>CM065378.1:200000-332500 GCA_033060915.1 Euryodendron excelsum | reverse complement strand
AGAAAATCATCCAATTCCACAAAGTGGGAATTTGCCATTATCCCACACCCCTAACTTATAGATTTTCAAAAAGTTCAAACAAGCATAGGAATATACAATGGTCACTTTTTTGATGAACTCTATGATATAACCTTGAAGCACATAAGGGAAACAAGGGTCATGATATGTAGAAAATAAAGAATAATCACGCACAAATGTGCCAATGATGCTCATGCCATGAAGTGCTTGACCCTCCCCTTCTTCTTGGTCGGCCATGGGAATGATGCTTGGTTCAAAGGTTGAGACATGGAGTTCCAAAAGCTCTGTTAGGTTAGGACTAGGTGTTAGATGTGTAAAAGTAAGGGTCACTTGATTTCTAGACATGGTAAGAATGTCCTCTAAACCATCAACATCCTCATTGTCATGCACATTCCCAATATCAAATAAACCAAAGTCATCATTAAGGGTAGACACATCTCTACCCCTCTCTTCTTGTTTGGAATCCCCAATTTCGGACTCCTTTCTCTCACACTCTTCATCCCTAGGTTCAGGTTCAATATTTTTCTCACTTATCTTAAGAACGTCTTCCTTAGACACAAAGTCTTGGGGAAGGATGGTTTGATCAATGATATCCTCAATCCTAAGGTTAGTGACGGGATGAATTTGTTCACTTGGATGGGTTTGCTCTTGGTTAGGGTAAAAATCAAGGTGATTTTCATTAAAGCTCACTTGGGGTGGAGGTGGATATTCAACGTGCTCATGGTGGTAATAAATTCGTGAAGCTTCACGAAAATAGTCAAAGGGGTTCTTGTAGATTTGAAGGGATTCTTGATAATGCTTTGAAAAGGCTCCCTCATGTCCGCTACCAATGTTAAATTCATTACACCCCCTAAGATTGGGAGGTGGTCGAGGAGGCTTCCTTTGACCATTAGCTTTAAGGCATTCTCTAAGAGACATGTTGGATGGTTCTTGTGCTTTAAGCCTATTAGCCCGAATGTAGTCTCTAAGAGATTTACATGGAGGGGTTTTCACACCACCATTCTCATTAATGCTCTCATTGCCACCATTGAGGGTGTGATTATATCCCCCATAATTGGGAGGTAGTGGGGGAGGCTCCCTTAAGCCATTGGCTATTAGGTGTTCCCTCATTGTCATGTTGGATGATGGATGGTTTGAAAATACGCTCCCAAACATAATGAAATGCACGATGGAAAATGGATGCAATGCACAAACAAGTGTTACGCACCGCGCCTCAACACATCATATACAATAATACTCAATAATTGTCTATCCAAGCCTCCAATCTCCACATAATAAATTTCACCAATTTAAGCAACGATCCAACCAAATCTCCAATCTCCACAAGATATATATACCACCAATTCACAATTAAACACAATCCCTAACTCTCCATTAGCAATTCTCCAATCAATTATTAAAATAAAACAAAATATATACAAATAAACCAAAATGAACCTAAAATAAAAAGAAAAAGACAGAATGAAAATCTAACATGGTATTTACACAAAAAATGGAATGAAGTTACCAATGGCCTAAGCCGAAGATTCCTCCGTCATGGTAGATGGATGGAGATCTAATCCACCAATTGCTTTCCAATTCCAAGATTTGCGGTGCTTGCCTTGTGCCCTTGGTCCCCGGCAACGGCGCCAAAACTTAACTCGCTCCGAAAACTACAAAATGGAGTTAGTACCCAGAAAGAGTACGGGGGTCGCGATGAAGTATAAACCGGTAATCCGGTATCGTTCTCTCCCAAGGGACCTAGCCAAATATAGGCTCTAGCACTCAACTCGCACTAACCTAGCCTAGGATCAAATTACAATTATGTGGGGAATTGGATCTAAAATAAAAGGAAAAAGAAAAGGACCGAAAATCTTTAGGTTTTTGATGGGGTTTTGATTTACTAAACTAATGCAATGAAAATTAAAGCAATTAACTAGCCAATTGATTTAAATGTAAAGTAATTAAAGTGGAAAGCTTGGATATGATTGATTCAATCCACCAATTCACAACAAGAATTTCAATAAATGATTTTTATAACTCAAATCAAGAATCACACCATAGATTCTTGATTCGGAATGTTTTGACCATAAAACCTTGAGTTCATATTTAGTTAAGTGTATGGATTAAACCAATTAATAGAACCCTAAAAGCAAACCTTATAAATGTGCAAGATTTATACCAATTGTTGAATTGTGCATAAATATTATTAAATGGGTTATGAATCTAAGTTTTCGAACAAATCCAACACCCAACAAAATAGAACTATACAAATCTATGAATAAAACTTTGAAGTTTATGAATCTCCATTGAAATACTTGAAAATCCTTGGTGGATCTTCACAGTCACACCCAAGAGATGTTTAGCTACTAGAATTCATAATAAAGAGCATAAATGAAGGTAAATCTAACATTAAACTAAGTAAAACTAGTGTTTGGTTGCTAAGAAAGTGAGAGAAAATGGCAAAAAAGTAAAGGAAAATACATTACAATGAAAGAAAGTTACAATTTCTACTCCTACATTAACATTACAAACATAAATCTAAGCTAAAAATACACAAAAACATAAAAACCAACCTTGGATGAGCTTTTCATGCCGCCTCCTTGGCTACTACAAACCCAAAAAATCTTCCTCCCTTCTTATTTTTTCGAACAACAAAGCTTTTAAGCTCCAGATCTATATTGACCGATCGATCGGCACTATTCACCGATCAATTGGCCAATCGAACGGTGATTGTAGCGTTCGATCGGTCAATTCACTGTTTTTACTGTTCACGGGTACTGTTCACCGATCAATCGGTCACTGTTCATGATCAATCGGGCACTATTCACCGATCGATTGGCCACTGTTCTGTTGGGGACTGCGGAATTTTCCACGACCTGGTTATAGTGTATACGCATACTACCAAAAATTTCGATCTGATTAGCATAACTTAATCTACGTGAATAGAATCGTACCTTCGAGATCTCTCTAGTTTGATCCCGAATAACAATAATCAGCACTAAGCACAAAGCAGCCGCTCGAACTCAACCTTCGGACTTCTGCTGTATTCCTCGTACACGCTTTGCTCTATAGAGAGTGGGCTCGCCGCTGCTAGGGTTTCTCTTCCTCACAAAATCATGTATCTCTCAATTATGTGTAGAGTGTATCTCCCTAGCAGCTCTTAGAGCGCATATATATAGAGACTACAACAGGGACCATAGGATTAATATAACTAGGGCTTCCTACGCAAATAAGGACTCCTAATCCAACCAGGATTAATCTTTATTTACGTAAATTATAATTTACACCACTAACGAATTATAATTGCACTCCCTGTTACACTAGAAATTATATTTCGAGCTCCATATTATTATATGCATATTTATCTCCCCGCGTTAAAATTACAGATACCCGTCTATTAAATTAAATTACTAAAAATTAAATTTAATAGACTTATTTAATTCCTTGAGACCTTCCACTTAACTTATTTGATATGTCGGATTCATAATCCACCTGCAGGGTTTGACATAATCAAAACTTATAAGCTTCCTCAAAGGGGTATCATCAATCCCTATACGGGGACATGGATTCCATCAATAATAAAAATTCACCATACACGTAATGTCATCGTCCAACTCACTGAGTTTATTGACCTACAAAGAATCTCACTCTTCTGTGAATCAAAACAATAAAAACTACATGCACGTGTCTATTTATTATGTTAGGATTAAGAGTATAAGCACTCATAATAATCATGAGGTATTAATTGTTTTATATAGTCAGTATAAAAATAATTACCTCAACACGGTCCTGTTCAATACACACAAAGTGTACTAGTGCAAGGAGTTAGAACTATATAATTCCCTATAGTCAAGACAGACCTATTAAAACCTTGTACTACAGTCCTACTGATGGTGTGTCCATTTCCATTTAAGACTGTGAACTATTAATTTATATTCTATAAGAACCGATGATCTGATCTTCTGTGTGTAAGTCGTACTCTACATACCAAATCATCTACTATATAGAATAAGAGACACACATGCATAATCATTAAATAAATAACGCAATGCAAATATTTCTCACACAGATTCTCATTAAAATGGAATAACTAATTTATTAATAAATACTAAAGTCACTACACAAAACATGTCTTTTTGTATAAATTCCTAACATGTTCACCGATCGATCGGCCGATCGATCGGTAAAACACCCTCTCTGAAGTTTGCCAAACCAATCGATCGGGTACTATTCATCCCTCCACTTTGAAGTTTGATTTTGACCACCTTAGAGGCCGATTTAGCCGATGCACATTAGAGGACAAATTGTAGCTCTTGAAGTCTTCTTTCCAATGGCACAAAAATCAGCTCAATCGGATATCGAAGTAAAAAGATATGGTCCAAATACCGAGACAAGTCTGAATTTTTATGAACAAATTATTCGCCTTGAACCCGCTTTGATTATTCTTGCTTTCTTTTTGCCTTTGTTAGCTTAGATAACCTACAAAACACATAAAAAAAACATACTCAAACAAATATCTAACTAAAATAAGACAATTAATTATAATATAAGTCTAACAAAGTGCGAATTAAGAGCCTATGATTACACTTTTAGGGTGTAATCACAACCCCCAACTTACATTTTGCTAGTCCCTAGCAAAAACTAGCAAAAATATAAAGGATAATCTCCACTTTCGTAGGAGTCACGGATGCATTTAGCCCATGCACCAAGCCTTTAAACCCTTAAGTTACCCGTAGTGGATGAGTGGTATCTCGTGAAGGTTTACAGTGATGATACCCACAAACATCCTTTTGTGAATTGCCAATCAAGATAAGAATAAGGAATGAATGCATAATCATACTCAAGTTAACATTAATGCCACTCCAAACTCCAACACTTGCATTAATATGCAACAAGTCATACAAAAGAGAGGTTCATGTGCGTGGGTGATGAATCATGCTAAACAACACCAATGAACTCACTTATGCAAATCCACCCTGTAAAGCTTTGATTCAATCCTCACCGGACATACACACGCAATTAAAGTTCAACATGGTTCTCACAATGGTATGCTCAACAATGGAGTAAATGTAAAGAGACAAATCAAGTGAACATACGAATTACAAAGACTGAACAAAAGATAGAAGTGTATCGACCTTAGCATAGCTCCAAGAAAGAATGTTCAAAGTTAAGTATTGATTAAAAGAAATTGACAAAATATAGCTTATACTCTATTGAAAACTTCGATTAAGCACAACTTGAATCAATTAAGCCATGTAGAGATGAAGATGATAATGTAGAAGAGGTGAAAAGTAAAGGTAAAGAGATGGGACAAATTGTCATATCATGTATAATCAAGGCATGAAATGATGAATGAAACACAACTACAACTCTCCCTTATCAACATTTCAATTCTCACTCTTCTTTTAACATCTTTTCGACTTTTGAACTCTTCTTCCATTCTTTTCTTCTTTTTATTCTATTTTTTTTTTCTTCTTTTTTTTTCTTACTTCTCCTTTTTTTTCTTTTTTTTTTTAATTCTCCTTTTGTTTCCATCCTTTTATCATCCCTTTTTAGATTCAACAACTACTTTTCATATTTTAATATGCTAATATGCACTTAACTCCCCAAATCAATCTCTTCTCTCTCTTTTTTTTTTTTTTAGCAATACAAAAACACTCTTTTCTCACATAGGCGTCCCATTGCAATACAAGAGATGAAATCACTATGCACTTTCTCATAAAAATAGGAGATCAACAAGGGTAAAGGAAAATGCACGGTTGGGCAACGGGAAACTTATAGCTATAAAGAAGAATATGGTATAGAATCATATCCAAAGTTGTACAACTGAAGTATTTCATAGAGTACAAGTGTCAATAATAAAATCAAAACTCAACTCATGAACCAAATACAAGCATAATGAAGCTATTAAATGAAATGAGGGTGAAGAAACTATTCTTGAGTAAATGTAAACGCTCTAAAAAGCGATAAATGCTCTAAAGCTCACAAGGTGACAATCTCCACTAATGTAAGGATGGAAAAGCAAAAACTAGTAACAAACTATGTTGCAAAGTATGATTGTGCACAATGATGTAATCCCCTCTACAAATGCATAAATTAAGCAATCCCTACAACATGTTGGATATAAGGAGTGAATAAACATCATTTTGAGTAAACAATCATGCAAAAATTCCTATTTTCTAATCTCAAAAGGCACTTTCACAAGTAAAAAGATTTTTTTTTTTTTAATAGGGTGTAAGACAAAGAAATAAAAACAAAACAATAAAGGCAAAGCCCCAAGATTGGGAGGTGGTCGAGGAGGCTTCCTTTGACCATTAGCTCTAAGGCATTCCCTAAGAGACATGTTGGATGGTTCTTGTACTTTAAGCCTATTAGCCCAAATGAAGTCTCTAAGAGATTTACATGGGGGTGTTTCCACACCACCATTCTCATGAATGTTCTCATTACCACCATGGGGGGTGTGATTGTATCCCCCAAAATTGGGAGGTAGTCGGGGAAGCTCCCTTAAGCCATTGGCTATAAGGTGTTCCCTCATTGTCATGTTCGATGATGGATGGTTTGAAAATGTGCCCCCAAACATAATGAAATGCACGATGAAAAATGGATGCAATGCATAAATAAGTGTAGCGCACCGCGCCTCAACACATCATACACAACAATGCTCAATAATTGTCCATCCAAGCCTCCAATCTCCAACATTGTATCCCCGGCAACGGTGCCAAAACTTGACTCGCTCCGAAAACTACAAAATGGAGTTAGTACCTCGTAAGAGTACGGGGGTCGCGATGAAGTATAAACCGGTAATCCGGTATCGTTCTCTCCCAAGGGACCTACCCAAATATAGGCTCTAGCACTCAACTCACACTAACCTAACCTAGGATCGATTTGCAATTATGTGGGGAATTAGATCTAAATTAAAAGGACCGAAAATCTTTAGGTTTTTTATTTAATTCCTTGAGGGTTTAACTTATTTGATATGTCGGATTCATAATCCACCTGCAGGGTTTGATTTATAAGCATAAGGGGGTATCATCAATCCTTTTGATTACATTAAAGTATAAGGCTACAACAGGGACCATAGGATTAGTATAAATTAAAAAAAAAAAAAAAGGGGCTTCCTACGCCAAATAAGGATTCTTATCCATTGAATCTTTATTTACGTAAATTATAATTCATACCACTAAGGATAAGATGACGCCGTCTATTTAAATTAAATTACTGACAATTTGATGCAGGAGTTTGACATAATCATAAACTTATAAGCATCCTCAAGGGGGTATCATCAATTCCCTATACGGGGACGTGTAGATTCCATCAAATAATAAATATTCACCATACACGTAGGTTTTTGATTTACTAAAAGACAGACCTATTAAAACTAATGGTGTGTCAATGAAAAAGTTAAAGCAATTAACTAGCCAATTAATTTAAATGTAAAGCAATTAAAATGGAAAGCTTGGATATGATTGATTCAATCCACCAATTCACAACAAGAATTTCAATAAATGATTTTTATAACTCAAATCAAGAATCACACCATGGATTCTTGATTCGGAATATTTTGACCATAAAACCTTGAATTCATATTTAATTGAGTGTAGGGATTAAACCAATTAATAGAACCCTAGAAGCAAACCTTATAAATGTGCAAGATTTATACCAATTGTTGAATTGTGCATAAATATTACCAAATGAGTTATGAATCTAAGTTTTCGAATAAATCCAACACCCAACCAAATAAAACTATACAAATATATGAATAAAACTTTGAAGTTCATGAATTCCCATTGAAATACTTCAAAATCTTTGGTGGATCTTCACAATCACACCCAAGAGATGTTTAGCTACTAGAATTCATAATAAAGAGTATGAATGAAGGTAAATCTAACATTAAACTAAGTAAAACTAGTGTTTGGTTGCTAAGAAAGTGAGAGAAAATGACAAGAAAGTGAAGGAAAATACATTACAATGAAAAAAAGTTACAATTTCTACTCCTCCATTAACATTACAAACATAAATTTAAGCTAAAAATACACAAAAACATAAAAACCAACCTTAGAGGAGCTATTCATGCCACCCCCTTGGCTGCTACAAACCCAAAAAATCTTCCTCCCCTCATTTTTTCGAACAACACAGCTTTTAAGCCCCAGATCTGTATCGACCGATCGATCAGCACTGTTCACCGATCGAACGGCCGATCGATCGGTCACTGTTCACTATTCACTATTCACGGGCACTGTTCACCAATCGATCGGGCACTATTCACCGATCGAACGGCCGATCGATCGGTCACTATTTACGGGCACTGTTCACCGATCGATTGGCACTGTCGGCCGATCGAATGGTAAAACGGCCTCTCTGAAGTTTGCCAGACCAATCGATCGATTACTATTCACCCGTCCACTTTGAAGCTTAATTTTGACCACCTTAGAGGCTGATTCGACCCATGCACATTAGCGGACAAATTGTAGCTCTTGAAGTCTTCTTTCCAATGGCACAAAAATTAGCTTAATCGGACATCGGAGCAGAAAGATATGGCCAGAATACCGAGACGGGTCTAAATTTTCATGACCAATTTATTCGCCTTGAACCCGCTTTGATTATTCTTGCTTTCTTTTTGCCTTTATTAGCTTATATAACCTATAAAGCACACACAAAACATAATTAAACAGATATCTAACTAAAATAAGGAAATTAACACTAATATAAATCTAACAAAGTGCGAATTAAGAGCCTATGATTACACTTTTAGGGTGTAATCACCTCTCATGCCCTTATTCCTTACAAATACCGCAATGATTGGTTTGCCGTTTCCTAGAGACGTCCATCTCATTCTGGATTCATTTTGTATTTGGGCGTCCGGATGCAACTTTTCGCCAACGGCTCGGATCGGGTATGACCTTAGGATCATCATATGCTACCCAATAATGCTCGTGCACTATCGGTTGAAGACTTATTTCATACATGCGAGCAGAAACGTCTATGCTATACTGGAGAGCAATTAAATGCCATGGTTGTCTCCTTGATTTCACGCACACTACGAGCATGTGCAAGCAAGGATAATGATAGATCATCCATTTTCTGCAATCACATGATGGAGGATTCCAAAACATCACATGTTTGTTATTTCCTTTCATGCCTGCTAAATTTGTAACAACCTTAACGGAACGCAGACCCCTGTAATTGAATTATAATAATAAGGTCATTGTATTACGTATTTAGAAGTATAGAATTCTAGCAATAGGCGAGACAACTATATACATTTTTCAAAATTTATGACATTACCAATTAAAGATAGTTACGCGATGATCTGCTGATCGAGTTTGATACTCTTTTATCTTGTCTTGCACTTCGCTTGTGTACCTCAACCCCTTACCTAAATCACACTCATGTTCTCTTCGTTTGTTATTGAAAGTGTTAACTAGGCGGTAGAAGGTAACCTGAACACATGCAGTTATAGGTAAGTCTCGTGCACCTCTTAATGCATTATTATAGCACTCTGAATCGTTGGTGGTTGTAACTCCCCAATAATAACCTCCATCATGTGCCAATATCCACTTTGTAGGGTCCTCCCTGCATAACTCATTATATGCCGGTTCACATAATTTTTTAATTACTTCCATTACCTCGTCGAACTTACACACTTGATGGGCATTTTCAACTTTTCATATAAGATATTTAACTTTAGCGTTACCAAACTTTGTTTGGTAATTACTTCAAAAGTGCCTAAGGCAATATCTATGGAATCCAGGTGATTGCCCTCGTTGTGAAGTTTCCCATTCACGTTTAACGACACTCAATATGGCGGCATGTCGATCAAAAATTAAAGTGATCTCCTCCTACCCTGGCACAATAACATGCCTGACATTGTAGATAAACCATGCCCAATCACTACAGTTTTTTGATTCAACTAGGGTGAAAGTTAAGGGGAAAATATTTTTCCTCACAGTTCTAGCCATAGCAATCAACATAACTTCTGTGTATTTTTTGTAACGATAGGTATCGTCGATACCTATCACTGGAGGGCAATGCTTGAAGCCTTCAATGCATGGCTAAAATGCCCAAAATACACTGTCCGGAGCAACTTCTCCCATTTGTCCAATGTCACATGTTTCTAAAATCATAGCTGTGCTTGGGTTCCTAAACTTCAAGTTTCTCATGTACCTTGGAAGCTTTTCGTATGACTCATCCCAATCACCAAATACCATCGCAATGGCTTTTGTTTTTCCAAGCCATGCTTTCTTATAGAATACTGTGAAACCATCATTATTTGTTATATTTTTCACTGTGGATGCTATCTTCCAACTAGGGTTTTCCTGTACACCACAAGATCCAAACGAATGCTTAAACTTTACAAAGGAAGGGCATGAATACATAAATTTTAGATTAAATTAAAAACTTATAACAACTTACCGTAACTTGGGACATAATCATACGTACAATAAATGTCGAATTCAGATTGCAGTGATCCAAACTCTCTATCCCATGTAAACAGGTATGTGGCCCAGGGTATTGCGTGATTTCAAAAAAAGTATGATTCTTCTTCAAACACACACGCAGTTTTTACGGGCAATTGTGAGTACACCTTGTGCTCAATACTTTTTTGTTTGTTTCTACAATATAATAATGTTTGTTTTTCTTACATGATACCAGTTACATGTACTAATTACTACATTTTTATATTTGAAAACCATCCATTTTACAAACTCTAGATTTGCATCTGACCATGTTGGACTGCGATCATGTAAATTTCAACTAGTTATGCTATCGTCTACCCCATCCAGGTTCGTAAAAAAGGGCACATGAGTGTCATTCAAGTCAGCAATATTCACTTGTTCGAGTCCATCGTCATAGGAGTCAATGTTTCCTTCATTTCTCATCAAAAAATCAACATCTTCACCTGACTCAATTGACTGAACATTGCAGTCTTCATTTACCCATCTCTCTATCTCATCTAAGCTACTGAGCCATTCCACGGGATCCATACTTGCACTGGGACCTCTCATCTTTATGCACCCCCATTGGCCCAAAGCATATTTTGGGTGACGTGTAGGTGGAATGTGAAAATCTTAAAATTGTTAAAAATTACTCCAACCCTCCGAGTAATTCTCATTTGAGCTGAATAGGTTACACATTCGTTGCCCTGACGCATCTGTACCCTATGCGCTTTGACTACTTTGCCTAAGTGTAAGTATTCCAGTAAATGTCCTCAGCGTCGATACATTACTCCCCTGCGATAATAGTTCACCATAGGACTGAACATCTCCCAATTCACATCTGCACGACTGACATTGGTGGTTATTGTGCTGCCCTCATTGAAAACGTATATTTCAACACAATGCAGGTCAATATGTCTCAAAGGGAGATTCAAGACAGTTTGCAATGTCATGTCATCATTGACCGACAACTTCTTATATACCAGGACTTCTCCAATTTGTCGATAAGGGTATCTACATATGAACTTTATATTCACATGTTCTCCATACCCAGCCATCATAGGCATGAATATTTTTTGTAACCTCGCAAGTGAGATTTTCAGTTCTACATCATAGCAGCCGCTAGCCTCTATATCATAGGCTATGTCTTCTCGACAATGTTTTACTATTTTTCCCCCCTACAAATAAGATATTACCATTGTCATCATTACTTAGTTGTGCCTACCATCAAACACATATAATTTTAACCCACCTCATTAAACAGACTTTACTTTACTAAAAAAGTAAAAATTAAGGGGAAAATAATCAATTGCATATCTATAAATTTCATGCCAAACAAAACAACTACATAACACGATACATAGATATATGGTACTAATGGTATCCATTAACTTTGGCTTTGCCTTTATATTTCTTCTTTAGATTCATAACATTGTCGATAAAGACATGGAACATTTATAATGTTTTTTGTTTGCAACTCTCTCTGGTGCATTTACTTTTAGTTTCTTAACTTTACATTTTCTCAGCTACTAAACTAGTTTTAAAAATACAAAAGTTCATAAAAGCTCTAATTTTCCTCAGTATGAAGGAAATGAAGACTGAAACTTCCTTGTCTAAAGCCCTAAATCTAGAAAAAGTTGATCACTTTCTGAAAGTTTGAACTAAATGCAAATCAAGGGTCTAAAGCAGTCATTACGATCATATGTTCTCCTTAATACATGTTGAGGGTGCAAATTAGAAGAAAAATGCTAAATATAATATTATTTCTGACTTTAATTTTTACTTTTTAGAGATAAGTGAGCTACTTCCACATGCCAACGTTAATGCTAGTGACCTTGTATCTAGAAATAAGAGAATAGAATGAAAAATAAGATTATATATAGCATTAATCAAGCTGAAATTTGTCTTTCATTTGTTCAAGAAGGCTTGAGCGCTCAACATTCATGGGTTCTACTTCAAATTTTTTTTTTCTTTTTAGATTTTAATCTACAGATAATCCAAAATAAATAAGGGACTAGCTAAATTAATCACACCATCTCCAGCTGTCGCACCTCGATTTTTAACTAAGTCATTTCGGCTCGAAAAAAAGCATGAAATTCTGTCATTAGAACCCATCCTCTTAAAAGGACAAGTGCAACAAAATTTGAACTTGAAATTGATTTGATTTAGGGCTTTTTGAAAAAATAGGAGTCGCCACCTAACTTGATTAAAGTAAGTTATGTCACCTAAAACTAAGTATAATCCGAAGATCAAATCTAGGGTTTTTGAAAAAGATTTTGAAAAACCTCCTCAAGAGAGGGTTTTTAAGAAAATAGGTTGTTTGAAAACCTTTGAAAAGTTTTAAGCCCTTTTTGAAAATAACTCCACTTTGGTCTTTCAAAAGCAGAAATCTATGGTTTGGGAGTTGGTTACGTGTAGGGAAGATATCCTAAAATTATCACCCTACCCCACCCTTTTGGTATCTACATGTCTAATCACCCTTTGTTCACTCACTAAAATAATCGGTTACTATTATCCACTTAATATCCACTTTAGAGTTTTGAAAACGGGGTTTAGTTATCACTTTTTGGATGAATGATGCATGTTATTAAAAAGACATTTGAAAATATGGGGTTTTTGAAAGGATTTGAGATAAAAATCTTAAATTGATGGAGAGTTTTGAAAAGGGACTTGAGTTGAAATAAGAGTTATGACCACACCATTTTAGGTTGCCTAAGTATCTTATTTGGTGAGAATCAGGTTATTCGTAGTTTAGGCAAGAGCTCGATGGAAAATAGGCGCATTAGGGCATTTGGAATGTTTGAAGACGTTTTGGGGTCTTTGGAAAAAAAGGGACTTGAGAGTTTAGAAGAATGCCTTTGAAATAGGACTTGGGATGTTTGAAACGTTTTTGAAATTGTATTTGAAGACAGTTTTGAATAATTCTATAATTGACTCAGGGAGTTTTGAAAATATTTTGAAGTCTTGTTTTGAAAACTTTGGAGGTAGGGTTTAGAAGTGCTTTAATAAACTTGTCTTCGAAAAACTTTTGAAAGTGATTTTTGAAAACACCTAGGGCTTTGGAACCCTAATATGGACAATCTTAAAGGTTGCACTTAATGTATCACATTCCCTTGGAATCCCTAACCATAAAAGGGATAGGGGCACCTTACGATTGTCAGTTGTTGAAATCATTTTGAAAATGGCTTTTGAAAAATGTTAAGTGTCTAGCCACTTTAGTTGAGATAAGTTTGAGAGAACCTCTTGAAGACATTTTGAAGGTAGAACGTGAAAATATTTGAAAAGGTTATGGAGTTGATTTTTGAAATCTCAAGAGAGTAGGAGGTTTTTGAAAAATATGTTATGAAAATAGTTTTTGAGTTGAAAGATTATTTGAAAAGGGGTCTTTGAATTGAAACCTTGAAGCTTGCTAACCTAGGTTGGGTTGACCTAAGGTTAACTAATTTGGGTTAGGTTAACTTAGGGTTAAGGTGGCCTAAGGTTAACTAACTAAGGTTAGGTTAACCTAGGGTTTGGATAACTAGGGTTAAGTTGGACTAAGGTTGGATTGACCTATGATTAACTAACTTAGGTTAGGTTGACCCAGGGTTAACTAACTTGAGTTAGGTTAACCTAAGGTTGAGGTGACTTAGGGTTAACTAGCTATGGTTAGGTTAGCCTAGGGTTAAGGTGGCCTAAAGTTAACTAACTAAGGTTAAGTTAACTTAGGGTTGAAAGATGATTTTGAACTAGGGTTTGGACCTAATGGTTTTGGAAGGATGGTTTTATGCATTTTTGAAAGGGGTTTTGAAAAACAAACCATATTATGCAAATGACTCTTGTAAACTAACCTTTTGAAGATCATTTCCATGAAAATTGGCTCTAGTCAAGTTCATGGTTTATATGGTTGGTGTTTGGAAACCATTCTGAAGAATGTTTCCTTAGTACCATTATAACCTTTGTCTTGAAAAGAATAGGAACCTTGAAAATCAACATAGTAATAATAACTTTTGGAAAACTATTTTTAATGAACTTTTGGAAACCATGTTTAAGAAGAAGGTTTTGAAAACCATTTTTAGAAGAGGAAACCATTTTAACAAGTTAGGATTTTTATGGCCAATGATATGGGAGGCCACTCAAGAAAAGGTTCCATGGGACCATTTCAACCACTAAATTTGAGATAATAGAAGCCATACAAATCAAAGAGTTTGGAAACCATTTTTATGCAAGTTGAAATGCAAGGATGCAAAAATATGAGTTAGGGATTAATAGAGGGCTTTTCTAAGGCATGATTACTTAAGGTCTCGTCCTAAATTTTAATGGTTTAACTCTTAGAACCACTTTTAAGAGAACATTGGAATAAGGAGCTTGAAAATAACATGAAAATGGGGATAGTGCAAATTTTGGAAAACATGGTTGTAAACATGAAAATAAAGCCAAGCACACAAAACATGAAAAAGATAGTCATATGCAAAAAGGGATCATGAATTCATACAAGGCTAAAGGGCCACACCACATAATCAAGGTGCTCTAAAGCCATACCATCTTAAAGTAGACTAGTGAGATATCCCCCTACCCGGTGGCTCTCATTAGCTTTCCTCTAGGCATGAGCTAGGAACTCTCTTGTCTTAAGCATGCAAAAATGGGGGGTAGAAGATGGGGATTAAAATAGAGAATAACCTAAGTAGGCTAGGAAGGAGAAGAGAGGAGTGGGGGACGACAAAAATGTAAAAGGAAATACCACCTTTTGTCTTTAAACACTCTCAAACTTTATTAGATGCTTTGCTTTGAGCTTGGATGGCCTTGGAAGGGGCTGGAATAAGGTCTTCTATAGCATGGAGGGCCTTGTAGGTGAGATGTATAGGCTAGAGAAGTGGAATACAACCTAAGTGTTTGGAAGGGAGAAATATATAGAGGGTTTCAAATTTCTGAAGTTGTTTGTGTAGAGTTTCGTTATAATTTTTGATTCTGGAATATGCAAAGGGGGAGGCCTGTATTTATAGGCAATTCTGGAGAGACCTAGCGCATATAGTACATACGTCGGTACTGTTCCATTAACAGAATACCACGTGACACTCATTGTACTGGCTAAATCTTAAGAGCTAAGCAAAGTTTGATTGATTTGGTCAAAATCTGGGCGCTTGTAGCATACGCTCTGTCGCCGGGAGTGTTTGTTTAAACTTTACCTTGATAATTGTGCCAACCGGAAAGGATTCGGAGAAATCGGTTGCATCCACGGTGTTCTCCTAGGATTTCTCATGAACTTTCAAGTTTTTGAAAAGCTTGAACGGTGTTCGGAAGCGTGAGATATCATCTTGGAAAATGTGCATAAAATCACATTTTTGCAGAGCATCTGTGATACGCTCCATGGGGGTTCAAAAATAATTATTTTTGTGCCACCTGATCGAGACCTTCACTAAGCAATCTCTTCAATTGGACCGTACAGATAGAAAGTGCTCTGGAGATACTTTCAGAAATTTTCTAATTTACATATTTGTCAAATCGTTGGATGGTACATTATAATCAGGGAATTAGAGAAAAAGTCAATCTTGGCGAAGCGTTTGTGAGACGCTCTAAAGGGACTTTCGTTGAATCGGGAGTGTTTAGTGTCATGAGGTTTATGTCGGGATAAATAGAGGTGTATGATGGGACTTGCCGTTCAATATTCTAGGACCGGTGTAGTTTCGGGGCGCGTTTAGGTCCCCAGGAGCAAGATGGTTATTTTGACCGAGCTTAGTTAAAAAGGTCAGGAATGGGTCGGAGCATTGTGTTGAGCATATCAGGTCATTCAGGGATGATCATGGAAGAGTTTTTCTCTGTTTGGTAGGATTTGTTTTGTGCTAGGGCGTTCAAAGGCAAAACGATCATTTTGACCAGAATTGACCAGAATGGGACTGGAATTGGATGAAATGGCGTGTTGAATACGCCTAACTATTTAGAATCACTTTGGAAAGGTGGACTTACCGTCTTAAGGGATTTTAAACTTTCTCAAGATGTGCTTAAAGGCCCAAGCGGAAAATTTGGTCATTTTTTACCGAGTCGGGCTAGCGAGCGCTGGTGTTAACCTAGGTGTTGGTTCCCGAGACCACCCGGTCTTGGAAAGCTACCTGTGCGGTGTTGGTCCCTGAGATTACCTGGTCTTAGGGAGCTAACTATAGGGTGGTGTTGGTTTCTAAGAACGTATAGTCTCAGAAAGCTACTTGTGAGAGTGGTGTTGGTCTCTGAGAACGCATGATCTTGGAGAACTACCAAATGACGGACATTCTACATTGGCGGGCTAACAGGCACCAGAAGTAAATCGTATGAAATTTGATAAGGTGTTGGTCCCCAAGATCGCGCGATCTCGGGAAGCTACTTGTGTTGGGAATTTATACTAAAAGACATGCTTTGTGTAGTGACTTTAGTATTTATTAATAAATTAGTTATTCCATTTTAATGAGAATTTGTGTGAGAAATGTTAGCATTGCGTTATTTATTTAATGATTATGCATGTGTGTCTTTTATTCTATATAGTAGATGATTTGGTGTGTAGAGTACGACTTACACACGGAAGATCGGATCATTGGTTCTTATGGAATATAAGTTAATCGTTCACAGTCTTAGATGGAAATGGACACACCATCAGTAGGACTGTAGTACAAGGTTTTAATAGGTCTGTCTTGACTATGGGGAATGGTATAGTTCCAACTCCTTGCACTAGTACACTTTGTGTGTATTGAACAGGACCGTGTTGAGGTAATTGTTTTTGTACTGACTATATAAAACAATTAATACCTCATGATTATTATGAGTGCTTATACTGTTGGCCCAAGCAGGCAACCCAAGAGAGGGGGGTGAATTGGGTTTTATAGAATTTTTAACAAGAGTTTCAACTAAAAAATCGTTTATGGATTTTAGAAATAAATAATCAAAGTATATGTATCAAGCAAATGAAGTGTACATTAAAACAAGTATTTGCAAGCATGCATAATGAGCAAGTAAGCAAAACAGAGGCAGAAGAAATATGCACCAGATTTATAGAGGTTCGGCCAACCTTGCCTACGTCCTCTCTTCTTCGATCCTTTCGAAGGAATTCCACTATGCAATACACCTTACACAGCCGCTGGTTGTGCCACGAGTGCCCAGCTCACTCTTTACAAAAGCTTCTTCCCAAGCTTTCAAAACCCAAGAGATTTTGTCCAAGCTTCTCTTAAACTTACAAGTGTTTTTCCCAAGAACACTTAAACTTACAAGGTTATAAACCCTCCCAAACAAGAATGAATGAAGATTATACAAAGAGTGACTCTCCTAGTGAGTATACAAATGAATACAACTCAATGGATAACTTTAAACACTCAGCAAAAATATATGGCAGTGAGGTACAGGTGATTTTCAGCTTTGAAGCACTTGATATGAATGGTATGATTGCTCTTCCTTCTTCTTTGAAGCTGTATATATCTCATATATATAGGTATGGATCGATTCTAGCCGTTGGAGAAGTATGGGAGAAGATTTGGTTGTGTTTGTGCCCATACCGTCTGTCAGAAAACTAGCCGTTAGAGTCTAGGAGTCGACTCTTTTCTCAATGAGTCGACTCTTTTTGCATTTCAGCAGATTTTTCAAGTTTCTGTCCAAATGAGTCGACTCTTTTGTCCCAGGAGTCGACTCTTTTCAGCAGTCTGCAGAATTGTTTGTTCTCTGTTGCAATGAGTCGACTCTTTTTGGCCAGGAGTCGACTCTTTTAAGCTTCCAGCAGAATTCCAAGGCTCTGTTCGAATGAGTCGGCTCTTTTAACTTGAGGAGTCGACCCTTTTTCCAAAAACCATATATTTTTGCAACTTTTCTTCATTCTTTTTCAAAGCTTCCAATCTCTTCAAGGATCATCTAAAAAGGCTTTTTAAAGCTTGCAAACACTTCTTCAAGATTAGATGACTCCAAGAACATCTTCAATCCATTCAAGGTGAGTTTTCTTCATTTTCATCACTTGTAGAGCTCTTCCATTATCATAGCTTCATCTATTGATTCAAGTCTTCTTCAATATCTTCAAGAGAGCTTCCATGACTTAGAATCTTCATTTCTTCAAACAACATGGCTTCTCCATGGACTTCAACAACTCAAGAAAGCTTTCCAAATCTTGTGATTCCTTCCATGTCTTCAAGACATCTTCAAATCTTCTAAGAAAACTTTCATATTTTGAGTTGGTATCTTTTTCTTCCATTCTTGCAAGATATCTTCAAGTACTCAAAGTCTTCAATCTTTTAAATCAAGACTTTGATCATTTTCATTCTTCTTCTTTGATATACATCATCTTCATTCCCTTATAAAATCACCATTGTTGAATATGCTATTCTTTCATGCTTATCAATCTTCAATCTAGGATTTTCATCAACTTGAGAATCCTTTTTCTTCTTATAATATCACCTTTGTAGAATACATTACTTCATCATGTTTTTCATCATAAATCCTTTATTATGATAAGCTTCAAGTCAAGATCTAATTAATAATTCATCTGCACACTAAGTAGAATTATTAGATCATTTAACCATGTTTTGTTATCATCAAAATCAAGGCATTGACTCAACATATACTCTTAATCCTAACATAATAAATAGACACGTGCATGTAGTTTTTATTGTTTTGATTCACAGAAGAGTGAGATTCTTTGTGGGTCAATAAACTTAGTGAGTTGGACGATAAAATTACGTGTATGGTGAATATTTATTATTGATGGAATCCACGTCCCCGTATAGGGATTGATAATACCCCCTTGAGGAAGTTTATAAGTTTTAATTATGTCAAACCCTGCAGGTGGATTATGAATCCGACATATCAAATAAGTTAAGTGGAAGGTCTCAAGGAATTAAATAAGTCTATTAAATTTAATTGTCAGTAATTTAATTTAATAGACGGATATCTGTAATTTTAACGTGGGGAGATAAATAGGCATTTAATAATATGGAGCTCGAAATATAATTTCTAGTATAACAGGGAATGCAATTATAATTCGTTAGTGGTATAAATTATAATTTATGTAAATAAGGATTAATCCTAGTTAGATTAGGAGTCCTTATTTGCGTAGGAAACCCTAGTTATACTAATCCTATGGTCCCTGTTGTAGCCTCTATATATACGCGCTCTAAGAGCTGCTAGGGAGATACACTCTACACATAATTGAGAGATACACGATTTTGTGAGGAAGAGAAACCCTAGCAGCGGCGAGCCCACTCTCTGTAGAGCAAGGCGTGTACGAGGAATACAGCAGAAGTTCGAAGGTTGAGTTCGAGCGACTGCTTCGTGCTTAGTGCTGATTATTGTTATTCAGGATCAAACCAGAGAGATCTCGAAGGTACGATTCTAATCACGTAGATTAGGCTATGCTAATCAGATCAAAATTTTTGGTAGTATGTGTATACACTATAACCAGGTCGTGGGAAATTCTGCAGTCCCCAACAACTTGGATGGCGTTAGTTTTCGAGATCGCTCAGTCTCGAAAAACTGCTTGGAATACCTAGGGGCATGATGGTCTTTACAGCTTCAATTAGGCCTTGTGGGTCCGGAAAGCGACTAGCTAACTGGATTGGAGTTTGAAAGATCCGTCTTGGGCTCATGTTATCGTGATATTTGAAAACTGGATCTGATCGGGCCAAAGATTGCCGAGAGAGCAAAAATAGAGTGCTTACACCAGCAATTAGGGGCCAACTAAAATTTACGGATAATCAAATGGTGTGGCTACCACAAAATGGTGTTAAATTAATCACATGTAGATTTGAGTTTGGATGCAAATTTGGGTAAATTACATGAAGATTATGATCACAAATATATATGCATAAATATCATCTTCATCTAGGTTTTAATTACATAAATATCATCTTCATCTTCATCTTCACAAACATATATACATAGATTTATAGATATGAATATACACATATAGAGAGAGACTTACTGAATCATAAGCTCCTTCAGTCTTCGATTACCCGTTGATTGTAGGGTTCAAAGAATATGCCTTTGTAGACCAGAGCGAGAGAGAGAGAGAGAGCAACTGAGAGAGAGAAGGAAAGGAGAGTGAGAGAAAGACGATTGAGAGACCAGAGCAACTAAGAGCGGAAGGGAGAGTGACAGACTTGAGCGTGAGAGAGAGCAGCGTGAGAGAGAGAGGAGATCGCGGTTGAGTTTAATAGGGCATAAGAAATGCTTTTTCAAAAAACGTTTCTTAATAGAAAATAACACTTTTTGAAATAGTGTTTCATTCGTGAAAATAGTACTTTTTCAAAAGGCGTTAATATGGTCCCGTATTTTTCTCCCCTTTGTTAGAAATACTAGAAAATACTACAAGAAATACATTAAACACTAAGAAAAAACGTCATTTCAAAAAAGTATTTTTTATTAAAATGTCATTTCAAATGACGCTCAACCTGCATTGCTGCATTAACTTTAATCATCACCCAGATTAAAAAATAAGTTAATTTTTTTCTTGTGTCAGATAAATTAGCCTTGAGTCGAGTTGGGTTTGGGAGGGCTAAAAAGCTTAGTAAAGGAGAGTGGAGAGTTCATTGTGGGTTATGGGTGATTATGTTAGTAATTTGGGATTCTGGTAGGCAGTAGGAACATCTCTTAAAGGAAATGACTCCGTTGATAATAGTTTTGGATACCAATCTCTCAGTCCTTGAATTGATATTCTGATCACTCGAAATTCTTGAATTGATATCCAAAGAAATTATATTTTGGGTTACTTTTGTAGTAACTAAGGATTACAATTTTGGTAATTGTAGAATCATGTTTTGAAATTGCGAACTACATTTTTGGTAACTAATTTTTTGTTTTTTATGTTTTTACAACAAAAATCACCTCAAATTCGGCGACAGTAATTCTCGTACAATGGTCAAATTTGTTTATTTTCTTTGATCCAGATGTTTACAAGTTACCGATACCCAAATCCATTGGTTAGATACTAGAGAAAAATCATCTCTCAAGTCTCCATTAATTAATTGATTAGAAATTAGACAGTGACCAGTGACTGACCCTCCGCGGCCTAACCTCATTGTTGACATGAGTGGAATTTTCTGCTGAACTCATGACTTAATTAAGAAAACAAACAATGCAATATTCTTGACATGCATTACGTAATAACGGAAAAAAAATAGTGCAAGATAGCGAGAGAAAATCGTGTGAGTGGATGGACTCAATTGATATACCTGACCAAGATATGGGCAGACGGATGTACAGTAAGGGTGGATATTAGGCGAGTCGAGCCTATTCTGAAAATAATTTTTATCGGATTCAAAATCAAATTTCAAACTCGTTCACTTAAAAAATTATATTTTTAAGCTCGTGCAAGACAGCCCATTTAACATAAAATTTGTTTGATATATAATTTTTTTCTTTATAAAATATTGAATAACATAAAATTTAATTAAATATACATATATAATATTAAATATATAAAAAAATATAGTTTATACATATTTCGGGCCGGGCGGGGCTTGAAAGACAATTTTTAAACTTGCCCATTAAATTAATCGGGCCTAAAAAAATTCTCAAGCCCTATATTTTATGGGTGGGCTTGGGCTGGTCTATCGGGCCTTTGGGGCCATGGCCACCTCTAGTGTCTAGGTCCTTTAGAACGTTAGGCAATAAAAACAAACATTACTTACATTTTGTACTAAATTTCACTTTAGGACCTTTATTTTTAATTATAACAATTCAGCCCTTACATTTGTAATTTGTTACAATGTCAATCTTTTGCTAACTACTGTTTGAGATATATGTAAAAATTTGCATGTGACAGGAACATAGCCAAAATCAAGTGGCAAAGATGTTAAATCTAACTCTTTTCTTTAATAATTAACAACAAATCCCTCTTAAATCAGTAAAAAAATTATTTGTTTAATCAACTCTATAATGTATATAATGTAATTAAATTTGATGTAAAAGTCTCTAATTTAATTTGATTTAAGTGCGATACGCGCGAATCTTTTAGCTCATAAAATCCTAAAATTTATATTCTTATTATATTCTCATATGAGAATTTTTTTTACCTATTTTTCACAAAAATTTAGCAAAAGTTTAACATTGCAACAAATTAGAAGTATATGGAGTTAATTATTACAATTAAAACTGAAGATTTCGAAGTAAGATATGATGTAAAGTACAAGGATGTAAACTATAATTTACCCTAAAAACAATATGAGAAAATTCCACTGAGAGAGAGAGAGAGGATCGTTGGCAACTGCAACCCTTTTGGTTATGAGTATTTCCTGCACAGTCTAGCGATATCTTATACCTTTTTTCTGGATTAATTTTCCATTTGAAATTCAATCTTTTGTTAATTTCTATTTGAAAAATGAATAAAAAATTCACATGCAATAAGCCCTAGACAAAGATATAAGGATTTGATTATTATTAATAAAGGTAAAAATTCACATGCATATCGCATGTAAGTCAAATTAGAGCTTTTATTGAGGCCTAATTTCATAATAATATATATATATATATATATATATATATATATATGTTATAGAGTTGGTTGTGCTCATAATTTTGGAGTGATATTAGACAAATTTGTGATAGATTATTAAGAAAAATAGCTATATTTTACATCTTTACTCTTTTTTTTTTAAAGTTACGTGCTTGTTACATAATAGATTGTTCAATTCCAATAAATTAAAGATATAAGGATTTGATTATTATTAATAAAGGTAAATATCCTCAAATAGAATTAAGATAAAAAGTGCAAGTGTATAAAGTATAACTCTGTTTGTGTTTTCTAGTGATTGGAAGCATTATTGCTTAGAGTGTTTCCTATATATTCTAGAGATTTCTTCTTCTTCTTCTTCTTCTTCTTCTTTTTCTTCTTTTTCTCTCACTCGATCTCTTATAGTTAGTAAAATATGGGACGACAAAAAAGTACGTAATACGTACGAGCTTCATACAATTTTTTTATAAAAATATAGTAAAAAAATTCAGTACAAGAATACGAGAATGTCAAAAATATAAATATATAATTGTGCAAATAATATACGATGGTAACATTAATAAATTGTTTATAAGCTATTTCTTATTATACATAATAAGCAATGTTCTAATCTCATATATTTTAGTGTTTTAAAACATATTGTTAACAAACAACCAAATTAAATTGCTAGATAAATCAATTATATTTTTGTTAGTTTATTCTTTCTAAAATTTATATAGGAATGGTTAATTTATTGTTTTAAATTTTTATTTTACATTTCAACTATTAATATGAAGTTACACAAAATATTTTTAACCTAAACCATATCAATGTTTAGAAAATATCATAAACGTGATGTGCAATGATCATTAATTGTATCGATATCATTACAGATCATATACAGAATCAATTATATGCTAAGATTATATTAGCTTAAATTATAATTTTTTTTATCCGAACAAGTTTTTTTCTAAAAAAAGTATAATATGTTAAATGTATAATAAGTATACTATATGGTTTAACTAAAAAAATGAGTATTTTTCATTAAGTTTCGGACTGAGACAAAAAATAAAAATTGTTTTGTTTTTTATTTATTTATACGTATATACAGATATTATATGTAAATAGTACAAGTATTACTAACTAGTCTTTGTGTGTGTGTGTGTGTCTATTTTTTTTATTTTATTTATAGCAACTCAAGAATAATCTACAAAAAGATTCTACCTTTATGGGCATTCTAGGACCATTAAATACTCACTCACACACTCAAAATGTTCCCGATGTGAGATGCCAGCGCAAAATGTAAACTTAAACCCCAAACGTGAGACGTAAAGTCCTAACTGCACCTACGGGCAACCACACTATTCGTGACTGAAGTCGGCTCGAGAACGTCCCACACCAGCCAAGACGTAGCCCATTTATTTATTTTTATTTTTATAGCAACCCAAGAGTAACTCGTAAAAGGATCTAATCATTATGGACACTCCAAGACTATTAAATACTCACTCGTACACCCAAACGTTCCCAGAGAGCCACATCGTCCTTGACTAAAGTAGGCCCGGGAACGCCCCACAGCCGTCAAGACGCACCCGTTTGTTTTCTTTGTTAGCAACTCAAGAGTAACCCACAAAAGAATCCAACATTTATGGGTGATTACACCCTAAAAGTGTAATCATAGGCTCTTAATCCGCACTTTGTTAGATTTATATTAGTGTTAATTTTCTTATTTTAGTTAAATATTTGTTTGATTATGTTTTGTGTGTGCTTTGTAGGTTATATAAGCTAATAAAGGCAAAAAGAAAGCAAGAATAATCAAAGCGAGTTCAAGGCGAATAATTTGTTCATGAAAATTCAGACTTGTCTCGGTATTTGGGCCACATCTTTTTACTCCGATGTCCGATTGAGCTGATTTTTGTGCCATTGGAAAGAAGACTTCAAGAGCTACAATTTGTCCTCTAATGTGCATCGGCTGAATCGACCTCTAAAGTGGTCAAAATCAAGCTTCAAGGTGGAGGAATGAATAGTAACCGATCGATTGGCTTGGCAAACTTCAGAGAGGGTGATTTACCGATCGATCGGCCGATCGATCGAGTGAACAGTAACACGATCGATCGGTGAACAGTGACCGATCGATCGGTGAACAGTAACCCGATCGATCGGTGAACAGTGCCCGTGAACAGTAAAAACAGTTTTTTACCGATCGAACGCTCCAATTGTTGTTCGATCAGCCGATCGATCTGTGAACAGTGCCGATCGATCGGTCGATATAGATCTGGAGCTTAAAAGCTTTGTTGTCCGAAAAAATGGAGGGGAGGAAGATTTTTTGGGTTTGTAGCAGCCAAGGGGGCGGCATGAAAGGCTCCTCCAAGGTTGGTTTTTATGTTTTTGTATATTTTAGCTTAGATTTATGTTTGTAATGTTAATGTAGGAGTAGAAATTGTAACTTTCTTACATTGTAATTTATTTTCCTTCACTTTCTTGCCATTTTCCCTCACTTTCTTAGCAACCAAACACTAGTTTTACTTAGTTTAATGTTAGATTTACCTTCATTTATGCTCTTTATTATGGATTCTAGTAGCTAAACATTTCTTGGGTGTGATTGTGAAAATCCACTAAGGATCTTCAAGTATGTTAATGAGGATTTATGAACTTCAAAGTTTTATTCCTAGATTTCAATTGTTCTATTCAGTTGAGTGTTGGATTTATTTAAAAATTTAGATTCATAACTCATTTGGTAATATTTATGCACAATTCAACAATTGATATAAATCTTGCACATTTCTAGATTTGTTTCTATGGTTCTATTAATTATCACAATTTATACACTCAACTAAATATGAATTCAAGGTTTTATGGTCAAAATATTCCGAATCAAAAATCCATGGTGTGATTCTTGATTTGAGTTATAAAAACCCTCTATTGAAATTCTTGTTGAGAATTGGTGGATTGAATCAATCATATCCAAGTTTTTTCATTTTAATTGCTTTACATTTAAATCAATTGCCTAGTTAGTTGCTTTAATTTTCATTGCACTAGTTTAGTAAATCAAAACTCCATAAAAAAACCTAAAGATTTTCGGTCATTTTATTTTTCCTTTTATTTTAGATCTAATTCCCCACATAATTGCAATTCGATCCTAGGCTAGATTAGTGTGAGTTGAGTGCTAGAGCCTATATTTGGCTAGGTCCCTTGGGAGAGAACGATACCGGATTACCGGTTTATACTTCATCGCGACCCTCGTACTCTTGCGGGGTACTAACTCCATTTTGTAATTTTCGGAGCGAGTCAATGGGCACTCTAATACCATTAAATACGCACTCACACACTCAAGCGTCCTCGATGTGGGGCACCTCTCTCTTTGTTTAATGATCAATATTTGTGGGTTTCTTAATTATGTGCCTCCAAATTCCACCTCTTAAATTCCACCTCTTTAAAGTGTCGCTTGGTACCCTATCTAATTTTTTTTAGGATAAATTACACTAACTTTCCTTGAGGTATTTGACAATTGCAGGCAGCTCTTCTGTGATTTTAAAAATGACACCGACCTCCCTTTTGGTTTAATGATTGATTACAGATTCCCCCAATCGTTAGTCAACTATTAAGGTCAACCATGTTTTTTGTTGACATCATTAATTTATTTTTCAAAATACCCATTATACCCTTAATGAATATTATAAAAATGTTTCACACAATATAATAAAAATTGAGTTAACTCAGTATTATATTAATTTGAGTTAACTCAGCTTATCTTCAATTCCCTTCCTCCCTTGCTGTTAAAGAGCAGAGTCTCTAGACTCTCCACCACCGCCTCACCTCCATCTTCACCTCCAGCTCCAACGTGGCAATCACCACCACCACCACCACCGACGATGACGTCGACAACGACCACCACTACATCCGACCACCACCACCCTCATCTCCTTCCTCTCTATCCGCTACCACTACACGCACACACAGACTCTTGCTTTTTTCTTTCCTCTCACACGCACAACCCACCATCACCACCACTGCTTCATGCCCACTTGGCTAAATCAACAGGCCATATCAACCCATAACTCCACCTGCACCTAACCCTCACAGCAACTCGACCACCATCTTACCTGACCACCACCTCCCACCTAAACCACCGTTTGCACTTTCAGAACACATTACATAAATATAATTATATATATATATATATATATGTAGCAAGAGAGTGAGGGGCGGCGATGTTGATGGTGGGTCCACCTAACCGCACCCCCACCCACCACCCCTCTGTTGATCCATCTCTCTTTTGTTTCTCTCTCCCTTTTCCCCATTATATACAAACAAATGTACATATGTATATATTCCTCTCCTAAGCACAACCAATCAATCGATTGGGGGGTTTTACCTGAGTTTTTCAAGTGTATAACTATACATATGTCCATATATGTGATTCAATCAGAAGCTGATTCAATCGATCGACGACCACGGCATCAACAGAAATAATGGAGGTTTTGGGTGGCGATTGAATTTTTTCTTTGGGTGGTGATTGAAGTTTGTATGTATGTCTTATATGCGTATAGTGTTTGTATAACAATATATGTCCATATATGTGTATAGGTGTTTGTATATGTATTATATATTTTTTGGATGTGACTGGTAGAAACAGAAAAAACATTGTAATGTGAAGATGATGGTATGTCCTGGACCAGTAGAGAGAGAAATGGGATGGGAAATGGTGGTGAAGATGAGGTGGCAGGAGATGATTGGGTGGTGGTGATAATTCGTTGATTTTTTTCACAAGTCTGTTGTAGGGGTAAAATGGTAAACAAACCATTTCCGTTAATACCATTAGGTAGATAAATCTGACGAGGGGGGTTAGTGTTATTTTAAAAACCACAAGAGAAGTGACTGTTATTATCAAATATCTCAAGGACAGTGTAATTTATCCTTTTTTATGGGATAATTATACTTTGTCCCGTTTAGTTTAAGTCAAAATCAGGTTACTATGCTGTGGTATAAAAGTGAACACATAACCCTTTTGTGGTTTGAATTTATCTGTAAAATACATAAAAACTATTAGATTTAATGAAAATTCTGTCATAGAGATATTTTCATCATTTTATATTTTCGAATTGTCTTTTTGATGTTATAATTTGGAGAGATAAAATAACAAATATATCCTTATGACAAAATTTTTGTAAAATCTAATAGTTTTTTTTATCTATTTTGCAGATAAGTTCAAATTACAAAGGGGTTAAGTGTAACCCTTTTTTATGCTTATTTATTTTTCTAATAATTTATTTTAAAATAATGGTGAGAACATCTGTTTATAGGGTTTTCTTTTTTAGGGACGAGGGAAGAAGTAGGCCGGTTCAACATAACTTTCGACAGATTTAAAAGATGGATTTTTATTTTTTAGTATGAAAAAAATCTCAATTTCAATTTATTATTTTTGCCTTTTGAGATGTAAAATTTTAATTAAATCTTTAATTAAAGTTATGTTCACATATCCTTTTGAATTGATAATATTGTTCATACACCTAATCTTTCACGGCACATAGTCAATCTTAGATAATATTTTATTAATTTTAAAATTTAAAAAGCTTATTTCTTCAAAATCAATTGTTTCAAGTTTTGTCAATAATATTTTGTAAGCAATGCATATATTTGAAAAAGAATATAATCTTTTTTTATTTTTTTATATTTTATTATGTCAATTGGAGTATCTTCTTCTATTTGTAAATTTGTTTTTTTAGCTTTGAGTTCTAAAAACAAATCTAAACTATCAATATTAGAAAAACTATTGTATTCGAGGTCACATTTGAGATCAAGGCAAAAATAATATAATAGAAGAGGGGACTAAGAAATGAATTATATCCTTGATGAGAACCTGAGATTAGATTTTCGGTATTGCCCTACACAAAACTTTGTTAGTTAAACTAATTAATTGGCAACCAATTCACAAACTTCAATTAAATTCTAAATGAATGCCAAGAACCTCCAAACTACTTAGGAGATAATAATATCTTTTTACGTGTTAGTTATAATGATCTTGTATCGTGATCTTTTGTATAGAGTGAACCTCTAAACTACATAGGAGATAATAATCTCTTTTTACGTGTTAGTTATGGTGATCATGTATCGTGATCTTTTGTATATATCACTCTAGCTCAGATCACGACACAAGATCACGATAAGAGGAGATATAGAAGAAGGAGAACATAATTATTTCCGTTGTGGCCTCATGCATGTGTTGACAGATAAGATAAAGAAACATATAAGGACGGAACTAGGATTCTCTCTCTCTTTTTTTATTGGCTGAAATGTAAGTATGAGACATTTAGAGTTAGACCTTTTTTTATTATTTATTAAAAATGATTTTTTAAGAGGGATTTTTTTTTTGGCTATAGCATTTTTTGATAGCCAAAATGTCTCTAAAAAAGAGAAACTCTAAGTGTCTCTAACTCTAAAAACTATCACAAATGGTATTCAAAATTACCAAAAAAAAAAAAAAAAAAGGTTCCCAATTAAAGAGTGTTACAGTTTTAAAAATGAAATTTAAGAGATTTTTTGTTACAAAAATTTAGACTTGTTTATTTTCTTGAATGAATAAGAAAGAAACGTAAGATTTAAAAAGCTCATTAACGATAAAGGTTATCTAATAAGAAAAAATATTTTAAAGGGACGGTGCCGAATTAATTGGTATTTGTAGGCAATTTTTCATATATTAATTACCAGTGACCATCATTTTTTTTTTTTTTTTTTTTGGATATCCCACATGAAATTCGCGATGAGGGTTTCAAACCTCCTCTATCCCACGTTGATATTTTATAAAAAGGCGGGCTTGGGCACAAGCTCAACTTCTTCGATTAGGCTACCACCCGGGGCTTGGTTTAGCTGAGGATGGGATCCACTGCCTGACTAGTGTCACAGGTCGGACGCTTGTCATTTAACTTAAAAACTTAAGCTGTTAGGTGGCTTACCTCATTTATATGGCCCAAGACCTCCCTCTTCCTATTCGATGTAAGATCGTGACATACTCTCTTAAGATCGTGACCTACTCCACCTGAGCGCTTGGTGTAGAATCAAATCAGGAGTTAGGCTATTCTGATACCACTTGTTACGAGTCAGGCGCTTGTCATCCAATCCAAAAACTAAAATTGTTAGATGGTGCTGTCTACTCTCCTTATATGGTGTAAAACCTTCCTCCTCCTATTCAATGTAAGATGGTGATACAAGTCTCCCTACGCTATTAGGCACCTTTGGTCTAGGCTTTGACCCAAAAGTCCACCTTGGATTGAGAACGTCCCACTGTGGATTCATAGACTGAACTTGACAGGTTTCACTGCGGAAAGTCCTTCATATATTAATTACCAAATAAATAAAAAATCTAAAATTTTTTTTTAAACTTATAACCTACATTTTGTTGGGTCAAAGATAATCCCAAGAAGGGGGGGAGGGTGTGAATTAAGACCTTTAAAATATTACAAGATTTTTCGGTAAATCAAAATCAATCCTTATTTAAATATTGACTAATAACAGATGATGCAAATACAAACTAAGATTGTTAACAAGTAAAGATAACATGCACAGTTATTCAGCAGTAAACATTCAGACACGCAATTAGAAGAAAGTCGAGAATAAGAAATTTACAGAGGTTCGGCTTAATCCTTACCTACGTCCTCTCTTTCTCAACACTCTTGCTTGCGCTGGCTTTAACAAATTATCAGGAGTTACCCATCTTCTATATTGTCATCAATCTTGACACATTTGTCGTTTGAGCTTCCTTCACAATGGTTTTTAAGAATGGCATGCTCAAGCTTGCATAATTCTTTGAGTGGAACAAATATGAGAATCGAAGATCTTCATTGCAAATGAGTTGGCCATAGATATCATCACCCATATGCATATCCAAATTTCATTTCTTCCTATGCAAGTGTCTTCAATCTGGTTGACACTCTAGTACTGACAGAATTGGCTTGATTTCTCACAAATTGCTCATATACTCTTCATGGTGTTGGCACTCTTATGAAGTGCTAGCAAGATCGTCTATGATATTTCACAGTTCATGATTGTCTATAAATTTGAACCATTTTCAATTAAACTAAGCTGTATACTTAAGTTAAACATATTAGATCATAATAATTAGATTTTATGATCATAAAAATCAATTACCAGCTATGGAGTTTAACCCTTGGGTCAACACATCTAAGAAGGAATTATAAAATTTAGGAGGGTTATGGCCCCTCCATAACCACCTTCTCTCCATCCTTGATTACATGTATCGTGCACAAATTACAACAATGGAAGTACTATGACTCTATGGCAGCAAATAATAAGGTCAATTCTATTAATTTGATTTGAATTTATACTAGATGTAAATGTCTCTGGTCCTTATTTGTTAATTACAAAAAATCATAGAGGTGTAAAATGCCTTAAAATAGAAGTCTTATCTTGGTTACAATTTCGAATTCGTTATTATATGTTTGCTCTAGTTTTTGTTTTTTTTTTATTTATGTTGAAACGGTAAGAAATGATTAATTTTTGTTGATAATGAGTTTTTATCAAATAGATCAATTTTCTATTCAAATTCCCAATAACCAGTGTCAGCAAGAATAATAGCATGAATCTTATTTGTTTCTATGAAATTTTATGATTAAAGGCGAAAATATTTTTTTGATTGTTCCAGGATGTGGGAAGCAATGACTTTGCTATAAATTTACTGCTTTTTTCTTCTTATAAAATATTTTTTCATGATGCTTATGTAAGAAATTATCTTTAAGTAGTAATGTAATGAAAACCAACTCAAAATTTTTTTTTTTATTTTTAAGTGTACTTACCTTGGCCCTTAAACAAAATTTACATGCTTGCATTTTTTTGAAAAGGTATTTTATTTTTGCAAAATTCTTTATAAACCTTCAAAGTTCAAATAATTAATAGGTGAAATTAGGCATTGTTTGTTGAAAGCGAAAATTGAAAATTGAAAATTAAGTTTTGAAAACTGAATGCATGCTTTTGATGTAAGATTATAACTTCCAGAAATTTGTCTTCTTATATCTTCGAGTTATTGAGACGCAAAGCTTCTATTTCTCAATTGTATGGATGACATCGTAATCTCGAAAATACTTAAAGAGTAGAGGGCATGTTTCGAACTGAATAATAAATTTTGAATTTGCTTCTGTTAATTGAATTTTCAGCAACATCTTCATATTAATTGGGGAGAGAATCATACTTGCAAATTTATTAGTGTCTCTTATATCCACCAAAGAAGAATATATTTGACAAAAAATAAGAAAACCCATGTACAATCTCGAACAAAATAATCAAAATCATACAATATAATCGAGAAAACCCACATACACAGAGAGAGAGAGAGAGAGAGAGAGAGAGAGGACCCGGAGATGACAAAAGGTTTTGTTGAGGAGAACTTCAATCTCTAATTCTCTGGTGTTCGTTCTATGAAATAAGAGGAGAGGGAGGCGAGTGCAAAACTAGGTTTGAAAAAAAATATCAAAATTGAGCATTTTAAATAAAAAGTAATAAGTAGGAGGGAGCTACTTAATATTTTATTCCTTACTTTTGCCTAACACTTAAAAAATATTCAGCTTTCTTATTTTATATTATCAAACCAACTTATTTTTTTACTTAATCTATTCAGTTTTAAGTGCTAAATAGAGTTATCAAACAAAGTCTTAGTTTACCTCCCATAAGGTTTTTGACGATTGTAAGGATACCTCTATAATTTGTAACAACGTAAATACCTCCCTCTTTTGGAGGTTTTGTATAACTGAATCCTCCTATAGTTACTGAGCCATTCAAAACCTTAACACCTGTTGATAATGTCAACCTCCAAGATTTTCTAAATACCAAATTTACTTTTGTGTGATTTAAAAATTATGTAGTACTCCTTCAGCATCATGTGATATTACTCTTCCTCTCATAGAACTCTAGCTCTTTTGTTGGTGGGGCCAAATATTCTCACATAATTGCACGAACTACTAGTTTTTTTTATAAGAGGGGAGCAATGTCACTTGGTGCTTTGAGAACAATAAATAATTTCTCTTATGTGATCCATTCTCAAGTCATAATAGTTGAAAAGTCAAATATAAAATTTGAAAATAGCCCCCTATTGTTGTAGGACATATTCAGGTGATACGTTATAAAAAACATAATATAATAACATAATAAAATAAATTTATATAAACATATTGTGATGAGATGTCACATTAATTAGTGGAATGGTGTGATAAAATACTTTAACTAATTTCTTAATCTTAGATAATTTAATTAGAAATTTTATTATATTTTTGTGTGATTTTATTGGTTGGTGATACTCATTTCACCTCATCATCACTGTTACTCTGACTATTTTCTGCTAATGTTGAGGGCAGAAAACAAGAGAATGTCATATGTGCCCTTTAAACTCTTATATCCTTTGAATTCAATTTCAAGTGTAAACGAAAAAGTAATTGATCTATTAGAAATTCAGTTTTATTAGTGTTTCACTATTGATAGGTCCCAGCTATATACATGTACATGTGATGTGGGTTTACAAAGAAGAGAACTAATATTATAATCCACGCACAATTATAACTCATTCCCAAACACTATCCTTCATCATCCATGTTATTTCCATCTCAAAAATTATATTGTCATCTCCAATATCGCAATCTTTAGCTCCAAAATTATCTATGTTTGCCTTTTCTCATCCTTGTCTCCGCCAAAACATTACGAGGGAGGAGACAGGAATTTGCGTAGGGTACAAGTCTTGGTAATAAAATAATTATGCCAAACAAGTTTAATAAAAATATTAAGAAGAAATATAAAAAAAACCAACGTAAAATTCAATTGAAATATTGGTGTTGTCAAATTTTTTTTTCTATCGGTAAGAGACAATTACAATATGAGAAATACATTATACTGAACAATTATTTATTTTAAAAAGTTCAACTGTCAAAGTAATTATAACAAACTTCACAATCACAAACAAATCTCAACATAATAATTCATCCGTCACAAGAAGTTGAGCTGAAGACCAGAATAACTAAAGTACTAGAGAGGTCACTGAATACCACTAAACCACTTTTGTATTGGCTAGTGTTGTCAGTTGAAAAATATCAAATTTACATATAGCCAGCCAATAAGATTACCGTCATTCATATCTGAATTCCTGTCGAAGGCCTTCTCAGCAGTCGACAATTAGATTTCAAATTGAAACCGCTGCATGATTGCTTTGTTGTCAATAGTTTTCAATACATATTTCTCTATAATAATAATCAAATCGTCAATCATTCATAATTATCATAACCGTGCTAATGATTGAACTGATCAAAGTATCGGTTTAACAGTTCAACGGTTTAATCGTGATTCAACCGATTGTAGAATAAATAAATAATAAAAATAAATTTAAATAAAAATAATAGTTAAAAAAATATATCAATAGGTTAAATGATACTTCCTTTCATACAATAACTTAAAGCAAGTATAAAAAAATAAACACTTTGTAAGAAAAAATATAAAAATAAAAAGTATTGAAACATTCAAGTGGGCTTATTTTTTTCTTCAATTTAATATTTTTTAATCTAATACCCACTAATATTTTTATTTTTAAAAGAAATAGTGTAAAACTTGACAATAATATTTATATTAATAAAAATAAGATTTATTATTTTTTTTTGCATCGTCTTTTTTTTCTTCTTTTTTCACCCTATATCCTCCTCTTTCTCATCCTTATTTTTCCTATTTCTAGTTTAGTTTATAGGTAATACATTTTAATTATAGTTTTTATAATAAATATCTAATTATAATTTGAAAACATATATAAACATAAATTTAAAATGAACAAACAATGAAAAGTAAGAGAATGAGTATTTTGCATTATTTGCCTTGTTCTTTTTGTTCGTATCCTCCTCTTTATTCATTTTTCTTTTAGTTTAAAGTCTTTACTTTTTTATTCTACTTTTCATCAAAAGAACACAAAAAACATGGTTCCAAAAAAAATAAATGGCTTTAAATTATGCACAATTTATGCTATTTTGAATTTTTTTTAAAAAATCGTCCGATTCTATAAAAACCAACTAGTTCACTAATTTTTTAAAATATCGGCTGGTTCTTTCGGTTCAACCCTTTTATATATATATTTTTAAAAATTAATTGAACCAAACCGATTTAAAGTTGGGATCGATTCAGTCCGATTTTGATAACTATACAATCATCTAATGATCTCTCGTATTTTAACATAGTCGCCCTCCCCTCTCTCTAATGAAGAAAGTGCTAGGGATTGCATAATTTTTCACAATCTGGCTATAACACATATGCATAATACCAAAAATTCTGATCTGATTAGCATAGCCTAATCTATGTGATTAGAATCATACATTCGATATCTCTCTGGTTTGATCCCGAATAATAAGTAACAGCAACAAACACGAATAAACTGTTCGAACTTAACCTTTGGACTTCTGTTGTATCCTTCTTACACGCCTTACTCCAGAAAGTGGGCTGACCACAGCTAGGGTTTCTCTTCCTCACAAAAACGTGTATCTCTCCATTATGAGTAAGTGTAACCCTAGCAGTTTTTAAAGTGCGTATATATAGAGGCTATAGTAGGGACCATAGCATTAGTATAATTAAGGCTTCCTACGCAAATAAGGATTCCTAATCCAATCAGGATTAATTTTTATTTATGTAAATTATAATTTATACCACTAATGAATTATAATTGCACTCCCTGTCATACTAGGAATTATATTTTGAGCTTCATATTATTAAATGCTTATTTAGCTCTCCACGTTAAGATTACAGATACCAGACTATTAAATTAAATGACTGATAATTAAATTTAATAGAATTATTTAATTCCTTGAGACCTATTTAATTTAATTTAATAGACTTATTTATTTAACTTATTTGATATGTCGGATTCATAATCTATCTGCAGGGTTTGACATAATCAAAATTTATAAGCTTCCTTAAGGGGGTATTATCAATCCCTATACCTGGTCGTGGATTCCATCAATAATTAATATTTACCATATACGTAATATTATTATTCATTGACCCACAAAGAATCTCACTCTTCTGTGAATCAAAACAATAAACACTATATGCACGTGTTTATTTATTATATTAAGATTAAGAGTATAAGCACCCATAATAATCATGAGGTATTAATTGTTTTATATAGTTAATATCAAAATAATTACCTCAACACGGTCTTGTTCAGTACACACAAAGTGTAGTAGTGCAAGGAATTGGAACTATACCGTTCCCCATAGTCAAAACAAACCTATTAAAATCTTGTGCTACAATCCCATTAATGGTGTATCCAGTTCCTTCTAAGTCTGTGAATGATAAGTTTATATTCTATAAGAATCGATAATTTAATCTTCCGTGTGTAAGTCATACTCTACACACCAAATCATCTACTATATAGAATAAAAAACACGCATGCATAATCATTAAATAAATAACACAATGCAAACATTGCTCATACAAATTCTCATTAAAATAGAATAACTAATTTATTAATAAATACTAAAGTCATTACACAATACATATCTTTCAGTATAAATACCTAACAAAAAGAAGAATTGATTTTTTTAAATTCTAGCAAATAAATAAAACTTCACCCTTTTATTGGATTTGTCATTATTCAATCTGTAATGTTGTTCTTGGAACCCAAATTTATTAAAAGAAAAACAAAGAAAAATAAAAAAAAGTGAGGAAAAAGAGAACAAAATGAAGAAGTATTTTTCTTCTATTTTTTTCTTATTTTTTTCTTTTCCTTTATTTTACATCACTAAATTCTTGATCCATACACAACCTAAATGAAATAGATAAAAGAAAGTAATAACTGTAATTGGCTAGGGACTTTTTTTAGAAATTATGGCTGGCTGATTAGGCGGTTAGAGAAAATGGCAGGTGAATGTTGCATTCAAGGGTGGAGCCAGGATTTTGATTTGCCCTACACTATGCTAAAATTTAATGAATTAAAAAACAAAAGTTTGTAGAACATGTATATGCAAAAGGTATATAGACCAAACAATTCTACAACTAATATGTAGCAAAAGTGTACATAAATAGGTAAATATTCAAGGAAAAGTGCCTATTGAAGTTGTGCCCAACAGTTCTTCATAGATTAGAAATCATCTATTATCAAATCTGAATCGATAAGTTCAGAAAGTTTTCTTTCGAAGTTGTGACTGAAGGTTATGGAAGTTTGCTCTTTTTTTGTCTCTCTCTCGGGTTTGTACTATGGAAAAAAAGTGTGAGGTCAAAACCTAATTTAATGGGATTAAATAGTTTTTTTCATATAAGAAATTAATAAAAAAAATTTATAGTTAGACAACAACATAAAGTGTGTTAAATAATTTTTTTAATGGTTAGACTATAATTCTACTTCTCTCCTAGGGTACTTTTTTAATGGTTAATTAATTAGTTTAGTTTATTAGATTTAAGAATTAAGATTAAATTGGACTGTGTTAAGTAATTTGGCAGAGCAATAGAATAAAAGGTGTTGAGTTGAGAAGTAAAAATTGATGAACTGAACAATAATGAGGTGAGCTAAACTTAAATATTAAAAAATTTTAAACATAAAAAAATAGAAGTTGGACTGGCCTCCTAGACAACAACATCGGGGAGCCTGCCATCTCTCTGCCCTTGGCTATATTGGCATATTAAATAATACTATAGAAATCTTTAAAGTTCAACCGGATGAAAAGTCAAGAGCTTTTGCCATTGCTGGTTGACCAGTGCTCCCACACTTAAAAGGAACTATCAGCATAAAGAAAATAGAGTTTAGGCATAACATAATCTTTTTAAGGATGAAGTTATTACTTCAATGGTGGATCAAATTAGTAAGCCATGGAATATGAAATTTGTCAAAGCTATGGCAGCACTTGAGGGAGTGGTGTTTGCAGCAGATTTGGGGTTGCAGGATGTGGATATTGAGTGTGATTCATTGTTTGTTATAGCAACTATTCGTCTCCAATAGGTCATTTGACATCTATTATCAGAAGTTTGTTGTAATAGTTTGGATCTAGCTGCATTTCACATGTAAACCGTCAAGAAAATTCGGTAGCTCTTCTATTGGCTAAGTTGGTACTGAAGAAGAATAATATGTCTACTTGGATGGAGGAGGTTCCTCTATCCATTTTTTTTTTTGCAGTTATTTTTTATTTGTCATAATTATGCAGAATGGTTTTGCTGGATTTGGCATACATTATCAAAAAAATAAAAAAAAGTATGGCCATCGTTCCCATACTTAACCTAATCTTTTTATTGCCACCTTGAACCTTTTTACGGGCGTATTGCTTCTATATACAATATCATTCTCTATATATACACAACAACTAACTCTCTTGACATTTTTCGTGTAATCTAAACATTTGCATAACATGCCATGGTCTTATCTCTAGTGTTTTGAAATTATTGGATAACTTTATTAATATCAATGGCCTTTGGCTCCCAGAAACACCATTTAATTAATGCCACTTTAGGATTTCACTTGAGGGGTAGCAAATTAAAAGATTGATACAAAACAAATAGAGAGGTTTTTAGTTTGCTCTCATTTTTTTTTTTTTTTGGGCCGGGGGGGGGGGGGGGGGGGGGGGGGGGGTGGGGGGGGGGGGGGGGGGGGGGGGGGGGGGGGTTTATTGAAGGGCACATTACATCCTATATACAATATTTTATTTTAAAAGTATAGAACAAACATGGAGATCATAAAACAGCTAACAAAATAAGCTATATATATTATTCATTATTCTTATTATCCTCATAATAATATATAAATTACATGCATTACTCTGGCACTGGCAGGGGGGCAGGGGTGGCATTGACATTTTTATAAACTAGAGGGGTAATTGTCAAAAATTTCAAGAGAAATCACTGGATAAGTTAGAATATAAAAAGAGAATCCTAATATACTACTGAAAAAACAAGGATGAGTTTTGTTACTATGAGAAGTGTACAATGATTCCACTGCTACTTAATTTCAATTGTGCGATGTAATATTTTTGGAAATAGAAATCATGGGTTGACAATGTTATTATATAGATCACTAGGTATCAACTCGTACAATGTACAGGAAGGAATCACATCTAGCATATAGAATGAAAACTCGATGCTATGAAATGAGAAATATATCATTTATGATATAGAATTATCAAAATATAAATTATGGAGGTAGGAATAATGGATTTGTAGATTATATTTTATCGGTAGAAATCTACAAAAGCACCATAGAAATTATGAGTTTATATTAATATAACTATCATAAAATATTATCTTATGTCTAACTAATTATATTAATTTAAATCATATACTTTTATGTATAAAAGTGCAATATTTGTATACATAGCATGTATATGACTGTTTGATAATAAACTATTGTTTGAGATAATTTATTGAAAGATTGTGTAGGAGATAATTGTAAAAACTTAATTGCTTAAGACTTCATCTTTAAATAGAACACTGTATTAGTTAAGACTTCATACTTAAATTGGGAACTTTATTAGATTACAATAAAAATTGGTGGGCCATTTAAGAATTTTATTAATAAAAAAATTAAGTTTTTATTGGTGGATTAATATAATGTTTTCATATAGAACTTTTGTAATAAATAGAGAACTCATATACATTTATACGTATAAAATAATTGATAAGCATCTTCACTACCCTAGTGACGTGGTATTTAACAAATATAAGAGAGTTTAGAAAGTCACATACGTGATACTTAGGGAAGAGACAAAATATAGGGGCGAACATAACTTTTATATATATGATGTGTGCACGAAAAATCTTTATGATTGAACAACTCTAGTTATATGATTTTTTTGCAAAAACTTTTAATGGTTAGATGCTTTCCAAACTATTCCAAAAAAATTTGTGAAGAATCAAATGATTAAAGTTCTTCAAATCATATTGAAAATTTTTAGAGTTATACATCCTAGGAAATAATTTATTTGTATAGAAAATCTCACTAATATGTGGTAATGACATTATTATAATTTAAAACCATCATAATAAGTATTTTGTTTTAGAGTGACTGATTCATTCAACCGTATCATTCTAATGATAAATTTTTTATTTGTATAACCTTTTACTTGTATATGTCCATATGCATTTATAAAGATAATTATCTCTTCACAAATCTTATTAAGATACTTATTAAAAACGGCACCTCCTCCTCCATTTATAAAGTAGATACTTATCCCTTCAGAAATCTTATTAAAAACGGCTCCGCCTCCTCCTCTCTCTCTCTCTCTATATATATCTTACACGTTTATAGAAAGAGAGAGAGAGAGAGAAGAATCGATAGAGTTAGAGGGTGTGGTGTTTCTGAGAAGAGTTAATAATGGGGTCAAAAGGGAGTGTCCTCCTTGTGGCCAATTTTGCTGGGGTCTTAGTTATAGTAGTGCTGCTGTTGGCAACAAGTGCGGTCTCTGTTTCGTCAGCCAGAGTGCCTTTATCTGAGTCTCACAGCCATTCCAATTACGACCTTAACAACCATTTCCAGGATGAAGAGGAGGATGAGGATGATCCTTTCGACAGACGAAAGCTGCTCACTAATGATCTTGCCATGACTCCTCCAATGGGGTTCTCTCTCTCTCTCTCTCTCTCTCTCTCTCTCTCTCTCTCTCTCTCTCTCTCTCTCTCTCTCTGTGCAGGTCACCGGATTTTGATTTTCTTTTCTTTTACATATATGCATTACTTTGTTATACGCGCGCGCACACACGCACTATATACATATATGGTGCTTCTTTCTATGTGGGGTGGGGTTAGAGTGAACTCTAACAAAAAATGTATTTACTTTCTGCGTCTTCCTTCTATATATAGATGGAATAGTTGGAATCACTTCTTCTGCAAAATTGATGAGAATATGATCAAAGAAACTGGTAAGTCCGTTATTGCACTCATACCATGATTTTCCTCCTACCTTCTTTTTTCTTGTTTAATTGTTTTTATACTTCTTTTTTTTTTTCTTTTTGTTCATTGTTATTGTTATTGTTACTGTTATTTATGTGAAGGTAGTTTTGCATTGATATACACTTCAATGATTATCTTAAACGGTTTTTATTTTATTTGGTAAGATTTTGGTTTTCATCTCTTTTCATTATTCTTTTCAAATTATGTTACGCTGTTGCTATGATGTAAGCTAAGCTTTTTTATTATTTCCTTATTATTATCATTATTATTGTAATAATTATTTTGACTTGATTAGGAGCAATATAAACTTACGATATAAATATTGTCAATCACATTTGGCTGCAAACGAAGTGCTTCACCCTCTCACTCATTTCTTCTGTTATTACACGTACGTTGATAAATTTGTTCTTTAACAATTGTCCTCCTTTCTTTATTTTGTACCACAGCTGATGCTCTGGTTTCAACTGGTCTTGCTGAAGTTGGATACAAATATGTCAATATAGGTGTACATCATGGCCCTTCTCTTGATCACTTTTCCCTTTTTCCCTTTATTTTTTTGTTAGTAAAAATAATAATCTAACCGCATACTTGCTTCTTTAGATGATTGCTGGGCTGAAATTGATCGTGACAATGAGGTCTGCTTGTTTCTACCTAATCATAATTTTCTTCCATGGAGGCCAAGTTGTGGATTTATTTATTTATTTGAAAGTTATTAAACTATAATTTGCACTCTAGCTAGCTAGCTGGTTAAGCGGAAAGGGATCTTTCAATTTCACAGGGTAATCTAGTGGCAAAGAAATCAACATTTCCTTCAGGCATTAAGGCTCTTGCAGACTATGTTCACAGCAAAGGTCTTAAGCTAGGAATCTACTCGGATGCAGGGTATGTAACATACATGATATTCCATTTATTTACACTAGACATTGTTCGTTTGACATTTTGATATTAATCCAAATGCAATTGCCTCCTTTTTTGCAGTTATTTTACTTGTAGCAACACGATGCCTGGTTCCCTTGGTCATGAAGAACAAGATGCCAAAACCTTCGCTTCATGGGTATGAATGATTTTGGGAATAATATTTACTTATTGTACAAATATAGTAGTAGTACTACTACTACTACTTATTTTTGTATGTAGTTTTAAATATTGGTATACATACTAATACATAATTAGTCTCTATTTCCGTGGGTTACAAAATTTAATTTAATGTAATTTAATTATGACAAGTATGTATCGGATTGGATCAAGTAATAAAGAGAACACACACACTCTTTCTTCTTCACAGGGGATTGACTATTTAAAGTATGACAACTGTTACTCTGATGGCTCAAAGCCACCTCTTCGGTATGACAATAATAATCATTTCATTTCTCTGCAATAACACAGTGTTTCAGTTATACATTTATCAGGTCTCTCTCTCTCCCATTACAAATTGTTGTTCTGCCTTTCTCTTCTTCCTTTGATTAATATAAGTAGATACCCTGCAATGACCCGAGCTCTAATGAAGGCAGGCCGTCCTATCTTCTTCTCACTGTGTGAATGGTGAGATTCTCGTGTTTTCTTTCACTTTGATTTTGCCTCCTCCTCCTCCTCCTCCTCCTCCTCCTCCTCCTGCATGCTCTTCTTCTCTTCTGTTTGATGAAAAGTCACTCATTTTGTTATAAATAATTCTTCTAGCTAATTGGTTGGTTTCACATTTTTTCTTTCTTTCTTTGTGTGCGTTGTGTATTATTATTAGGGGAGACCTGCACCCAGCTTTATGGGCTGACCAGGTTGGAAATAGCTGGAGAACTACTAATGATATTCAGGATACATGGGCAAGGTATAGGTTTTATGCCTTCTTTTTTTTTTTGTAGTTTACATTTGTATCTAAGGGCAAGTGTTATTTATTTATTTATTTATTTTGTTTTTTAAAAGTATGGTCTCTAGAGCTGACATGAATGAAGTTTATGCTGACTACGCAAGGCCTGGTGGTTGGAATGGTAAGAGTATTCTCTCTCTATCATTTGGGACGAATCTGTACATATACATATATGTAAATATAAGCTTGCTAATCACAAGTGTATCTCTGATTTGATTTTGAATGAATGAATAGATCCTGACATGCTTGAGGTGGGAAATGGAGGGATGACGAAAGATGAATATATTGTCCATTTTAGTTTATGGGCCATTTCCAAGGTCCGTATTATGTACAGACGCCCTTTCCCTTTTTGTTCTCTCTCTCTCTCTCTCTCTCTCTCTCTCTCTCTATATATATATATATATATATACTTACAGGCTTTGCCTAATTACACCAAAGCGTTCTTTTTCTTCTATCTATGATTGTATATTCTTGCCTGCCTGCCTGCCTGCCTATACTATTGAAGGCTCCTCTTCTCATTGGCTGCGATGTGGTAAATGCAACAAACGAGACACTGGAAATCCTGGGGAATAAGGAGGTGATTGCTGTTAACCAAGGTATTATTTCATTTTGTCTATGTATATATTTATATATATGAAAACAAATTTTCGCCCTTTTTTAAGGAGGTTCATTAATTGTAATGAGTCATTCTCTAAATATTGAAAACAACAATACTTGTGTGTTGATCCTTCCTTTTGAACACAGATCCACTAGGTGTTCAAGCCAAAAAGGTTAGGATGGAAGGTAACGCTGAGGTAATTAACTTACAAACTACCGTCTTCTGGATGGATCGTTTGCTTACTTCTTCTATGTTTACAATACAAATAATTAAAACAATCTAATAATAATATGAGCTTAGTTAGTTATTTTTCTTTTTACTTGCTGCTACTACCAGACATGGGCAGGGCGTCTTTCAAGGTATGGAGTAGCAGTAGTCCTTGTAAACCGTGGTATTTGGGGCCCTATAAACATAACAGCCCAGTGGGATGATATCGGAATTCCTCCCAACACTTATGTAGAAGCAAGAGACCTTTGGGAGGTATTTATTTTACGGTTTCTTTCCTTTTATTGTCTTGTAAGGAGGTAATAAACTAACTAACTAACTAATAAGTCGTTATCCTGTGCACAGCACAAGACTTTGAAGACACTGTTAGTTGGGAGCCTGACAGCAACTGTGAATGATCATGCATGCAAGATGTTTGTCTTGAAGCCTATTTATTGAGGAGGAGGAAGAGGAGGAAAAAATACTTGAAAATCACTCCCATCAGCAAGCAAGCAAGCCTCTCATTAGTCCTTTTGCTCTCCTATTGATATGATTAGAACTATTAATTAGTTAGAAGACATGAGTACTATTCTGGTATCTATCTAGTGTCTGATGTTAAATGTCTATTTGACTTAAATAGAGAAATTTTTAAGATTTTCTTGGTTACTAAATAAGATGGGGGGATGGGGATGTGAGGTTCTCTTTTTGTCCCATATGTATATATATGTGGTTGCATAAAATTTCATCTTTTTGTTACTTTTTTCTTGCAAAGAATATGCATAAATATCTAAATAAACATATATACATATACATATATGTACACACACTTAATTGTGAGGATGAGCAATTAGCAGCATATCTTCGGGTATTGCATTCTTTCAGAGTTGAATAAGTAATATCACAATTCACTTTACCGCATACCACCAACAAAAGAAACATCATAGTAAGATTGAAGTAATTGGAGCCATTACATAGTGGTTAAATTGGCAGTGATAGGAATATGTCGATTTTGTTTAACATGTCTTAACAGCTTTATATTTTGGTTGCTTTCTGCTTTGTGTTTCATATACTATTGGGTTGATTGATTGAGAAAAGCATAGAGGTGGAGGAGGAGGGGTGGGGTGAAGTAAAACTCTTCCAAAGTATATTTTAACTTATTTGTTCTTATCAAAGATCTAATTCATTAATTTTTCCCCTAAGAGGCCATTTTATATGCCTTACAAACCGATAACATAACAACTAATTACCATATTAAGCATTTTTTTTTATAAGTGAGTAAAATAGATAAAGAAATGTACATCATACAAAGGGCAGATACCCTAGGAACGAACAGAACCAAGGATGGGGAACATCTACAAAAAGGCAACCATCCCTACCCAAGAACGGAAAAAAAAATGTGTTTGCAAGGAAACATCTAATGTTTGGTCTTTGCAAATAATTGGAATTAAAAGAAAGGAATTCCTTGTCTTTTTTTTTTTTTTGGTTTGGTTTGATGAAGAATTAGAATGGAAATAATTTTATCCACAATGGTACACCTAGAGTACATTGGCCAGTAAAGAATCTACAAAAAGGGAGAAAGGACAATATGGTTGACTACATTTTATTAGGTTTTATTAATTCCAATTTTTATGAAATTTCACTATTTTTTAAAGGTTTTCAAAATGGCTTTTTTTTAAAAAAAAATTTTTAGGTTGCGCTTTCTTTAAGTCCCAACCAAATCCCATGTTTCAAATTCTATCCACTCAAAACATATCAATTTCCAGTTTAAAATTCGAGATTTCATCCAATTTCACCATTCCAAACACACTGTTATCTAATATTCCAACTTAAGTCTTAAAACCCAAATATACCAACTAACTAGAAGGCACTAGACATATTTTTAGTGACTCCATTAACAATTGTCATGTGAATCATGCATTAATTAGGCTTCATCAATCCACCCTTGTTGGAGAAAACTCGACATTTAGTATCAAAATTCTTCAAGTTTTAGAAGATAAACCTTGACGTTTCAAATTGATGTAGCTCGGACTTCTTGAGAATTTCTTCGAAGTGAAGGGAAAAATAATACTTTGATTTGTTCCAGATGAAGAGAATAAGGAAAGAGCCAAAAGAACATAGGGGAGAGAGAGAGAGAGAGAGAGAGAGAGAGAGAGAGAGTCCACACTAGCTATTATTCCAAAACTTTGATTACGTGTGTTTCATGAGTATGTTCATATTTTCATGTAGGAATCTACATGCTGTGTATTTCAGTTTTGTGCGGAATTCATGGGGATGGAATGTTTGAGTCATGGCATTAATCCCTATCTACGCCAGAGCAGTGGGTGTATATGATGAGCTTGCCCTTGTCTTGAAAGGAAGCAGCAAAGTTTCGATCTTAAGGCTTCTTTGATAATGTTTGTTTTTCTTTTCCATTTTTGGTTTTGTTTCCAAAATTACAGGAAATTGAAAACTAAAACATGATTGAAATTGTCTTCGAATTTTGTTTCTTAAATAGTTTTCCTCTTTTCTTTTTGTGTGTGTGTGTGTGTGTGTGTGTGTGTGTGTGTGTGTGTGTTTGTTATCAAACCAAGTATCCTCCCTTCTCCTCCCCCACCACCATAGCCAAGGGTGGAGCAAAAAATTTAATTCACCTAGAGCTATAAGTCAAGGTATAACAAATTAAAAAGAAATCATAGAACATGTACAAGCAAAATGTATATAAACCAAATGAGTTTATAATTAATTTCTAACACAGATGTATATAAATATGTGAATGTTTAAAATAAACAAAGAGAAGTGCCCAAACGACAAGTACATTATTGGAGTTATGCCCTACCCCTATCTAGAATAGAAATAATTTATTATTGAATTTAAATTGATATTTTCAGAAAATTCTTTTTCAATTAGTATCGATGGACCTACAATAGCAATGGTAGTAACAATGGACATTTATCAAATCAAGTTTACAAATAAATTGTTTAATATCAAAAGTCGTAATTCCACAATAATGCGAATATCAAAATAGTAAATTACTCACATACAACTAAATGAATACAATCCTGTTATGAACATTATAAATATGTATATAAAAGTTGAGATAAATCTCTAGCTTTTTTCTTTTGGAGAGATGATGCAATATGTACTGCCAACGGCTTCCAAGAATTTCAAAAGTGAATCAATCAATTAGCATACAACGCAGGGAAAAAAGCAACAAATAAAATCCTAAATCTATAGCACCCAATCTCTTTCTTTGGTTTTTCTTTAGTTTTTTTAAAGAAAAAAGTTAAGTGGTTGGGTAATACTGAGTACCAGTATTTATACCTATCAAATGATGATACTTGATGTATGAATACACCACTAATCTTAATTTATGGTGTCGTAGGAAAACTTTTAAAGAAAAAAATACAACATGGCAAAATTTTAATAGTATGTTATCTTAAAAGTCTTCTCACTATATCACAAATTTAGTTCAGTGGTGTTTTCATACGCTACGTGTCATCATTTGATAGGGATGAATACCGAATACTCAATACTACCCAAACACTAGACTATTTTTCCTTTTTTGGCAACATGACAAAAACATTTCATTCCTTGTTTTCTCTTCTCAATCCTTTCTCAGCGGACTAAATCAAATTAGTTTTTTTTTTATTTATATTTTTTTCTCTCGTTTGGATGTTTAGGCTAGGCGTAGGCTGGGGTAAGCTAAAAAAATAAAAAAGCAGACTAAAGTAAGATTGGACTATATACTTACATATAAATTTGTTTTCTTGGGCTTTTCTACCTTCATAGAAGCTCCGCCCATGACCATAATGGCTATAACCAATCACCACTACCTGTAATGTTATATGAATATATGAGAAATAGTTCAGTATTTTTAAAACATCACGTTATATTTGTTCATCTACTTATATAGGGGTAGGTTTTCTATCTGTTAGGTATTTGATTTCACCTGTTAGGTGGAATATTTGATTCCATTTAACAGGATCCTCCACCACACTGTGAGTGGTCGAGTAATGATGATGTTACGCTCTAGAACACTAAATAAATTTTTATTATATTTTGCATTAATATAACATGAACGGACATCCAGCAGGCTTTGGTGAATGTCTTGTTTAGAGATGGAAAGAAGATAAACATATATAATTTTGGAGATAGATAGGCATGTACTACTTCTAGTTTGTTGAAATTTTCCAGATTCTTGCTGCCAAGGTGATATATAGATACTAAATCGTGATCAAACATGTACTTACGGAGAAGGGAATCCGGGCATGGATTAATCGGTGGTGATGACGGCCGGAGAGTAATTAAATAAATCAATCAATCAAAACGTGAGCAGTCACTTATTGATAAACATAAACGAGAATGGAGAAATTCTAATTCTCATTGATAATAAATAAATATAATTGAGGGAAATAAATATAATTCAATCCCTTGATCCATGCAGACGATCAAAGCAAATACCTAAACTATTGGCTCTAAAAAGGAAAGATATGATGAAGATTTGATATTCCTTTGACTAAGTATTTACAATATGCAAACTACTATAATTATACAGCATGTTACGCCCCCTCAATTTGGAGCATGGCTGGTGGAAATGCCCAACTTGGAAGTGAGAATCCGAAAGGGTCCACACCGAGGGCCTTTGTAAAGATATTAGCACGTTGCATCTTGGTGGGAACATGTTGAAGAGAGAGGAAGCCGGCTCAAAAAATTTCACGAAGAAGGTGACGGTCGATTTCTATGTGTTTTGTACGCTCGTGGAAAACAAGATTTTGTGCAATATGTAAAGCAGCTTGGCTGTTAAATAAGAGACGCATGGAACAAGGGCGTAGAATAGCCAGATCATGGAAAAATGATTTGAGCCAAACGAGCTCACAAGTGGTGGATGCCATGACTTGGTATTCGACTTCAGCGGATGATCGGGAGACAAGGGATTGCTTCTTTGTGCGCCAAGAGATGGGGTTGGAGCCCAATGTGATAAAAAAAACCAGAGGTGGAGTGGAGGGTTAGGGGGTAACTGGCCCCATCAAATTTAGCATAAGTAGTGATGTGAAAGTCACACTAAGAAGGGAAACAAAGACCATAGCCCGGGGTGCCTTTCAAGTAGCGTAGAATGCGAATGGCGACATCATAATGTGGGGCACGAGGTGCGTGCATAAACTAACTAAGCAAGTTGATAGAGAAGGTAATATCCGGACGAGTGATGGTAAGATATATAAGTCGTCCAATGAGGCGTTGATATGCGATCAGATCAGAAAGGAGGTCACAACTACTGGAAAATAATTTGAGGTGTTGCTCCATGGAGGAAGAAGCCGGGTGGCAACCAAGTTGCCTAGAATCAGCCAAAATATCAAAGAGGTACTTGCGTTGATTGATAGAAAGCGCGGAAGGGGAGTGAGCCACTTTGAGACCAAGGAAGTATTTTAAATGCCCAAGACCCTTGATATTAAATTTGTCGGCCAAAATGGATTTGACTGTAGTGATGGCATTAAGGTTGTTCCTAGCAATTAAAAGATCATCCCCATATATAAGAACAACATTGAAGATGTGGCCATGACTGCAAGTGATCCGCCTATGGTTGGGTAAAGCTTGCGAGAAGCCTGTTTAAGGCCATATAAAGACTTTTTCAACTGATATACACGGGTTTCCCTTTGGCGGCCATATCCCGATGGTGGGGACATATAAACTTCTCCATGAAGATCATCATGAAGGAAAGCATTATGCACATCAAGTTGGTGAATGTCATTTGCGGTCAGCGGCGATGGCAAGAACGCATCGAATGGGAACCAACTTAGCAACGGGTGCAAGATCTCATGGTAGTCCATCCCTTTAACTTGGGTGAAGCCCTTAGTGACTAACCGAGCCTTATAACGTTTAATAGTTCCATCAGCTTTAAGTTTGTTTTGACTATCCACTTTTAACCAATCGGTTTTTGGCGAGAAGGAAGATGGGACAGAGTCCATGTATGGCTAGCTTCGAGAGGTTGAAGTTCAGGGAAAATAGCATTATGCCAATGAGAACGAAGAATAGTTTTTTTGTATGACAAAGGATCAGTATGTTGATAGAGAGATGTTAAGAAAGCAAAATGGGGTGAGAAACAAGAATAAGAGACAAAATTTATGAGAGGATAAGCAGAAGCTGAAGCTGACAAAGAAGCATGTGATGACGATGAAGTGACGGGCAAATGTAGTCACAGAGTCGAGTGGGTTGTTTAATGGTTCGGCAGGGTCGTTGAAGTGGTGGCTGTTGAAATAGGGGTGATGGCGAGTCGATCAGAAGGGTAAGAACGGGGGTATGTGAATCGGGTGGGATATGCGGGGTGGATATTCGGCCGAGAGGTGTTTGGTCGATGGGTTATGGGGTGGTGGGTGGATCAAGGGATGGTAGGATAATGGGAGAGCTAGTGGGAATGAGGGGAAGGGTTGGATCATTGGGTTTGGAAGGGAAATATGAGAAATTGGCCTCTGGGAAAATGTCTTCAAAGAAAGTAATGTCACGAGAAATGAATAGTTTTTTCGTTGTGAGATCGTAAACACCATATCCTTTGTGGCGAGGAGGGTAGCCAAGGAAAAGGCAAGGCCATCCGCGGGGCTAAAATTTATCACGGTGTACGCAAAGACTCTGGGCATAACAAAGGCAACCACAGAGATGTGTATAATCTGGTGGTTGTGAAAAAGGCATCTATAGGGGGTGAGGTTATGAATTGTGCATGATGGAGTGTGGTTGATGAGGTAGGTGGCAGTAAGAAGGCGTTCTCCCCAAAAGTACAGTGGAAGATACGCTTGAAAAGGCAAACACTGAGCAACATTGAAAAGATGTTGATGTTTGTTGTTGGGTATCAATGCAAGTTAATTCGTGATGTATGCCAAGTGAGTGAAAAAGATTTTTTTTTATGTAGGGCCCGCTTTGAATTCAGATCCATTGTCAAATCAAAAATATTTGATGGTGGAATTAAATTGGGTACAAATCATATTAAAAAGAATTTGTAATTTGGACAAAGTCTCAAGTTTGTACTGCATTGAATTAACCCAAGTGACGCGGACATTCATTGGGGAGTTTTCCTAAACACATGTTATTTATAAACATAATTTTACAATTGGAGTGTGTTTTAACTTTATGCTGAAATGCAAGTTAATCGCTAATTGAATTGGCGGTTTAATGAAATCGCCAATTGAATTGGCGGTTTTAATGAAATCGCTAATTGAATTGGCGATTTCATTAAAACCGCCAATTCAATTCGCGGTTTTTTAACGCACAAAACCCTAACTCCTTTCTTCTCCCAGTTCATTCGAATTTCCCCATCTGCCCGCTGTCTCTCTCCCTCATTCATTCCATACTCGTTTTTACGCCTCCGTCTCTGTCTCTCTCTGTCTCTCTCTCGTTTGCCTCTCTCTCTGTCTCTCTCGTTCGCCTCTCTCTCATTCTCTCGCTCGTTCACAAGTTCGTACTCCGAGTGTGGGTGAAACTACTAGAACCACTGGTATGTTTATTTTTTTTATTTTTATTCAACTTTTATAAGTGAATATGTGCATTATGTATATATTACTCTTGATTTTATTTTATTATATGTGCAATATGTACATTATATATACTAGAACCACTGGTATGTGCATTATTGATTCTACTTTCCTTAAGAAAATTTATTTCATGTTCTCCATAATCATTCATACTATATACATTTTTGTATGTACTTGTTTCTAAAAAAAATTAGTATAGTTTTGAGTGTTTAGTGGGATGTTTATCTTAATTTTTGATTAGCTTTAAATTTATTAAGTATGACAAACACCTAAGACTTTATAATTTCGACAATATTGTCAACATAACTGTTGTTTAAAAAAATATAGGGCAAAATGAAACTAACCACTCTTTTACTCTTTCTATGAAAAATATATAAGCACCTCTCTTGCAATTGTTCGATTTGTGTGAAAAATACAAAAATTAATCAATGAGATATTTACATTAAAAATATTTGATGAATAAAAAAATTAAAATGACTAATAAAGTTAAATATATTTTAAATTAAAAATTTGTAAGGGAATTCAGGAGAAAAAAATCATTATTTATTGGTCAAACAACAAATGGCCTTATATCATGTGTTTGCATATATAAATTATAAGTGTTAAGAATTTTTAATTAAATTTAAAATAGAAATAAGCAATTAAGATCATTGGAGGCTGGACGTGGCTTCTTTATTTTCATAATTTCGAATAAACTATGGATGAGAACATTTTTAACTCCGCTACATTGCTACATATAGAACACATAAATAGATATATTCATGTAAATATATGAGTTAAGATCAACTTTTAGTTTGTTAGTACCCTACTTGTCAAACCAATTATTTCCTTTGTAAATATATGTGTAACTTTTTTTTATTCTCAAACCATTTTGTTTTATGGTAGGCACAGGTAAGTAATGACGACAATGGTACTGTTTTATTGGGGGGGAAAGATAGTACGAGATCGAAGAGAAGGGATAGCCTATGATATAGAGGCTAGTGGATGTTATAATGTAGAACTGGGAACCTCACTTGGTGGGTTACGAGACATAATCATTCCTAAGATGGATGAGTTTGGAGAGCATGTAAACATAAAGTTCATATGTAGATACCCTGTTAGACGAAATGGAGAAGTATGGATATATAAGAGGTTGTCGGTTAAGGATGACGAGACATTACAAACTGTGTTAAATCTCCCTTCGAGATATCCTGACATGTATTGTGTTGAAATGTACATTGAGAAAGACATATCCACAATGACCACCAGTCACAGTCGTCCTAATTTTAATTGGGGAGATGTCCAGTCCTACGGTGAAATCTTGGGAGGGAGAGGTGATGCATCGGATTTGGGGACATTTACTAGAATGCTTACAGTTGGGCATAGTAGTCGAAGCGCAATGGAAGAGGATGCGCCAGGACAACCGATGCCTAACTTGTTCACCCCATACAATGATTACTCACAGGGTCCGAGTAATGTTGAACAATTGCATGACTTTGACAATCCACCCACATATCACCCACAATATGCTTCAGGTCAAGGGGGTGCGTAGAGACGGGAGGTCCCAGTGCAAGTATGGATCCTGTAGAACGACTTGTGGGCCTTGATGAGATTGGTAGAGGGATAGATGAAGATGAAGATGTAGATATTGTTCAATCCGATCAATCAGAGGAAGATGTTGATGTTTTAATAAGAAATGATGAAAATGACGACTCTGATGACGATGGGCAAGAACAATTGAACCTTCCTGAATTGAATGACAATCCGGTGCCCTTTTTTACGAACCTGGATGGGGTAGATGATTCCGCAGCTGATCGAGACTTATACTATCGCGGTCCAACATGGTCAGATGCTAATCCAGAGTTTGCAAAAGGGATGGTTTTTAGAGATAAGGATGCAGTGATCCGTGCATGTAATTGGTATCATGTGAAAAGGAACAAACATTATTATGTTGTAGAAACAAATAAAAAGGTTTGGAGCACCAGGTGCAGACACGATTGCCCATGAAAATTGCGTGCCTGTTTAAAGAAGAAGCATACTTTGTTTGAAATCACACAATATCCTGGGCCTCATACTTGTTTACATGGGATGGAGAGTTTGGATCACCGCAACCTTAATTCGACATTCATTGCACACATGATTAACACACAAGTTGCGGTAAGTTCTTATAAATTATAACTTAAAAGTAAGATGTTTGGATATTATGCAGTAATGCTCATATGAATATAAAGATTGAATATTTATTTTGTTGTGATGTACAGGAAGACCCTGGATGGAAGATAGCTTCTATAATCGAGAGTGTAAAAACTAGTGCTGGTTTCACAGTCTCATACAAAAAAGCTTGGCTTAGAAGAACAAAGGCCATTGCGATGGTTTTCGGGGATTGGGATGAGTCCTATGAGAAGTTACCAAGGTACATGAGAACGTTGCAGTTCAGGAACCTAGGCACAGCGGTGGTATTGGAAACATGTGACATTGGAAGGTCTGCCGACGTCGCGCTAGACAGAATTTTCTGGGCATTCCGGCCATGCATTGACGGTTTCAACCACTGCCCTCCAGTGATTTGTATCGATGGTACCCACCTTTATGGGAGATATAGAGGAGTGTTGTTGATTGCTGTGGCCAAAACTGTTGCCAACAATGTTTTCCCTCTAGCTTTCGCAGTAGTTGAATCGGAAAACTATCGTGATTGGTCATGGTTTATCTACCATGTCAGGCATCTTATTGTGCCAGGAAAAGAAGGGATCACATTAATTTCTGATCGGCATGCAGCCATATTGAGTGCAGTAAAAGATTATTGGGAAAGTCCACGAGACGGGCAACCAGCTGGAGTCCATCGATATTGCCTGAGGCACTTTAAAAAGTAATTACCAAAAAAAGTTCAACAATGCTAAAATTAAGGATCTTATATGGAAAGCTGGAACTGCCCGTCAGGTGCGCAAGTTTGACGAGGCAATGGATGAGATTAAAAATTTACAAACGGAGTCGGCGACAAAAGCATTTCGTGACCTGTGCAATGAGGACCCTAGGAAGTGGACATTGGCGCATGACGGAGGTTATCGTTGGGGAGTTTTAACCACCAACGATTCAGAGTGCTATAATAATGTCTTAAGAGGTGCACGAGACTTGCCCATAACTGCATGTGTTCAGGTTACTTTTTACCGTTTGGTGGCAACTTTCACCGAGAAACGAGTATAAATTCATCGTGCCGTAGAGAAGGGGTTGAGGTACACATCGAAAGTGCAAAAGAAGATAGAATCTTATCAAGCTCGATCGGCGATGCATCGCGTTAATGTCTTTAATTGGTAATGTTACAAAATTTATATAGTTTTTTTAATTCACACCGTTTATTTATAGATTTCTACAAGTCTACATCTCTATTACAACTATGAAGTGAGTATATTCCAAATGCAGGGCTCAGGGTTCCGCTGAGGTTATTACAAACCCAGTAGGCACGAAAGGGAATAACAGACATCCAGTGACTTTGAATCCTCCCTCGTGTGACTGCGGAAAATGGGTCATCTACCATTATCCTTGTTCGCACATGCTGGCAGTTTGCGCAAAAACAGGAAGACAACCATGGGGCTTAATTGCTCCTCAATATAATCTTGACGTTTTTGCTCACGTGTATGAATCAAGTTTCCAACCGATGGTGCACGAGCATTATTGGGTTTCCTATGATGGTCCTAAGCTCATTCCAGATCCGACCCGTCGACGAGAAGCTACGCCAGGGCGTCCAAAAAACAAACGAATCCAGAATGAGATGGACATCTCTAGGAGACGACAATTCAATAATTGCGGTATTTGTAAACAACAAGGCCATGATAGGCGTAAATGTCCAAACCGGACCGCCTGATTTATGTATTGCAAGAACAATTAGCTACCTAGCGAAGAACAATTTGTATTTCTATTTAAGATAATGGTTGGTTGTCATTAAGCGTATATTTGAACTTAATTGCATTTGAACTTATCGTATTAATTGTAAAGCTTATTTGTATTTCATTGATAGTTTTTTTAGGATTTTGTCACATCGTTCACATGCATAGATGTGATATTCGTAGGTCTCTGAGGTTTTGATCCTATCATTGACAGCTTTTATGCAAAAATCCAATGACTTTTGCAGACCCTTACATCATTTATTTTATTACTGTCTTAACCCCATATGTTACGTGTCAATTACAGGTGTTATGGATACAGCTACAGCTCTTCCTGGGCCTATCGATCGTACTGTGCTGACGTTACAGAGCCATCATCGATCGAGTTGGATATGGGACCATGGGGTATGCGTATTTATAATATGTTTTATATTTATGCATATATTTTGTGGGATTTCATGTGTATACTAATGCCCTTCCAATTAATGATGTAGGGTACAGATCCTCTTAAATGCAGACGTGCCGCCAGTCATTTATACAATGTGATACACCCACGTATTTTGCAGTATGTACTACGTGCTGGGTTCTATGGTGTTTACCGAGTAGGGATGATCCGGTTAGACCATCATTTGATCACGGCGTTCATAGAGCGTTGGCGACAGAAGACCCATACCTTCCATCTGACTATCGGGGAGGCTACTATTACTTTGCAGGATGTTTCTATACTATTAGGACTACCTGTCGATGGCCATCCTATCATCCGACGGGAGGTTCGAAGTACTGTGCAGGAGTGGCAGGACTTGTGTGTCCAGTTGTTAGGTGTGGCCCCACCCCCAGAGCAGTTAGATAGGGGGCGTGTTCGGCTTACATGGCTCCGTGACACTTTCCAGGCCCTTCTAGCTGGAGCTGATGATGTTACTGTACAGCGGCACGCACGTGCATACATACTTCGCCTGATTGGGGGGGTGCTGATGTCAGATTTATCCCAGACTCTTGTCAGACTGTCATACCTTCCATTTCTGGAGGACTTAGACGCGGCAGGGAGATATAGTTGGGGCAGTGCCACCTTAGCTATGCTGTATAGGTCGATGTGCCGGGCGACGAAGCCAAACGGGAAGCAGATAGCAGGAGCACTACTTTTGTTGCAGGTTCAATAACTTTACACTTTATCCAGTATGCCGTAATGTTTTATTTTTATTTCATTTACTATTTGTGTTAACATTGAACTTTATTCAGATATGGGTTTGGGAGAGATTCCCGCGCATGTGCCCTAGTCGTAGAGATCAGCCTACTGATGCCCAGCAGCCCTTGGATATAGATGGGGTACAGTTACCCAGTGGCCCGTGGGGAGCTAGGTATGTACCTAGTAGTTATTTATGTTTACCTTTATATCTTCAGTCATTAAACATAGTTTTCATATTATGTACACAAATCTGTCAGATGGAGATCGAGATATCATACAGATACAGTGTTGACCCATGTTGTCCGTGTATATCGCGACCAGTTGGACCGCTTGAGGCCGGACGAGGTATGAATACTCCTTAGCTATATTTATGTTTAGTTTTTTGGTTCATATATTTCAATTAGTAATGGGTACCACATTTTTATATGTTTGTAGTTCACATGGAGGCCATATGATGCTATCATCGATTCACTTCCAGATTATTGTCGAGATGGGAGCGATATCTGGATGACTCGATCCCCATTATTGTGCTTTGAGGTCGTAGAGTGGCATCTACCTGATCGTGTATGCCGACAGTTTGGTTTTAGATAGGTCATTCCACAGGCTCATAACACATCTCCTGACTTACATGGTTTAGATGGGCGTGGGAGACATAACACCGATTGGATGGAGTATCATATACAGTACATACAGCGATGGCAGCAGCGCCGTGATCATCTTGTAGTTGGGGTTCCTATTGCTGGAGACATGCGATATGACGATCCATATATGCAGTGGTATCGCCGTATCACACGCCCATTAGTGGGCAATCCAGCTCACCGCCCAGATCGAGGCTACCTGGAGGTTGGGTCTACGGTAGAGATTGCGGTTAGTAGTTTTTTACGTAATACGGTTTTTCAAAGCAAATATGAATTGGTAAAGGGACATAAAAATTATGCTTCATTTTGCAGACCCGTCATTTCACGACCGTGCATCATCTTATAGATCGTGCTATATATGGGTTTGGGACTGAGCCGGCACTAGAGGACATGTATAGGGCTCGTGACTTGTGTACCAAGTCACTAGACATATTACGTGAGCAGCAGCGCATATCGCAGGCCCAGCCATCAGTTTCGCAGGCCCAGCCCTCAGTTGGCCAGCCATCAGTTTCGCAGGCCCAGCCCTCAGTTGCCCAGCCCTCAGTTTCGCAGGCACAACCCTCAGTTGCCCAGCCCTCAGTTTCGCAGGCACAGCACTCAGTTGGCCAGCCAGCCTCTATCCAGACACCTACATCACATGTCACACCGAGTATGCCAATATATACATATCATAGTGACCCTCGATATGTACCCTCATCATCATATGCGACCAGTTGCGAGGTGAGACCTCGTCGCACTGCACCCCACCACGACGTTTCTCCTGTTTTTTATGACCAACGATCTAGTTCCTCCCCCGTCGGAGATGATATGGGATTTCATGCACTTTTCGATCCATTATTACCTGAAGGGTACCGTATAGAGACGCCTTTCATGGACACCTAGGGTCACGGTCCATCTACTGTGCCATCCGAGACTACACATCCCATACCACCATCACAAGTAGATGGGTCATCTCAACTCACTCAGGTTAGCAGGGGGCCTCCTATTGATACAGTTGACGTAGGCCCTACCATTGACCCACATCAGCATATACCTCCTGAGGGCGTTTCACAAATCACCCAGGCAGAGCCATCTCAGTCGAGACTACGGAGTATCACACGGGTCTTTACTCGTAAGTCGAGACGAGAGAGGAGGCCACCCCCATGTGGTACAGGTGGTCATGTATAGTACTTGATGGTATGGGTTTTGTATTAGGTACATTTTCAGGAAGTTGTCGAACATTTGTTGATGTAATCGAATATTATGGTTATTTTTGGTATCCCGTGTTTATGGATGTATCAAATTTTGTAGTTCATACATTTTTGTATCAATTTTTGTATAAGCGTGGATTAGCTTCACGTGAAGGCATGTCATGAACCCTTCACGTGAAGGCTGCACGAGATGATGCGTCATTTCAATATAAAGTGTGCATTAGCTTCACGTAAAGGCATGTCCTGAACTCTTCACGTGAAGGCTGCACGAGGTGATGCGTCATTTCAATATAAAGCGTGCACTAGCTTCACGTGAAAGCATGTCCTGAACCATTCACGTGAAGGTTGCACAAAAGTTTAGTTTCGCATCCCAATGCATTCCCGTGAACCATTTACTCATGCATTGTATTGTATTACCTATATATTCGTCATGCCATTACAAAAAAAAGTGTTAAACCATACACACTTCCTAACATGCCGAAGCGAAAAGGATTATTTGGAGCATCGTGTAGTCATTCGGCTCGAAGCGGCGACACAAATGAAAACCAATTCTCACCCATCCATATGGTGCATACATACACGGACCCAGTCGGTAACAAATGGTATGGCCGAAAGCGTTGTTTTCTTAACAAACCAATCCTAATGCACGATACGATGGGTCCGGTCAGCCACATCTTCATTGGTGCTGCGTCCTTAGCTCCACCCCACGGGGTGACTGACTCCCAATGCATAAGGTCGCCGTGGGAAGACTTGTTCGATAAACGGTGTGAACAAGAGATGTATTACCGATGGCATGGCCTTCGTGTCCCAAAGGCCCGTTCAGCTAAGTTGTTCAATAGACGATTAGGTAACAACAAGGTCATAAAAGCACTTGAACGCGAGATTGATCAAATGCAACGAAGGTTGGATAGATATCATTTTACACAGCAAGCAAAGGAACATTGTGCTGATCCAACACAACGAATATTAGAAATCGTTGAAGATCCATTGCTAGTTTCTGACCCAGAACTTTCAGACTTCTCAGAAGAAGAAGGTGACGATGACTTTCAAAACTATCTACCAAGTAGTCTTAGCGTTGCTGGCAAACCGCTATGTTGTTATGAACATGGTTCATAAAGCTTGGTGTACTTTTTATTTCAGTATAATGTAAAATCAGTTATTATGTTTTCATATAATATATATATATATGAGCTTGGATCATATTTGGCATTGCGGAACTGATGAACATGGTCCGTTTTGGAAGTTATGCAAAGTTTCGGAATTCCGGAACTTATGTTTTCGGAGTTTTTGCCAACTGGGCTATTGGGGTACCGAAATGGCAAGGAAGGCTCCGGGGAGCGCGAAACTTGACGAGAGGCACCGGTGTGACACGAGTGACGTGTAGGAGTTGACGGCACGTCAATCGGGTTCCCGGTTTGGAAGTTATGCAAAGTTTCAAAATTCCAAAACTTATGTTTTCGGAGTTTTTGCCAACTGGGCCATTGGGGTACCGAAATGGCGAGGAAGGCTCCGGGGAGCGCAAAACTTAACGAGAGGCACCGGTGTGACACGAGTGACGTGTGGGAGTTAACGGCACGTCAATCGGGTTCCCGGTTTGGAAGTTATGCAAAGTTTCGAAATTCCGGAACTTATGTTTTTGGAGTTTTGCCAACTGGGCCATTGGGGTACCGAAATGGCGAGGAAGGCTCCGAGGAGCGCGAAACTTGACGAGAGGCACCGATGTGACACGAGTGACGTGTGGGAGTTGACGGCACGTCAATCGGGTTCCCGGTTTGGAAGTTATGCAAAGTTTCGGAATTCCGAAACTTATGTTTTCGGAGTTTTGCCAACTGGGCCATTGGGGTACCGAAATGGCGAGGAAGGCTCCGGGGAGCGCGAAACTTGACGAGAGGCACCGGTGTGACACGAGTGACGTGTGGGAGTTGACGGCACGTCAATCGGGTTCCCGGTTTGGAAGTTATGCAAAGTTTCGGAATTCCGGAACTTATGTTTTCGGAGTTTTGCCAACTGGGCCATTGGGGTACCGAAATGGCGAGGAAGGCTCCGGGGAGCGTGAAACTTGACGAGAGGCACCGGTGTGACACGAGTGACGTGTGGGAGTTGACGGCACGTCAATCGGGTTCCCGGTTTGGAAGTTATGGGTTTCGAATTGCTTGGGGGAATTGCTGATATGATTACTGATATGAACACAATAAAACCGCCAATTGGATTGGCGGTTTTAAGAAATCGCCAATTGAATTGGCGATTTCATTAAAACACGCCTCACCTGTGGAATTATGATTGTAAAACACCTTAGTCAGGGAAACTAACCACATTCATTCACAATGGTCAGAAAGTAATGGGCACCACAAGTAACGGGGGTATGATACCCCAAATGTTACAATAAATGTGTTCAAACGGAATACTGCTTTTATTTAAATTTAATGAAAATGGGAGACCGACATGTTTACCATGAAGACAAGCGTCACAATGGCCTTTTTATGCGAAAAAGAATACAATTTAGAAAAGACCAAGGGAGAAGGGTGACCAAGCCTATTATGCTAAGTATGAGCAGGAGTGGCACGAATAGCGAAGAGTGTCGTTGGAGGCTCAATACGTAAGTAATAAAGACTATTGTGCACCTCACCCACTCCAATCAACTTCTTCGTGCTGAGGTCCCGGAAAACACAAAAGGAATGGGAAAATAAAACAGGAAAGTGAATGGATTTAAAAAGTTTAGAGACAAAAAGAAAATTAAAATGGAAATTTTAAATGTGCAAGACATTATGAAGCATAAGATGAGGAGAAAGAGTAATAGAACCAATGTGATGCACGGCATGAGAAACGTCGTAAGGAAGGTAAACTGGTAAACAGTTAGAACTAACAGAATAAGAATTGAGTAAAAAGAGAGAAGGAGACATATGATCGGATACCCCACTATTAGTAATCTAAACATTAGGGGGAGAAAAAACTGAAGGTGGGTAAGAAGAATTACCCATAGACATTGCTAAAGGAGGAGTCAAGAGGCTGCAGAGTTGGCTGATTTCCGCAGGGGTAAGGCCATGATGTGAACTAGTCATGTTGGAAGGACTATCCAATCGGGCAGATGAGTTGTGCGGGCCAAAGGGACATGGATCTGGAGTGGGTGGGCCTAATAGTGGAGGACAGAGTAAGACGGGCCAGCGGTGGGATGAGCTGGCATTGATGGGTCAGCACTATGATGAGTGGGCCAAGAACTGTGCGGCAACAAGTATGCAAGGGGAAACCCATTGGTGCGGTGATGGAAAAGAGTTGGGAAACTTGGTTCGCTCCCAAAAGTGTCCTACAATTGGAGTTAATTACCTCGCAAGAGTACGGGGGTCGTGATGAAGTATAAACCGGTAATCCGGTATCGTTCTCTCCTAAGGGAATTGTGTAAATATAGCATCAACGCTCAATTGGCACTAGACACTAACTATGAATTGCAAATGGGGTTTTGTGATGTAAAAGAGACCGAAAGCTTATTGATTTTGGATGATAGTTGTTCTTAACTAATGCAAGCAATTAATATCTAAGGAAAGCAATTAAATCTAGTTTGTGTGCAATTAAGGAAAAGTTTGAATATGATTGATTCAATCCACCAATTCACAATAAGAGTTTCAATAGAGGGTTTTATAACTCAAATCAAGAATCACTCTATGGATTCTTGATTCAGAATATTTTGACCAGAATGATTCTTGATTCGGAATGTTTTGACCATAAAACCTTGAATTCACATTTAGTTGAATGTAAAGATGAAACCAATTAGTAGAAAAATAGAAACAAACCTTAGAAATGTGCAATATCTATACTAAGTAGTGAGTCATGCATAAATATTACCCAAATGGGTTATGAATTTAAGTTTTCAAATAAGTCTAACATTCAACCAAATAGAACAATAGAAATCTAGAAGTAAAACTTTGAAATTTATATACCCCCATTAAAACCCTTGAAGATCCTTGGTAGATTTTCACAATCACATCCAAGATATGTTTAGCTACTGGAATCCATGAGATAAAGTATAAAAAAATGTAAATGTGGCATTAAGCAATGGAAAACTAGTGTTTGGTTACCAAGAAAGTGAAGAAAAGTGCCAAAAAAATGAGAAAAACTTTAACTTGAATACAAAGAGAATGATTAACAATAATACAAAAGAGAATAATGAAAAATGGGACAAAATAATAATAAAAACTAGTTAAACCTTACAAAATCTCCCCTAAAAATGCCTTAAACTGCTCCAAAATCTGGAATCTTCAAATTTTTCTCGGTTCCAGCACACAGCTTTTATACCTACAAATTCTGTATCGACCGATCAAATGGTCAAAATGTGATCAAACGGTCCAGGATAATCGAATGGCCGATCGAACAATAAAACTCCTCCTCTGAAGTTTTGACTCCAAATGGAGGGATATTGCTGCAAAAGATCAAATGGAGGCATTTTCGACGTCACCGATCGAACTGTCCTACTGCGATTGAATGGCCGATCGATCGGACTTCCTGATGTTTGCCCATTTGCCTCGTTTTAACCTCTGATTCCTACAAAACACGCATAGAATGGTTTAGTACATTTTGGGAGTTAAAATGTTAAATTAATAACCAAAACTCGACTAATCAATTATTAATTTGGGTTTAGAGATTACAGTTTCCGAGTGTAATCAACACCCCCCAACTTAGCCTTTGATAGTCCCTATCAAAGTCCAAGAAGAAAAACAAATATGTACAAAAGAAAGGTTTTCACTTCCGTAGGAATCATGGATGCATTTAGTCTATACATCAAGCCATTAAACCTCTAGGTTACCCCTAGTGGACGAGTGGTGTCGAGTAAGGGTTTACAGTGATGAATACCTATAAACATCTATCCATGTAATGTCAATATGATATCAAGGAAACACAAAACATATGTTAACCTCATTCAAGTCAAATCTTAATCCACCTAGGTTATGAATCATCGCAAGGTAAAGGCATAAAGTATTGAAGAAATGAAATACATTGACGTGTATTACCTATGGCTTATGACTCTACTGTCTCGTAACTCATACAATTATGTTCTTGATGCTTCGATTCAAGTCTCACGAGCCATACACTCAACTTTGAACATGAACACACGGGGTATCTTAATGAAAATCTTGTTTTAAGAGTAAATGTACAAAACATGTAAGTAGAGCAATTTCGAAATAAAAAACAGATTGATTGTAAGTGTATCGACTTAGAAACGGATGGATTGTAAGTGTATTGACTTGGTATGACTTCATGAAAAAAAAATTTACTGTTTAAGCATAACTAGAGAATTGACATTGATGACTTATACGTAATTGAATTAAAGATTTATGTAATTTTGGATATTGTGGTCATATGGATGGAGAATGAAAAAAGAGCCATGTAAGAGGATAAAAAACGGTAATAGATTTCAACATATTCATGCGCATTACACATGATGATCAATAAACATTCACTTTTAAACTTCCAACTTTTGAAAACCTTTTGAACTTTTCATCTTCCTTTACTTATTTTTCATTTGAATTTTTCTTTTCAACTCCTTTTCATCATTTTCTTTTTTTTTTCTTTACTTTTCAACTTCATATACTTTCAATTTCACAAAAATATAAGTAATGCACCAACTTCGGAATTTCACATTGACAAAATTTTAAGCTCATGTGTATATGAATATCGAGAAAGAAATATAAATATGAATGACTCAATAGAATAAAATGGCCTATACTTTTATAATCCAAAAAACACATCAAATTAAAACTTCAAGAGTGTATAAAGTGTCAGTAACTCCAACTAATACTCGACATGTAAACCAAAATCAAGCATAATGAAGTTATTCAATGAATGAAGATCAATAAAACAACCTTGAATAAATGTAAAATGACTTTCAAAAGGCGATAAATAGGCTTTAAACCTCACAAGGTATAAAATCTTCACCTTATAAGGACATGCATACATAAGAGAGAAACATATAAATATCATATAGCATAATAGTGCACAATAATGTAAACTCTCTCTTATAACAGTTTTATGACAAAAAATTACAATGCACCACAGCAGCTAGGGTGAATCAATCATCAACTCGAATTTAGTCAAAAACATGAAACAAAGAAACTCATCATCATTCTAATAACGACATGGATACACAAATGGTTTCTCAAGGTAATCTCCAACACTTTCAATCATAACAATAAACATGAAGAACATATAGAAAAGTGTGATAAATACAAACTAAAGTACCGAACTATATGATACATCAAACCTTTATCGAAGACTTTTGAGTGTCCAAAAGATAGATCAATCATGAACTAATACCTGAAAATTACTCGATAAAGCATAACAATGTTTGATAGAATAGAACTATTTTTGAAAAAAATTTAATTTAATTTATTTATTTTTTTTATGAATTTTTATATAAATAAAAAGATGAATAGTCCCACCCACCCAAAAAATAAAAAAACTAAAATCATGCCATGATCTCGAGGCATGAGAACTATGGTCGAGAAAAAGAACAAGGCGGGTGAGATTGTCGGGAACACAAATGAACACACCTAATATACAAAAAGAAAAGAAAAACAAACCTATAAAAAGGAGAAGAAAAAAACTACTCCTAACTACAGAACATGACCTACCAAATGTCAAACAAAGGACGGTGGATCAATGAGATCTACACAATCCAACTCTCCTAATTGTTTTATATAGTCAGTATAAAAATAATTATCTTAAAACGGTTTTGTTTAATACACACAAAGTGTACTAGTGCAAAAAATTAAAACTATATCGTTTCTCATAGTCAAGATAGACCTATTAAAATCTTGTGTTACAGTCCTACTGATGGTGTGTCCAGTTTCATCTAAGACTGTAAACGATAAACTTATACTTCATAAGAACCGATGATCTGATATTTCGTGTGTAAGCCATACTCTACACATCAAATCATCTACTATATAGAATAAGAGACACACACATGCATAATCAATAAATAACGCAATACAAACATTGCTCACACAGATTCTTATTAAAATAGAAAAACTAATTTATTAATAAATACTAAAACCATTACACAAAGTATGTCTTTTAATATAAATCCCAAACATTTCTAATACTTGATTTATTTAAATTATTAAACATATTTTTCTATAACTTCATATGAATAATCAAAATATTAGATTAGAAATTAAAATTGATAAATTAACCCATTCTTATATCAAGTATTAAAATAAAAAGATAAAAAAAATTATAATTTATTTATCTACCACTTTAATTTAGCTATTTGTTAATAATATATTTTAGAAAATTGATATATGTGACAAAAATGCTACCTACTAACATATATAAAAAGAAATTGCTCATAAATATTACTGTAATTTTTTTCTCAACTTTTTAACTTATATTCATATGATACTCAAATAATTATATAATCGTATTTTTTACGTTCTCGTATTTTTATGCCTAATTTTTTATTATATTTTTTTAAAAAATTTATATTAAACTTGTATTTATTATGCATCATTTTTTTTATTTCGTATTTTACTAATTATGATCAAAATCAATCCAAATCAAATTACATTTTATTTTAGGTGGGCGTACGTTGCCTTGCCTTGCCTGGGGCCGGAAGGTTTTGTTATATATGGGTGCATGCGTCCATGATTCCATTCAATAAAAATATCTCTCTCTCCCTCCCCCTCTCTCTCTCTCTTTCTCCGGTTACGTACGATACCTCTGACAGTGACTTCCTCTGCTGAGTGATGGATGACCAATGAACTGAAAAAAAAGGCCCAGAGCAGCTGCCACGTACGGCAATTATCCTTCGTGAAGCTACTCACCCGAGGTGTAGCATGGAAGTGAAATACTCTCAAGTAATTTGCCTATAAGAGGTCATAGATCCAATATATGCTGACATTTTTTATTTATTGATCTAATTAGGTTGTCTACTTATTTATGGTTGTAAGTGACAAGCTCATTTTTTTAAACAGTAATTATAACTCAAATTGAACATTTCATTAATCATTTCTTATTTTTTTTAATTAACAAAATATATATATATAAATATATATATATATATATATCTTATTACAAAAAAAGATGCTAGGACAAGAATTCTGTCCAAATATAATCTTATAGGCACACACAATGTTCTTGTTCTACAATCTATATATAATATAATAAAGAAAACCTTAAATTGTCCATCATCATTGTTGTCATATATAGCCAACTTACCGTTTTTGATTTATTTACAGCCTTTTAATTAGTTGGCCTTCACTTTCGGGGTTTGTCATTTCGCCATGAGACTCCGTTAATAAATATTGAAGAATGAACAAACACCAGAACTTTCGCTATATATATTGCATATATGCTCACTTTATCTCTTCAAAGTTTGTTAATAGATACACTAACGCCCCACAGACAAAAAAGAGGAAGCTGGGGAGGGTCTCATGGCTTGCTCGTCTTCCTCCTCCTCCTCCTCGAGGGTGTTGTTGCTTCTTTTCTTCAGCCTTTTTTCAGTCACAGTCAGCCATGCTTCTCCTGGCAGGAAACTTGGTCAAACTGATCAGGCAATAAGAAGGAATATGTTAGATAACGGACTGGGTCGCACTCCTCAGATGGGGTATAGTACTCTATATATAGTTCAATCTACAATCTTCATATATATATATATGTGTGTGTGTGTGCATGACATCTTGCTCCATTCAACAATATCATCAGATGATATTGAAATGCTAAACAATATGCAATTGAACTTAGGGAACTTTGTTTGAGGACAAAGAATTTGAAAGAAAACAATGAAAAAATATAAATAAATAAAAATCCAAGGGGTGTATGGTTTTATACTCCTTTCACATATGACAATCCAGATATATATACATACATACATACATATATATATATATATATATTACTTCTTTCTCAGTACATCACAATATTCATGCTCTGTCTAATGAACGTGGTAGTGCAGATGGAACAATTACAATCACTTCCCATGCAACAAGCTGAACGAGAAACTAGTGCGCCAAGCCGGTAAATAGAATGATATGAATTTTGGTCATGCTTTTTACCACTTTTCTTTTTTTTGTGCAAATAGTTTCTACTTCCTATATACCTAGCTCTATCAAGGAGTTGTTATCAAACTATAGTGGTTTCTTCACAGCCGATGCACTTGTTTCTACCGGCCTCAAAGACCTCGGATATGAGTACATCAATTTGGGTAACCTTTTTTCTTTTTAATTTTTGTTTGAATTATGAAAAAAAAATTAATTTTTCCAAGAAAACTTCTTCCTTTGAATTTTATGCAGATGATTGTTGGGCTAAATTGAACAGAGACTCCAAGGTACAAATGAATATTATATATTGCATCCGTTATGATTTCTATTATGTTTCTCTTTCAATAGTCACTTAACTTTATCCCTTTCTTGTTTCTAAGAGAGCCCTTTATCCATTTCGTATTCGGAGACCTTTTTTATCCTAACCTTTCGTCAATTACCTAATTCGTGGTGCAGGAGTTGGATTTTTTATTTTTATTTTTTTCCCCAAAACTGGATAGCAACAACAAACACCTATAACTATCTGTCCTTTTTTTTTTTTTTGTTTTATTGCTACACAAAACACCAATTTTTAAACTTATGATATATAGTTGCAAATCATTGTCATACCAACTATTTACATAAAATTAACAAAACTAACATGCATCTTTCAAATACACAATCCAATGCAGGTGAAAAGAAATTTAAAAATGGCAGTCACAAAATGTTGTGCTAGCGGAAACTCCGATGCCACTCTAATAAAATTGAACCCATGCATGCGCAAAAGCACTCCCAAAATCCACATGCACACACAAAAGCGAAATGAATAGAAGATTTACATGATTCAGCATAAACCTTTCTATGTTAGTAGGCAAGAGATAAATGTTTTGTAATTATCTCCATCTTGAGATGTTAAAAATTGATCCTTATTTTCTAAATTTCAAGCTAGAGAAACATTAATGGTACTATTACGTACATTCTATTCCTCATATTCAAGATCTAGAATTTTAAAATTGTAAATTCAGCTTCTTTTTTTTATTAACTTTTAGTTTTGGTTTTTAGCTTTTTCATGAACATTTTTTAGTTGACATCTATTTTTTTACCCTTTTTATGGGCTTTTAATTTAGTCTTTTCATTGTTTTACCAAAATTAAAAAGTAAACACTAGTAAAAAAATCCAGTAGTCAAATAATAAAAACTTATCCAAATGATATACTAATCAAAGCATCCTTATCTCAGAATCTGACAAAGGAAAATAGATACTAAATAAATAAAGGTGAATATCCGAGTAAATTAACGCTTGTACTATTAACGTATAATATAAATGAGAAAATTTTTTGTTTTCGTGTAAATATGAAACCTAATGAAAATACTCCTCTTTTAAGACAAATTGTATAATACATGAATTAAATACTTTTCCTATTATATTCATAAAAGAACTCTTTCAGATCAAAAGTTATGATATAATATGTATAATGTCACTGTATAATTGATTGTATGATATGATTGATGATAATTGGAATCATTTTATTTTATTAATCGTATAAAATGCTTATGTACCTCGTGACTTGTGAGTCACTATTAGTACTACGTCATATGTGTATATAGGTACATATATTTTCATTTGGTGATATTTTAATAATGGATATGGTTAAATGATTAAACGTAGTATTGGATAAATTCATATAAATAATGAAATATAAAATAGAAATAAAAATTGATAAATTAACCCATTCTTCTACCAAATATTGAAATATTTTTTTATGAAAATTAGAATTTATTTATTTAGCACTTTAATTTGGTTATTTGTCAACAATATGTTTAAAAAGACTAAAATATATGGGACAAATCTATTAGTCATTGATCTGTAAACAATAAATAGCTTATAAATATTATCATATTTGTTATCCCCAATTTTTTAACCAATATTCATATGATAGTCGTATAATTATATATTTCTATTTTTTGGCATTCTTATATTTTTGTGCATGTCTGAATAAATTGGGAAGCAGATATCTCAGGCCAAAATAATGTATTCATAATTTTATATTACATTTAATTGTCGTATCATATGTTTATATCAAAAGTTTGAGATAATAATAATAATACATTGCCAACGTACGTACATTTGTCTCTGTTGTATGCAATGCAGGGAAACTTGGTACCAAAAGTTTCTAGTTTCCCCTCTGGTATAAAGGGTGTAGCTGATTATGTCCACAGCAAAGGGCTCAAGATTGGGATTTATGCTGATGCTGGGTACAACTTATAACACTAATACTTCATCTCTTATAGATACATATACATATTATATGTATATATATGCCTATTTATATACATATTTTAGCATGCATGTCCCTCCCTCCTCTTCCCCCCGGACTTTTGCTTATTTATTTATTTGTGCATATTTAGGCATTAATCAATAACATGGCATAAAGCTTGAGAGACCAGCGAGTAAGTACCAGTAAAGCCTACAACAAGGCCAGTGATTTCTTCTTGCATGTGGTCTCTAAAATATCCCAACATGGCCAGCAATCTACGCACTTAATTAAAGTTACATATAAAGTATATATGTTAGCCATATGTTGGCTAGCCATTTAAACAAAGACCAGCAGAGCTGGCCATAGATGAGTCAATTCTTGAAAATTTCAAAGAAGCACAGGTTGGAGGAGGAGGGGCCTCATACACGACTCATAGGAAAGAACCAAAAAATCCTGCCCGAAAAAGGTGCCTGCAAGAAAGGAGGCAAGCAAGAAGAGAGAAATGAAATTGATATTATAGCCATAATGCAATGCACATAAAGTTTATAATAACCATCAAAAATGGATGTGGCAGATGAGTTGCCTTGCCCAGCTATCATATTAATACATGCCATTACATGGTGGGAAGGGACCATACCATAAATGGTTATCGCGTTTCAAAAACATGCATGACACACATCATTTGCTAAAACTTCTGTCTGTAAATCATTATTTAGAATGATATAAAAAACAATAGAAGGACAATGAAGGAACTATAATTTTGAAACACAAAAGCCTTTACTTGTAAATCTTTGTTTTTTTTTTTTTGTTAGTATTTGAAATATTTCATCGCTATTTTTTCAGGACATTGACTTGTCAAAAGACAATGCCTGGGTCACTTGGCTATGAGGAACAAGATGCCAACACCTTTGCTTCATGGGTATTCTAAATTGGTCGCGCATTTGATTTATTTATTTATTCAAATCATCATTTAAACTAATTGAGTTCAAAAGAAGTTATTTAAATTGGTCTATCTATATGATTTATTCCATTGGTTTGTTCTCTTTACATGCATTTTTCAAAACACGAAAATGGCTTTATCAAGAGGCCTCCTTATATATGAGCAACTCCTTTGGGATTTTTTTTTTCTTTTACTAGTTGCACGATTGCACCAAGCTATGAGAGAACACTTTCTGCTGTTGTTACCAAAATTTAAATCCCAAAACACTAGAAAGGAAGCATATGTGATGCACAAGGATAAGTAGAAAAATAAAAACTAACAAAAATATAAAGAATAAGTATAGAAGGGTCGAATAATGTAAAATTAGAGTTAAGGGAGAACGGAAAAGCAATGACGTGAGGGGGCCATGATAGGAAGAAAGAAAAAAGGGCTAATACCAAAAGGGCTACTAGTTTTAATGATCCTTCCACACGATGCCTTTTGGACTAATATCATAATTTTATTTTTGATTTTTTTTATTATAAACTGTATAAATTAGGAGAACAGTAGTTCCCAAATATAACAATAGAAAATATGAAATAATTGTTTAAAAATTAATTTAAAAAATTAGAATGATAAAATATTTCGTCTTTCATTTCAATGGCAGCTTAAGTAAATTATATGTGTTGGTGAAAAGTCATAGAAAGCCTGAGCCTTCAAGTAGAAATTAATTTTTTTTTAAAATGTGAATCAATCACCAAACAACCTCAATCTTTACATATTTGAGTAAAATTTACCCTTGTAAATAATGTTACAATGAAAATGATGTTTATAGGAGACTTATTTCTATAACAACAAAAAAACATTTGACATGAAATTAGGCCATTGTGACATTTTTTTTTACTTGAAATTCAAGTCATCTTAATGAAGGAAATTTATAAGGTTTACATTTGCTTGGCCAGCATTGTTATAGATGGTGCTTTAAAAATGATAATAACATCAACAGATCAAATGAAATTTAAAATGTTACTGAAGAATTCAGTCTTACCAAAATTGCTATTATATATATGTAAAGCTAGAAGAAAACAATTCACAGTAATTAAAATTGCATAAAAAATGAAAAGCGTACCATATACATATAAAATTGGTGTTGAAGTATATGAACAATACGTAAGATAAAGAACGGGTTGATAGTTAAAAAGCAGTGAAAAATATTATTCCTACATTCGGAAGCCAAAAAAATAAGAATAAGAAAACCCACATGCAAACAACTAATCATTTAACTTAGTTATATCATTTAAAAGGTATGATCTCCAGAGAGAATTGCCCATTGAACATTTGTCTAACATGGTGTAATGAACGTTACATCCTCGCGTTACACTAATCTACTTGGTGATTTCGAAAATACATATCAACCATCTATAAGTAATTTCTTTGCCCGAACACATTCCACCTATCTATCTGCAAATCAAATTGATCTTAGATTAGGTACGACTTTTTTTTATTTGTTTCTCGGAGCAACCTAATAGGAAGTGATAGAAGATAGTTGCATTAACTTTAGTAGTTTTCTTTTTCTTTTTTGCAAGACTTCATCCTCACTATTTTCGGTTATTTTATAATGCCTCTCTCTCTCTCTCTCTCTCTCTATATATATATATATATATGTATATATATAAAACATATGCATAAGTGTGTTTCTGTGTATGCACACGCTTGTTAATCTTTAAATGTAATTATAGATTCTACTTTAGGGAAATAGATTGAGCCCTTTTATCTACTTCACTAGTTGTTATTTTCATTCTTGTTTGTAGTAGCATTAACATCTTTGAACCATAGGAAGAGTAAAGACTATTAACTTGTGATTGTGATTGTTTCGTTTCACTGTTGCGTTCACTAAATCTAGTTTGATGATGTCACAAGCTTGCCTCAACTAATTTGATTGTTTCTAATTATCTTTTATAGGGAATTGATTATGTGAAGTATGATAATTGCCACAATAATGGAGTGAGTCCACAAGAAAGGTAATCTACGATAAAAGGGATGAAAATTTTCATTGGACTTTTCCTTTTGATTGTCAAGAGACACCATATGTAAACATATGTAAAGTATTGAAAGAATCTTCACGTAAACTTATGTAAAACATTGCAGAGGGTTTGGTTTCGAAACCAATTTAGCACATATAGAATGAGGAATCTAAAACAATTCACAAAATACCTTAGAATTAATAGCAGGCAACAACTTGATAAGGACCACTTTTACAGCTTTTAAACAAGAGCTTCTCTTTCTAATCCTTTAGTTTATTTCAGCCTTTTCTTATAAAATTAAGAAGGAAAAAGTATTTTTGATAGTGCATCTTACTGCTTCAATAAATAGTCAACAATCTTAAGAAGGAAAAGGTAATAATTTGCAAAACTATGTATGCGACACCTTTTGACCATCTCTATAATGAATTGATACCATATGGATGCCATTTTTATACCCCATTGGCGGCATTCCTTAAAAGAGCTAAAATACCTTTTGCACGAAGAAGAAAGAGATCGCAGGTCTCGTTGCTTAAGAACTCTTCTGTTTTAGGATTAAGAATTTATTTTCATTCTTCATTGATAAATACAGAATAGTTGATAGTGGGAGAGGTCCATTTTGTATCAAACTTACTCCAATCATCATATTCTCCATAAAAGATTATCAGACTTTATAAAATTAGTAAGCTCAGACTAGCTAAAATATTTTCAAGTAATTAAATTGTTAGGTAAGGGAGCACTTTCATTTTTTTGAAGTATAATTGGAAGGATTTGCTTGAGGCAGTTTTCAAGAAACTTGACGTAAACTTATGTAAAACATTGCAAAGGGTATGGTTCTAAAATGTGACATATGCTTAGGGTTTTTGAGTTCTAGGGAGTAATACAATGTGTTATACTTTACCTTGGGGGAAAAAGGATGTTATTTAAAAATTGAGAATAGCTTCTATAATTGTCAACTAAACTCACTTGACTAAGATGATTTTTTGAATGCCTGTGCAATTCAAAAGTCCCCTTAGGAAGAGGTAAAATTCTCTTCTTATTTATTTTATTTATTTATTTATGCTAATTAGTACCTTTCATTAGCCATTTTTGGTCGCCTTCAACCAGATTGTACCGCAATGTTAATGCAGCTTTATAAATGCAGCATTTGTCTTCACATTATAAACATAGAGATGGAAGATGACTTTTAAGAAATTGGTAATTAAACCCATTAATTCTCTATCATATCCTAAGCAACTAATTAGAAAGAATTCACTGCATTTTACACATCTAAAATTTGTTCATGGTTGACGCTAAAAGCTTTTTTTTTTCCCGGTAGAAGAATATTAGCATTGACAAAACATACATGATTAATGCCTTGGTTGTAGATATTTGAAGATGAGTAAAGCTCTCCTCAAAACAGGAAGACCCATTTTCTTCTCTCTATGCAAATGGTATGCTATTTATTTTAATCACCTTTCTTTAATTTAAACTACCTTACCCCTATATATATATATAGCTGTTTTAATCGTTGATCATCAAAAGAGTGAGCTCGTATTTTAGGGGCCAAGCCAACCCCGCAACTTGGGCAGGTAGCATCGGAAATAGTTGGAGAACAACTGGAGACATTAAAGATACTTGGGAGAGGTAACTAAACTAAATGGTTAAATCTAAATCTTATAATGGAATGTTCAATCGACGATGACGTCGATGAGGATAGCATTCAAATATTATATGGTAAGTTTTCAAGTAAAAAATAGCAAAGAAGACATGACATCCATTTTGTTCATGTTTTTCCCGCAGTATGACTTCACGTGCTGATCAAAATGATGCTTGGGCATCTTATGCTGGACCAGGAGGATGGAATGGTTATGTGGATCAATTAATCTCTTATATATATATATATATATATGCTAAAATCATTTAATAAATAAGAATTAATGATATAAGTTTATAAATGTGATTGCCTAAGTAATCTATCTAAATCATGTTGCATATATTCCCTTCTTCTTTTTTTTTTATTTTTTTTATGGCATTTAGATCCTGACATGCTTGAAGTAGGCAATGGGGGCATGTCAACAGAAGAATATCGCTCTCACTTCAGCATATGGGCTTTAGCAAAGGTAATGAAATCCAGCCCACCTACCTCCCTAGCTAGCTAGGATCCTTAAATTCTTTCTCTTGAGTATGGTACTACTTATAAATGAATTGGAATTGAGTATGTGTGATACAAAGTGGGATATTTTTGGTGGTGTTTGGCATACATATAGGCCCCACTTCTTATTGGCTGTGACATCCGGTCCATGGATAATGATACAATCGAATTGCTCAGCAACAAGGAGGTTATTGAGGTCAATCAAGGTCAATTAATACCAATTAACCACACATTTTCTTCTTCTTGTTCTCTCTTTTTATTATTTATGTTTATTTTCGTCTCTAAAAAATACTAGTTAAACTATACATCTAGATTTAATTACCTACGTTTAATTTAATTTGTTGCTCGATCTATTCATTCAGTGATGTTATATTGTTGCTATTATTATGCCAACTTTTCTCTTTAGGAGAACATAGATGTTGAATATGTAGGTATATACATATATATATTAGTAACCACAAGGACTACTCGTTACAGTAAAATAAATATTGCATGATTTTCGGTTTCACTTTTTCCTAAATTGAATGTGACAGATAAGCTCGGGATTCAAGGGAAGAAAGTAAAGAAAAATGGAGATCTAGAGGTACATTATATATATGTATATTGTCCAGTTACGTTAAATAATAATACTAATCCAACTGTGCATACTCCAGACAACTTTTCAGCTCTGCCCTCCCCCTATATAGGTTTCCTTCTTTCAGAAAAGAAGAAAGTTTGCACTGGTGAAATTTATGTCAATCTCAAAAAGTACCGAAAAAGTAATAGTTTAAGACATGTTTCATTATAACTACGTTAAAGTTAGGGTGCTTTAGACTTAATTATAAGCAGTAGTACTGTAGTAGTGATGAAATATATACGTACATGCTTGCAATTAATGCAGGTTTGGTCTGGGCCTCTAAGGGGGAATAGAGTTGCAGTTGTGTTGTGGAATAGAGATCGTCTAAGGCTACTATAACTGCACATTGGAGTGATATTGGGCTTAAGTCGTCAGCAGTGGTTGATGCTCGAGATTTATGAAAGGTTTGATCATTTCTACAGCTAACTTTTGTTAATATTATTGATTTTACTGTAGAAAGATAAGCCTTGCACTGCTTGCTTGCTAATTAATTATAATTGGGAATTGATATATATATGTTTTGCCATGCATATCTATCTTTGCAGCATAGCACTCTACCATCGGTTAAAGATCAACAACTGAAGGCAGCTGTAGAAGCCCATGCATGCAAGATGTATATACTCATTCCTCATTAGAATATTGAGGAATTAATTATTATTTACTTTCTATATATATGATTAAGTATTGTCACACCTCTTATATATAAGAGTGTGAGATGAGCAGTAAATAAAAATAAATAAATAAATAAAAACATTAACAACAGTTCGGGTAAAAATTCTGCACGTGTTGTTTACAGTGCTGCTACTCTAGTACTATGGCCAAGATGCTTGCAGCTGCAGATTAATTAAGCATGGAAAAAGAAGAGGTAATACGAGAGTAAAAAGTAGTAGTACAAGGACAGATAAGCTCATCGCTACTATAAGGAATCTTCTTATAAATCAAGGATAGAAGAAGGAATCAAGTATAAGAACAACTTATTTTTGACGAGCAAAAAGCTCAGTTTTGATTCAGGCTCTTATGCATCAGTGATTATTTTCTTTCACGTGACGAGGATAGGATGTATAGCATCAGCACAAAACAAATCTCTAACCATTGGTGCATTTCAAAAACTAAATAAATAATAAATTCTAAACTTCACTAGTATTATACCAAGCAAATTAAGGAAGTGACTTAGAGAAATTAACACCTGATGCTACAGACGACATAGGAACCTGGGAGGACTTCAACTGGACCTTGAAAAACAAAATAATAATAGTACATACTAAATTTTGCCTGCTAAACAAATTTCAAGCTTATTTCTGCAGACAACATTGGCACCCTGTAACTTAAAATGCCAAAATCTCAGTTTAGAAAGCTTCTTTTTATGAACTTTTTTTTTTTGGGTGAGAAACTAGACTCATCTGATATGCCTTGCCAATCAATCATTTATAGCTTGAATGCTATAGCTATTCGAATTAATTTAAATCTGACCATTGAGTTAGCCGAAAGCTAACTCTGGAACAATGTGAAATACACAATTATTGTAATAGCTCCCAAGCTAGTTGGAGAAAAATTGGCCCTAAATTTTGTTATGAAATATGAATCCTTCAAATAAAGTTGAGCTTTCTATACACCTGTTAGAGATGGCAACGGCTCAGGTTCAAGTCTTGGGACTTGTACTCAGCCCCGTCCCGTTAAGTTAAACCCTCTCCAAAAAGAGAGATTAACTTAAGTAGTAGTGACGCTCCCACCCAAGATTAAAGCCGTGGGTTCGACTCGCCTCTCCCCCATCCCTCGACTTTAATACTAAAAAAACAAAGAGATAAACCCTCCCCCGAACCCGCTTGGCCGTCACCTAGCCTCGAAGTTATGAACCCCGCTACCACCCGATATTCTACAACATATCTTTATTTGGGAAGTCTCATAATTTTGCCAATGAAAACAAATCAGGAGCAATGATTTGTACACAGTGGCCTATCAGCTTTGGTCGAACAGTTCTTGTAGGTTATTGAGGCCGAAGAGGCATCTTGCGTCTTTGCTCAATCAGCCATCGCATTGCCACCGAACGAGAAGACTAGTAAGGACCAAGTCTAGGTCTATCAGAAAGAAATATTTTCTTTGTTTTCTGTTTGGCTGGCAAGAAAACATAAAAAAAAAAAAAAAAAAGGGAAGTAAAAAAAGAGATTGTAGAAAACCAACCTGTTATTAGATGCAGATTTCAGAAAATTAGGGTGACGGAGATGGGTTTGCCTTTGTTGATGTGGTTGTTCTTACCAAGAAGTCTCATTTGGAACGGAATATTCACTGGAACGAGGTCTCATAAAACCATTACAGAGAACAAAAGCATGAAAAGAAAAAGGCGGCTACTAAAGACAGAAACGAAGTAAATGGACGAGCAACACCATCTTCATCAATGGTTCAAATTTCTAGTCTTTCAAATCTATTCGGTAGTCTATAAGCTATTTCACTTTCTCTGTGACGTATCTATCTATCTACTATTTTAAAAGACAGAAGCACCCCAAAATGTTTCCTACCTCTTCGTTCCAAATATGCCTCTAATAAGATAATGAAATTACATACCCATTTTGTCTTTTAAAACCAACGCTTCTCATCCCTGAGCATTATCATGCTCTTTGGTCGTCACTGCTTCCAAACGTTGCATCGTTCCCATTTCCATTTTACTATTACTCGAAAGGAGGACACGTATATTTTATCTCCCCCACTTCAGGTTATTCTCCTCCCTCAGTTCCGATTATCAGTAGCATAAAATTGCTCCAATTGGTCCATAGACCAGCATCACAGGCATAGCACGCATGCTTTGCGATTATCATTACATGAATCTTCTGTACCAAAAATGCTAAAACTGTCAAAATGTTGAAAATGCCATTTTCATGGAAAACACTTATTTTCTAAAAAAATGGCCCAAACTTCAGTTTTTAGTTTATGTATGTATGCTCTACGGTTGCTGCTAGCCGGAGCTTCCGTACCAGAAATACCAAACTCCTCTGTGGATTATGTCAGCCTTTTCAAAGAAGTACAAACTAGCCAAAATTGTTTAAAATCAAGAAGGACCCCCTTTTCAAAAACCCAGTCTCATAACATTCCTTAAAGTCATACATTAAGAATCATAATCTTCTTATAGCCTTTCAATCAAAGCCGAAAAGCTCTATGGAGTCAGCTTCTTTCCATTTCAAGTTAGTTTGAATTACGTCTGACCTAATCCCTACACAGTTAGGGTACAAAGGCAGTCTAAGCAAGGGCTCGGACACATTTCTCCTAACATGTGGAGAGTCATACCTTTTAAGCCAGAGTCCTGTCCATTAACCTAGGCCGTCGTATTTCACCTTGTTCCCCAAAGAGCAAGAAATGATACAAAGTCATGTCTAAATTACGTTTGGCCTGATTCCTACACAATTAAGATACATAGGCAGTCTGAATTCTCTTTCCAACTCGATCAAACTCATTATAAGCATCAGCATTTTATTTCTTAAGTGGAATAGCATTTCAAAACCTCCTCCAGAGGAATGAAAAGTCTTTCAAAGCTGAGCACGTGCCCTTTTCAAACCAACAGTATTGCATTCATATTACATCCATAAGTAGCATAGCAGTCATGTTGTCAGCATTTATACATTCACTATACATGCACACCAGCACATAGTATAAGCATATAAGCAAAATCATTCTCAACTGCACATAATTGACACGATGCATGCATACAAGCATGATGATGATCATCATAATGATGATGTTGAATTCGATAAACACTGGAAAAAAGGTTTCTAGAGCGAGGGTGACACCAATTTTGAGTGGGGTTTGGTGTTTATACTTACATATATGTTTCTTAACACGTAATAGGATTCCCAAGCCTAGACCTTACGCAAACCAACATGGAGTCAAACCATCAAGGGCCTTTCAAAATCAGCATAAATGCTTTTTCAAACAAATTGAAACATTTTAAAACTTTCATATCATGTTTTTTGCATTAAAACCAAAATGACCATTTTACCTTTGACAACCCAAACGCGCCCCGAAACAACACTGGTCCTAAGATATTAAGCAGCGGATCTTGTCACACACCCCTGTTTAACCTAAGGAGGACCTTACGATGCTAAACACCCACCATTCAATAAAGGCTCCCTGGAGCGTCTCGCAGACGCTCAGCCCGAATGGCCTTTTATCTTGATTCCCTAGTTATAACTTGCCGTCAAATGACTCAAGAAATGCGTAAACCAAGAAATTCCCAAAACCTCGTCCACAGATCCTTCCATCGATATGGCTCGATCGGATAAATCGCTCCCGGAAGCCCTTCATTGTACGATGCGAAAACTACAACTTCCAGCAACCCCTGGAGTGTCTCACGGACGCTTCGCCAAGGTCGACTTTTTCTCTAATTCCTCGATTGAAGTGCACCATCAAACGACCTGAGAAATGCGTAAATTTGAGAATTTCAAAAGTATTTCCAGAATATTTTCCATCGGTACGGCCTGATCAAAAAGATCACTTCCCGAAGGCCCCGATCACAAGATACAAAAATAGCTACTTTCGAATACCCTCATAGTGTATCACAGACGCTCCGCAAAGATGTCCTTTTATACACGCTTCCCAAGACAATATCCTGCACTTCCAAACACCATTCAAACTTTTTAAAAATATGAAAGTTCACGAGATACCCTACGAGAACATCGTGGGTGCAACCGATTCCCCCAAAACCTTCACGGTTGGCTCAATTATTGAGATAAAGTTTAGACAAAAACTTCTGGTGACGGAGAGTATGCTGTAAGCACCCCATTTTTGACCGGTTGGCAGTCTACACTCCGTCCAACTTGGTTTCAAGTCATTATGGACATATTCCAATCGAAACCAATCCTCTAGTCCAAATTCTGTCTTTCTATCGCTTCCCGGGCCTGTTAGGCCCAAATAGAGACAAAATGACCAAAATGCCCTTAGGGGCATTGTCCTTTCTTATTCCAATTCCAATCCCTCTCTCGAGACAGTTTATTCCTCGAGACGGTCTGAGTAGTGAAACTACTCACAAAACCGTTAGAGTAGCAGAAGTACTCACCAAATCGTTAGAGTAGCGGAAGTACTCACCAAACCGTTAGAGTAGCGGAAATACTCACACCGTTAGAGTGGCGGAAACACTCAAAACCCAGGCACGTCTCTTCGGAGACAGTAAGACCCCTTTCCAATCCCTCTCTCTCGATAGTTTATTCCTCGAGACGATTCCAATCCAGGCACGTCTCTTCGGAGACGATAAGACCCCTTTCCAATCTCTCTCTCGAGACAGTTTATTCCTCGAGACGGTCCGAGTAGCAAAACTACTCATAAAACCGTTAGAGTAGCGGAAATACTCACAGAACCGTTAGAGTAGCGGAAATACTCACAAATCATCAACCCCGTCCGAGTAGCGGAAATACTCACAAATCATCAATCTCGTCCGAGTAGCGGAAATACTCACACCGTTTGAGTGGCGGAAACACTCAAAACCTAGGTCAACACTAGTGGCTGTTAGCCCACTTCGGTGAAAAAGGACCAAATTACCCTTAGGACCTTTTCCGAGACTTTCCGGTCAAGATGACCATTTTGTCCCTAGGCATCCGGACGCCCCGGGAACCACACCGGCTCTGGGTATCAAACCGGTAACCCTTTGAGATTGCTTTTTATAGCGCTCTCAACCTTCCCTTCTCTTTCCAGATCGTTCTGAGTCAGTTCCGGCCAACCTGGTACAAAATGACCGTTTTGCCCCTGGAGGGCCAGTCTCCTTCTTCAACCACACCGGCTTTGGGTATCAAACCGGTAATGCCCCGGGAACACCTTTTATAGTGTTCTCAACCTTCCTTTACCTTTCCGGACCATTCCGAGTCAGTTCCGGCAAACCCGGTGCAAAATGACCGTTTTGCCCCTAGTGGGCCGGTCTCCTTTTCCGACCACGCCGGCTCTGGGAATCAAACCGGCAACCTCTGGAAACATTCTAAATAATGTTTCCAGATCCCAAGTCTTTTTCTGGGACAATCCAGGTTCGCCCCGGTAGTTTTCCGGTCCGGTTGACCGTTTTGCCCCTAAAGGCTCGATCAACCTTTCCGACACATCTTATCCTCACTTTTCAAGTCAAATACCTCCAGGACACTATTTCAAGTGTTCCTGCTCCTTTCCGGCCTTCCGGGTCACTCCCGGCTCCTTCAAATCATTCCCGGACTTTCCGAAGTCACTCCTAGTGAAGCCAGGCTAAAGTTTACATGGTAGTCACTAGTACAGGCGCCCAAATCTAGTCAAAGATACGTTGCTTGCCGACTTCAATTGTTTCCTAAATGGCTGGAGCCACTAGTAGTGGCGCCAAGCCAAAAAATGGCCTGGCGCCACTCCTAGTGGCGCCGAGTGGCGCCAGTGTATAATTTGGCCTGGCGCCACTGCAACAGGCGCCAGGTTTGTCTTCCCTCTATAAATACAAAGCCTTATTCAATGTGAAAAGGGTCTGCAAACTTAACCTAAGAATCCTATATTTCGATATACAGAGCTCGAGCACCTCCAAAACCCTAGCCTCCCTAGGTTTTCCTAAACCCTAATCACTATACACAAACCCTAGCCTCCTATACACTCATACACTCCCCCATACACTCATACACTAGCCTTCAACCACCCTTTGAAGACTTGAAGAGCTGCCATCTAAAGCTTGAAGATAACCCTTGAAGACTGAAGAAGAAGATCAAGATGAAGACCGAAGACCGAAGACTGCACGGCGCGCAAAATAAACAAGAAACAAGGTAGGTTCCCTATTTAAATTTTCGCACTTTCCCCCTCTTTCTTCTCTCTCCTAACCCACTTGGGTTTTCTCTATTTTAATCCCCCATCTCTTTCCCCCCCTTTCTTTGCATGCTTGAAACAAGGGGACTCCCGGTCCATGTGTAGGATTAGACTGTTGGAGAGTCACCGTGTCGGGGGCTTTCTTCTAGTCTAACCAGAGACCACGTGGGTCCGGCCCCCTTGATTATGTGGTGAAGCCTTAACCTTGTATGTTCACGACCCCAAATTGCGTTGTGCATATCATAGTCTTGCATCTTCCAAAATTCGTTTTCAAAAAGTTATTTTCAAAAATCGTTTTCAAACTTGTTTTCAAAATTGCATCAAAATCTCTTTTTCAAAAACATGTTTTCAAAACCACGATTCTAGGGTGATTCTAGCCTTTCCATAGCTAGGGTTGCTTTAGGAAAGTGTTACATTAAAAGCGACCTTTTGGTTTATATTTTCAAATCTTATTGTTTTCCAAAACCACTTTCTTAAAGTAGTTCTAGCCCTCTTATGGCTAGAATCGCTTTAGGGAAGTGAGACGTTTTTATACTTTCCAAAACTCTCTCTCTTTTCAAAAATCTCTTCCTAAAAATCTCTTTTTCAACATACTTTCCTAAAACTTTCCTCCTCAAAATTGTTTTCAAAAACACCCTTCCAAAATCTATTTTTCAAAACTCTCTTTTTCAACTCCTCTCCAAAATCTTTTCCTCAAAATTCACTTTCTAAAAACACTCCCTAGATTCACCTTCCTAAAAAAAATCTCTCCTAAAAATCTTTCCAAAAACTCTTTTCTTAGAGCCCAAGTCAAGCCCTAGAGCTAACCATTAGGAAACCCTAATTTTCTTTCCAAAAACATGATTTTCAAACTTTGCCCTAAACCTAGGTTTCCAAAACCTCTCGTTTTCTACATCAAAACTATACATATTTTCAAAACCTATTTTCTACGTCGAAACTATAATTTTTCAAATTTAGGGTTTTTAGAATCTCCCTTTCCAAATCCTTGCCAAATCCTATCTTCTCTTTAGGAAACCAAATCAAATCTCCCCGCTTAGGAAGCCAAATCCAATTCCCCCGTTTAGGAAACTAGATCCCGTTCTCCGTTTTTGGAAACAAAATCAAATCTTTTCTTTTAGAAACCAAATCCAATCCCTTCCTAGTCCAAACCTTTCTTAATTTAATTCCTTTCTAAACCATAAGTTTCCTAAACCTAAACTTTAAATTTTTCCTTAAATTTCAAAATCCAAATTTCTCCTAATTCAAATCCTTCCTAAACTTCCACTTTCCTAAATCTTAAGTTTCCAAAACTTGAATATAAAAATCTTTCTTAATTCAACCCTTTCCTAATCCTAACCCTTTTCCAAATTTAATTTTTCAAACTTTTTCTAAACTCAAACATTTCCTAATCTCAAGATTTTCTAAAACTCTAAAACTTTCTAAATCTTAAACTTTCTAAATTTCAAATCTTTCCAAATTCAAAACTTCCTAAATTCAAAACTTTCTTAAGTTCAAATCTTTCTAAACTTTCAAACTTTTCAAATTCTAAACTTTTCAAAACTTCAACATCTTTCCAAATCTAAGACTTTTCTAAACTCAAAACTTTCTTAATTCAAACATTTCCTAAATTGAAAACTTTCCTTTTTCAAACCTTCCCAAATTCTAAACTCTCCAATTTTTCAAAACTTCCCTATTTCAAAACTTCCCTATTTCAAAACTTTCGTAATTTGAAAACCTTTTCTATTTCAAAACTTTCTAAATTCAAAGCTTTCCTAAGTTCAAAACTTTCCAATTTCCAAACTTTCCTAATTTCAAAACTTTCCAAAATCAAAACTTCCCTTTTTCAAACATTTCTAAATTCGAAACTCTCCTAATTTGAAAACTTTCCTAATTCAAAACTTTCCTAAGTTGAAACTTTCTTAAACCTAAAACTTTCCAAAAATGAAACTTTCCAAAAATAACACTTTCCTAATTCGAAACTTTCCTAATCCAAATCTTTCCTAAATTCCAAGTTTTCAAATCTTTCCAAATCTTCCAAATCTAACATTCCAATACAATCTTTCTTAATCTCAAGTCTTTCCTAGGTCTCCTATCTTTCCTAAGTCTAGGTTTCCTAAACCTCCATCTTTCCAAAACCAAGTCTTTCCAAAGCAAGTCCAATCCTCTCAATTCCAATTTCCAATCTCCTCTTCTAGTTTCAAATCAAATTCAATTTCCAATTCAAATTCCTTCTTCAATCCACTCTTCTATTTTCAATCGGACTCCGGTTCGAACTACGACTGACCTGATTCCCCCAAAGGGATACGTAGGCAACCTTCATAGGTGCGGTCACAATACTTTTCAAACTTTCAATTCCACCCGCATGGGTGCGGTTTCCAAAATCTTTCCAAATCTCAAATTCTAATTTATTTTCAAAATTCCAATTTCAAAATTTCTATTTTCAAATTTCAATTTCCAAGTTTTCAAACTTTCCAATTTCAATTCCATCTCTTCAAATATATTTTCAAACCAAATCAATTTCAAATCAATCTCTTTTCAAATCTATTTTTCAATTCTTTTCTATTGCACTTGGACATCATGCATCGTGTTAGTTTCTATTCAAACATTGTTTTTCTAAAGTAAATAGGATTGAACTATAGTTAGTTAAAGACTCTCATAGGTAAATCTAGGGTAGATTGACATGTAGGTACCGAAAGGGCGGGGTAGGGTGATAGCTTAGTGCGTCTTCCCTACACGTAACCAACCTCCGAACCTAGATCACTGATTTCAAGGACCAAAAAGGAGTTATTTTTCAAAAAGGGCTAAATATTTTCCAAAAGGTTGCCAAACAACCTGTTTTCTTAAAAACCCTTTCTTGAGGAGATATTTTCAAAATTGTTTTCCAAAAACCCTAAGTGTAGTTTTTGGATTATTCTTAGTTTTTAGGTGACCTAACTCACCTTAATCAAGTTAGGTGGCGACTCCGAATCTTTTTCAAAAGCCTTTTATTCAAACCTATTTTCAATTCAAACCTAGTCGCACTCATTCTTCTAGGAGGGTGAGTTCTAACGAGAGAGTACAGCATTTTTCTCGCTTGTGTGAGTATTCCTCGAGTGCGAAAAATCTGGGCGCGACATATGCTACATGCGGCCAGATTTTGATTAAATAGACCAAAGTTTGATCAACCGTCAGGATTTAACCAGTACAATAGGTGCCACGTGGCATTCTACCACTGGAGTAGTATCGACGCATGTAGCACATGCGATTGTGTAAATTTTACATAGGCACATGTCCTACATGCGCTAGTGTCTGAAAGTTTTGCCTATGAATACCAACCTCCTCCTTTGTATATTCCAGGTCCGAAATTAATGCGAAGCTATGCTGAAACTGCTCTAGAACGTCAAATCCTTACAAATATTCCATCCCTCCAACACTTAGGCTAGATTCCACCTCCCTCAAGGCCATACACTTCACCTAAAAAGCCTTATACACCACTAAACACTCCCTTACATCCCTTCAAGCCTTCCTGAAGTCATTCAATATCTAATTAAGACATCCATTGAAGACTACAAGTGTGTTGAAGGCAAAAGGTGGTATCTCTTTTACATTTGTGTCTTCCCCCACTCTCTTCTTCTTCCTCCTAGCCTACTTAGGCTATTCTCTATTATAATTCTCATCTTCAACCTCCCTTTCTTGCATGCTTGAGCCAAGAGGGCTCTTAGTCCATGCCTAGAGGAAAGCAAGTGAGAGCCACCGTGTAGAGGGATCTCTCACTAGCCTACTTTAAGATGGTATGACCTAGGAGCCCCTTGATTATGTAGTGTAACTTAAAAGCCTTGTATGTATTCATGAACCCCTTGCATTTTGCTAACTTGATCATGTCTTATGTGCTTGGCTTCATTTTCATGTTTCTAACCATGTGCTACAAAGCTTGCATTATTCTTGTTTTTATGCCATTTTCAAGTTCAACATTCCTCTTAAAAATGGTTCTAAAAGTTGGTCTCTTGAAGTTTAGAATGAGACCTTAGAAATCATGCCTTAGAAAATCCCTACTAACCTCTAACTCACACTTTTGCATCCTTGCATTTCAATTTGCATAAAAGTTGTTTTCAAACTCTTTAATTTCTAAGGATTCCATTCTCTCAAGTTTAGTGGTTAGAATGGTCCCATGTAACCCTCTGTTGAGTGGTCTCCCTTCTATATTGGCCATAGGAGCCTTAAATTGTTAGAATGGTTTCCTTCTCTTTTTATTCTTGCACACAAGTGGTTTCCAAACTCTTTGATTTTCAAGGTTTCCATTCTCTCAAGTTTAGTGGTTGGAATGACCCCATGGAACCCTCTCTTGAGTGGTCTTCCTTTTATTTGGCCATAGGAACCCTCTTTTGTTGGAATGGTTTCCTTCAAAAATAGTTTTCATCATCCTTTTTTAAAAGTGGTTTTCAAAAATTCATTATTTCCATCTTTATATTAAAAATGGTGTTTCAAAAAGTCGTCATCATCATGTTGATTTTTTTGGATTTCATACACTTGTCTAGATAATGGTGATAATAGTCATAAGGAAATGTTCATTGGAATGGTCTCCAAACATCAACCATATAAACCAAACTCTTGGCTAGAATCAAATTTTCATGGAAATGATATTCAGAAAGGTTGTCGACCAAAATCCTTTGCATAACATAAGTTGTTTTTCAAAACCCTTTCCAAAAGTGCATCAAACAACCTTTCAAAATTATCTTTCAATTTACCCCTAGGTTAACTTGACCCTAGATGACCAACCCTAGTTTAACTTGACCCTAGTTGTCCAATCCTAGGTTAACTTGACCCTAATTATTCAACCTTAGGTTAACTTGACCCTAATTGTTCAATCCTAGGTTAACTTGACCCTAGTTATCCAACCCTAGATTAACTTGACTCTAGTTGTCCAACCCTTTGGTTAACCTAACCCGAGTTAGTTAACCTTAGGTCACCTTAACTCTTAGTTAACCCAACCTTAGTTAGTTAACCCTAGTTCAATCCAACCTTAGGTTAACTTGACCCTAGTTGTCCAAACTTAGATTAACCTAACCCTAGTTAGTTAACCTTAGGTCAACCCTAACCATAGATCAACCCAACCTAAGTTAGTATACTTCAAGGTTCCAACTCATGGACCCCTTTTTTTTTAATGATCTATCCACTTAAAACTATTCTCATGACTCATTTTTCCAAAACCTCCTACTTTCTTAAGATTTCAAAAAGCCAACTCCATAACCTCTTCAAATGTTCCCACATCCTGTCTTCAAAGTATTTCCAAACATGTTTTTCAAAAGCTCACAAGCCTAAGGTGTTCCTACCCCTTTTATGGTTAGGGATTCCAAAGGAAAGTGATATAGCAAGAGCAACCTCCAAGGTTGTCCATATTAGGATTCCAAACCCTTAGCCCTTTTCAAAAATCACTTTTAAAAACTAACTTATCAAAACACTTCGAAGTCATACCTCCAAGGTTCTCAAATCAAGACTTCAAAAACACTTTTAAACTCTCTTAAGTCATTCCAAAGTAATTTCTAAAACTCCCTTGGGTTGATCCGAAAACATTTTAAAAAGTACTCAACTATTCGATTTTTAAGTCAAAGCTTTCAAGACCTCAAAGTGTCTTCAACTTTTTCAAAGATCTCAAAATGTCTTAAACTTTTCCAAATATCTCAAAGTGTCTTCAAGCTTTCCAAAGGCCCTAATGCGCCTATTTTCCATTGGGCTCTTACCCGAACTACGAATGACCTGATTCTCGCCAAATGAGATACGTAGACAACCTAAAATGGTGCGGTCATAACTTCAATTTCAACTCCAATCCCCTTTTCAAAAATTTCAATCAATTCAAAGTTTATATTTCAAACTCCTTCAAAATTCCCATGTTTTCAAACTTCTTTCAAAACTTGCATCATGCATCGTCTATCCACAAAGCGATGACTAAACCCCGTTTTCAAGAATTCTAAAGTAGATATAAAGTGGACAATGGTAACCGGTTATTTTAGTGAGTGAACAAAAGGGTGATTAGACATGTAGGTACCGAAAGGGCAGGGTAGGGTGATGATCTTAGGATATCTTTCCTATACATAACCAACCCCAAGATTATAGATTTCTGTTTTCGAAATACCAAAATGGAGTTATTTTTCAAAAGGGGCTTAAATCTTTCCAAAGGTTGCCAAACAACCTATTTTCTTAAAAACCCTCTCTTGAGGGAGTTTTCAAAATTTTTTCTAAAAACCCTAAGTTTAATCTTCGGATTAACATTTAATTTTAGGTGCCCTAACTCACTTTAATCAAGTTAGGTGGCGACTCCCGTTTTTCTAAAAAGCTCTTAACCAAATTAAGTTTCAATTCAAACCTCGTCGCACTTATCTTTCTAGGAGGATGAGTTCCAATGACAAAGTTTCGTGTTTTTGGTCTCCGAGCCGAAATGACCTTGGACCCCCTAAAAATCGGGGCGCGACAACACCATTTCCATCTTAGCTAAGACCATACCAACATCCACAACAAGCTCCAACTAACATATATCAACCACCACACAGGAGGGCACTAGATGGCACTTTTCAAAACTTCGTGCATAATTAAGGAAGTGTAAATTCTAGAGTTGATAAGGTGTTAGAGCAATAAGGCCAAATGTTGAATGATATTAAGAGTCAATTGGCTCTTCTCACCCAAGCCTTGTCTATCAATGAGAAGGGTAAGTTACCGAAACCTTAGGTCAATCGTCATCCAGCCATGAACAAGTCCAAGCTATTAATACCTTGTGGAGTGAAAACTTTATTAATAAAACCGTTCTTCGGGTTGAGGGTGAGGACACGCCTAGTGGGGTGGAGAATAGTGAAGCTAGGAAGGAGGTAGGTGAGAAGGGAGAGAATTGTGAACAAGAAAAAAAGAGTGAGAAGGAAAATAGTGAGTCCGTAGCATGGGATGAGAGAGCCTTGAAGGAGGAACGTGAGGCATTGGCCCACGCCCCTTTCCTTCAAAGATTCGCCCTGAAATTTGGGGGTGATTTACATACAAATAACCTACCATCTCCTGGTAATATCATGCATAATATAAATGTTGTCCATGCAGCTCTCAAAATTCATAACTAAAACAATAATTAAAATCTAAATATCTAGAAAATAGAAAAACCACAAATAAATAGAATCGTACTACCTGGTTTAAGAATTTGCATGTAGAAAGGGGAGATAAAGTGGTACTTTGAGCACAATAGAAAATGAACAATTGTTTGTTGAGATATTATAACTTTACCAAATTTTACATAACACGTGCTAAAATTTTGAATATATCGTATATAATTTTGTATACAATTAAGTATGGCAGTACTTGTTCCAATTTTAAAATTATTATTTTCATCAACTATGTCCGAAATTAGTTAAACATTATTTTATAAAAAAACTTAAATTTATTGTATACTAAATAATAAAATACTATTGAGTTTTGTAGCTCACCCCATTTTATAGGTAATATTTCATATGGTAAGGCGGTAAACGTGATAAGAACAGTAGTAGGGATTTCCAAGAACTATGTTGTTCATTGAGAAATGTCGCAAGTGAAATCCCATGATCTAGCTGTCTTCTTCCTAGTTTTAGCAGGATTTTAAAACTATGTAGATTTTTGTTTAATTGGTACAAAGACAATAGATGATTGTAATGAGATATAATGATGAGATATGAATTTAATGTGTTATTTGAGTTAGATTAGAGACTGAAACTACTATTATTTAGATTATAACATTTTGACCACTTGTTGGTCCCTCATTGAGGAAGGGAAGGTTAATGCAATCAATGTAGGATTAACGAGTGGTCTATGTCACGACACCTGAAAATCTTCTAGCATTAAAATTTTAGGACGTGACATAATCAAATTCACAAAGTATTGAACTAGATCCACCAAGGACATTTTCAAGAAGGTTGAAAACCTTGCTCAGAGATTCTCACAAGTATCTCCACAGCTTATAGCCCTCTATATGTTCTTTGCAATATATAAATTGTGGATGCTTCCAAAAGAAACGCCTTACACTCTATTTATAATAAAATAAGTCTCCTCAAGTACAATTCTAATATAGTACAAATAAATACTACCAAACCTAAAAGGAATGCCAAAAATTTGTAACTCACGGTACTACCATTGTGTTCGAATGTATAAGCATGCTATTTGAATGCCTTAACTTCGTAAACTTGTAGATCTCAAATCGTTGTATTATATGTAAATTATATGAAATTAATATATTATGGACCCTGATAAAATTTTTAATAACTAATATATGGTCTTTTGAAGTTTTAGTTATTCTACTTTCAACAATTTATATTCTAAATTCAGTAATTTGTGCTCTAACAACATCAACTTGAAAGTTAAACCAAATTGGTTCAAATACTAATCAAAACTTAATCAAAGCACTTTTGTTCAAGGAATATATTAACACTAAAAATAATATCAATTTCCTTTTTCTTTTATTTGTTCCTTTTCTAATGGGATTTTATTCCAAATAGAGTTGAAACTCTAAATTGCAGCGTAATTAAATGAAAATTGAGCCTTGGTACAAAATTTTCACTATTTTCGTATGTTGAGTTGCAAATAGCATACTTGTTCCCATCCCTTTGAAAATAACAGATGTAGAGATGACTCAAAATCAAATCTGTATAGAAAGGGAGTAACCATCTATGAACTTTTTAGATAACAAATATTCAATAATGACAGTTCGAATCTGGACAATTTGCAAGTAATTTAGTATCGTAATGGTGGTCACACCCAAATACGAAAAGATACTACAGTAACACTTGTCCTATCTCGTTGCGGTTCTATTTTTTTGTTTTTATTTTTTCTTTTGTGTGTTATTGAAAACAAAAATTTGAGAACTTCTCGTATTTGGTGCTCTCAGAAGTTAAAAAAATAAACCATCAAAAATACTACCGTTTTTATTTTCGTATAAAAACGATTCAAAAATTGAGAAAAATGTCTTTTATTTAATTTTTAAAATTGGTGTCCTTTCTAAAAATTCTTTTAAAAGCAAGTTTTAGAACCGCTTTACTGAAAGCGCTCTCGGCCAAAATAATTTCAGAACCAGTTTATCACATGTGGTTACAATGAATTTTAAAAAATGAAAATAAAAAACAGAACCAAAACAATAAACCAAACAGGTTTATAGAATGGTTCTCTAAGTTCTCTTGGCAGGTTAGACCGGTGAACCGGAATTTGCACGCCGTTCACGGTTTAACTCTTCAAGCCCTTTTCAGTTTCGGTGCGTGGCCTATTTTCTTTCTCTAAGAGAGTCACATATGAGCAATTACACACCATGACTGCAAGCGCTTCACTCTTTATCCTCCATCCGCGTCTCACCCTCTTTCTCAGACCCTCCGTCGCCCCCACCCTCCGACCCGCCCATCTCTCTGTCCATCCCAACTTGTCTCTCTCCTCCTCGCCTTCTGCTTTCGCTCGCACTTGTAGACTCACATTCCCCACGCAATCCAGCTTTAGAATTTACTCTTGTTCATCATCCCCAGCATCATCGGCACAGTCTCTGAGCCCGAACCTGAATGAAAATGGCGGGTCCGGCCGTTCTGGGGCACTTTGTTCGCCGCCGGTCCCTCACTCTGTACAGAAAATCGACGTCAATCCTCCAAAAGGAACCAGGGATTTCCCGCCAGAGGACATGCGCATCCGAAATTGGCTTTTTCAGAACTTCAGAGAGGTTGGGGGGTTTTGTACGTGCGCACACGCACTTGTGTATATAAATGCATATATCCACACGTGTTTATGCTAGCAAATTCAATGGTTTTCTGAGTTGTTGGTCGTTGGACATTTCAGGTTTCGCAATTGTTTGGGTTTGAAGAGGTTGATTTTCCAGTTCTTGAGTCGGAGGCATTGTTTATTAGAAAAGCTGGCGAGGAGATTAGAGACCAGGTTTCCTTAAATTTAAAATTTTTAGACTACGAGACTGCAAGATATGGACGTTAGTTTTGTGCTTATGAATGGGTGCTTGGCAAAATTTGTTTACCTGATATGTGTCAATATAAAAAATAGAAGTAAAAAATCATAATTGAAAAGTATTGCCCAATTACATGTTCTAGTAACTGCTAATAACTGTCTAGTATTACCCTAGAAGACACCTAGCTTTATTATATTTTTTCACCATTTGAATGGTTACATTTCGCTTTACCAATTCTGTTATCATGAATTAGTAGCTGTTGATTGCCATTAACCTTTAACAGTATAAGGAAAGGAAACGACGACAGATGAAAGATATCAAATGGCTTTTTTGTAGGAGATTTTAGGAGTGGTCTTTGGAGAATAGGGTTGGAAATTTGTTTGGTTCATTGTTATAAAAAGCTGTTTTCATTAACGTTTACTCAAAATAACCATTTTCTAGTAAACACCCAAATGATCTCCATTTTGTATTTTTTGTTTTCCAATTAGGGATACCTAAAATGACTGGAAACACCATGCTCTTGAAAATTGCACAAGTTTTTGATAGCACATTTCAGATTATAGAGCGATAAAATCTCTATGGAAATTTTTTGCAATGAGATACTGTTTGTACGCATTGGAGGATGAGTATCGAAATGACTAGAATACACTTTAAATTGAAAACATTGTGATTTAACAGCTGTTGGATTATGCCTAGCATCATCTCTAAAAAGAAATGACAAAATTTGGGTTTTCATAGAAAATTAACATTTGTAGAAGTTTGAGTTGTTTCATTTTAAAGTCAAACAACATCTAATTCATGGATAGGCTAGTTCTAAAATGGCTCAATTCACATTTTGAAACCCAAAGGGCCCTTAGTTAGTTCAATAATGAAACTCTCAAATTTGTCCCAACTTCTTCTGCAGGAAAATAAACTCCTATTTCCATATTACTCTGAGTTTTTCATAAATTAATAGGATAACAATATATGTTTTATCTTTTCCTAGCATGCTTTGTTTGCCTAATCATTCAGTTCAGTCTTTCTTTTCTATTTTTTTTCTTTCTTTTTGGTACATTGGAATTGACTCAATTCTTTTTGGCTCAATTCTTGAACACTAAATTATCTAAACCCCTAATATTACTTGAATCTCAACATGTAACTATGCTCGGGTTATGCATCTATGACGCATGTACTTGATAGGACTGATACATTCATGTACATTTAGTAACATGTTTGTTGTGGAAGAGCAAAGATTCAAAGGCTAGGAAGGAAGAAAGATGATACACCAATAGGGTATGAACATGCATACCTCATTTTCTTGATAGTTTCTCATTAAGAAGCCATGCATTTCGATATGTTTGACTTATACTTCTAACAACATATGCTCTTGGGATTTGGAATAATCTACCTTGAAGCTGTTTTGACATTTGTACTATAGTTGCTCAATATTTGGGTTGTAAGACCAACCAACATGCTTGGCTTGTCATCAATTTGGCCCGGGGCTTATTTGAGATTGAATTTTGAAATAAACATATCGTGCTTGATCATTTTTGAAGTATTTAATTGAGCTTGACTGAATAAGCTAACGAACATTCCAAAACTATATAAAAAGCCATGCAATTTGAGCTTGAATATGGATTTGTTTGAGAAGAAACTAGCCTGGATTGCTTCTTAGGTAAATGAATTAAGCTCAAGCACATTTTTGGGCTACTTAGAATTTGAACTGAGCTTGAGCAACTATTCTTCAGCTTGACTTGACTCGTTCTAGCCACATTCTTCGGCTTAAGTTGACTCGTTTCCAGCCCTACATGCATAAGAATATATTGGCTATGTAAACAGCGTTTGTTATAATCATCTTTTGCAAAGGTTGATTTGTGAATGGAGATAGATGAGTGTAGATACACATATCTATGTCTATGCCATTTCAGCATAGAGCTCTACACATCAGCTTGATGCTCACTTGTGGATGCTCTCCACGTGTACTGCATACATCAATGACGTGCTTGGAATGCCAAACGGTACGTGTCCCAGATCCTACATGTTCGGGACACCAAATGGGGCGTGAGGAACAACCCACACATGAGGACCACAATCACTTTGTGTGTGCTTTGACCCATATTGCATCACTGGTTCACAGAACCTGTTCCCAATGCCCTTCATGCCTAGGCTGTGAGGCAAGCCGAATGGCCGATTTGGTTGGCTCCTTAGGCACTGTGGGAATTCTGGGGTCTTGTGGCTTGGGACGATGGTGTTGCCTTGACATTGTAGCCCATGTGGGTGTAGCTATCTTCAGTCCAGCCCAATTAAGAGTGGGAAACTTCTCCATTTGGGACTCTGATTCCCATGCTTATTAGGGAAATTACTCTTATGGATAGGCTTTATCGCCTTATCACTGGTAAGTCCAATCTTACTTAGGTTTTACCACAAGGCTCTATAAAAGAGACCGTTGGCTCCTTTAAGAGGCTTTCATTCAACTATTCATCATTCACTATATAATAAGCTCTTGCTTCTACTGCCTCTCTCTGTCGCCAAGTCTCTAGTCATGGGTTTGTTTGTCCTTCACACAGTCCTCTCTTGAATACTTTTGGTACGTATTTTGCAGCTTCTCATCAACCTATCATAATCCCATCCACCCTCCTACAAGGAGCAACATTGCAACGCACATGATGCTTTAAATACTTTTGATTTAGACAAATTTGCTTTAAAGAAATAACTTGATACTTGGTATTGTCTATTGAAGTTTATTTGCTAATAACTTGATAGCCCTTGTTTTGAGAGTGAGCTCCCAGATGATTCCAATCACCTGTAAACATATAACGATATTTGTTGAGTTGGCAATGCTTACAAAATCCTCTTATGTCTTGCAAAAAACATATATTAATAACTAATTAAGTTCTTGATAAATTATAGGGATGTACATTGAGTAACTAATGTTTTGGTGTTAGAAAAGTCTTAGTTTGCTTTTGATCCTAATTCCTAGAAATGGCTTTTTGATATAACTTGGATTTTGGAATGAACCATGTTAAATATATGCACTTCTATATTGACATTTGAGAAAGGAGCAGAGAAGAATTGGAGAGTGAAGAAGGAAGATGGCATAGGGATGGCAACGTGTCTTCTAAGCCTCTTCGGAGAGGAGTGGAGGAGAAAAACAAAATGAAAGTAATTAAGGCAGTAAGATGGGGACAGCTTAACAACATATTTTGTTTATATACTTTATTTTGGTGTAAGGACGGACACATTTGTGGCCAGTGGCCACCTAATGTTCTCATCCTTTCTCTTGCGTACAGAAAGCATACTGCATATCAAGTGGGTCACCTTCCAGCATCCAAAGATAATCCAAAGGAAGGACACCCACGCTCTATCGAATCTAAGATAAAAGAACTTCACAACAAAGAGCCAATTTTGAGAAGCTAGGGACTTTGTATTTCTCCCTTACTTTTGTTATATAGATTATGTTAAAATATCAAATAGGTCGTCTACTAGAAGCAATTTGATTGGACCTTTCTTCTGTTATAGAGACTGTATACAATATATCAAGTAGGTCAGCCACGAAAAGCAATTTGATTAGACCTCACACCATGCGTGTCTAACAATCACCATAGACTTCGATCTATCCACATAATTCTCAGCAAAGCATCCTTCTAAGAGGAACGCCATGATGCCCTGATTTATGCTGAAATGGAACTCCCTTATCATCTTAAATAGGATATCCAATACACTTTCCAAACTCTTCCCTATCCCATCTAACCCCTTTTCACATCCTGATCCTTATGGTTCTTGTTAGAGTCCAATTTCCCCTCACAACTCCTTTACATCCTTGATCACAACCCTTTTCCACAAACTTCTTCTTTCAAAGGCCTACCTCTAAAATCACTTTCCCATATGATTATGTCTTCAACTGTTCTTATACTACCATCCTGTGTAGTTGCCAGTTGCCTTTAAATTAAATGTGTTGTCTGCTTGTACTGATCCAGTGACTCATCCTTGCTTCTTCTCTTATGTTTCTTTTGTGGTAAGGGGCATTGCTTGGTGAAATGTGAAAGCTTGGTCTACCAAGCATGAGAAAACGAGTTCTAGTATGAGCACAACCACTTTGTACAAACAATACAAAGGTTAGGTTTGTATCTAACCTCACCCATTTTAGGACCGTGATTACTAGGGACTAACACTTGTTAATGTCCTTGAATGTTCTTTAACTTTCTCTTCTGATAAGACTTCCACTTGGATTCCTCCTCTGATAAGCGTTTGCCCCTTTGTCTTTGGTTTCTTTGGTTAGATTGCATTTGAGAAAGATTCAGACAACGAACTCTGGCTAGATAATGACTATCTCATCTATCTCTTTAGCAAAGAAACCAAAAAAAAATACCACTACTTCCGCTCTGTTCTATCCATCTCAAAACTTAAACCTTGGACAGCCTAGTTTTATCTCCCCACGGGCTTAAAAAATAGGAAATTTAGTAGATAAATAAATCATTAGTTAAGATGATTGAATTATAGAATGAAGTTGATGAGTAATTGTGGTATCACATAAGACGTTGTTATTGCATTGAATCTTATAATTAGTAAGTTCAATCAATAAAACATCATGCTTTAGTCTATCTTCTTTCATCTTGCTTTTCCAAATGATTGATGAAGCAGAGTTAATATAGCAATGGGAAAAAAAAACAGGAATAAGCAACCTCAAAGAGGACTTTATGACTCTGCCAGATATTAAAAATCAGAATTGAATAGTTCCATCAAAGATACACCAAACTGTGTGAATTTTATACCTTTCATTTTGTGTTTCTTAGTGGCTTATGAAAGTAGGGAGGTAGACTATTAAAGGGGAGAAAAGTGATTGATGAAGCAGAACTAATTCACAGAAGGGAAGAAGGAAAGAAGATATAAGTGCCTCAAATAGGACTTTGTAGCTATACTATATCTTGTCCCAAAAAAAAAAAAAAAAAGAAGAAAGAATCATACATCAGATCTTAGATACCCAATGAAAAGTTATATCAAAGAAACACCAATTTCATATGAGTGGGATGAGAGGAAGGTAATGAGTTTGGTACAGGAAATGTTTTGGGTAGAATAGCGTCCATGAAAAAACATTGTTTTCCCTAATTTCAACTTCGGGTCTTTCTTTTTTAAAAAAAAAACTTTGGGTTTTCATGGTCAAGATTTGGACTTTCTTAGTTTTAGAAGTTGTACATGTGAATAGTGTTGTGGCCATTGGTTTGATTTTGGCAGGTATGGCACATTTGGAATTGTTGGTTGGAATCCTAATTGTTAAAACTGTGATCTGGATTGTACGATAAACAAATTCAAAATCACTCTAGATCACTATAAGAATTGTAGTAGAGAAAAATTGTATTAGGATCGTACCGAGATAAGAGGATTGTGGATCAAGTCGTACAATCATGTGATCCTATCGTTCAAACTGTTTTTGTGAATTTTTTTATGAATCTTTCCTATTTGTTACACCTTCTACCTCAAATGACAATAATAAATAAAGCTCGAAGCTCGGAGAATAGCGTGAGTCAATCAACTAAGTTTTTGGTTTTCATTTTTGATTTTGCAACAAAATCCTACTTGGTTGAGGAGGTGATTGCTACGGAAAAATTAGCATTGAGAGCTCCAACAAGGTGTCCTCTATGTTTCAAAGAAATTGACTCCACCTCAAGCCCCTCTCCCCCACAACCCACCCCCTCCCCCCCGGGAAAAAAATACAACCACCCCAATTATTGATATCTATATATATTACTCTATTTCATGGCTTTGATGACTATTGAAATAGAGTATATGAACAAAAAAAATTTCTTAACCCATTTTTTTCCCCCTTTATTGTCATATGTACCTAGTAAACCAAATTTTGTCATATTTTTTATTATAAAAATGTGACCTATTATAATTGTAATTCTTTGTATTTATTTCTCTCAAAAGAAAGTTGTTCTGTAAAGAGTGTACCACAACTTTGTTATTGATTAAATTCAATTCATTTTATGGCTCCATGCTTTTTTTGATAAGTAATGATTAATGTAAGTTTATTGTGTTCAAGAATTAGGATATCCTAATTTTGAAAATATAGGATACTTGATGAGTCGTCCGTGAATTGTGCATTAATTGTGATTGCTTCATCTTCTATTGCATGTTCTTTGTACCTTGCGTATTATGACATGTAACTGAGGACTTTTGAGCTATATCCTCAAATTTGTAAGGGTGGAATCATTTAAGGTGACTCTGTTTCTATAATTTTCTTGAATTTCAAACTTTTTATACACTCCTAGGAATTCTTAATGCATATGGTTTTTTGATGAGTAGAATTCTTGATGTAGATTATAGGGTATTAATTTTTTCATTTGTAGGATCTTTTGATCGTCAATCCGATTTTGAAGGTCCACTTATCTATCCAAAGTAGGATCATAATCATCATATTTCTTGAATTCTTAAAGAAAATGATCCATATGCATAATTCGAAGTTGGGTATTTTTAATGTTGTAAAATGAAAATGAACCCATTTCTTATGCTATGTACCAGACATGGGAATGATATGGTATCATGTCATGTGAAAATTTTCCGAATATGCATTTCAACTACTATAATTTAAAGTTTGACGATTATACATTTCAACTACTACAAGTGCAATCCACAGCTCACATGCATACACAAGTCCATGCAACTTATCTTTTCTATTTTTTTGTTTTTTTGTTGCATTCTCTTTTCGGCCATGGCATTGTGAAAAGCTTGAGATTCTTAATTCTCTATTTTCTTATCAAAAGCATTTATTTTCAGTGTTGACATTATTATTGATCGTGATGTGGTTCAACTGTTGACTCATTGAGGTATTGGGGATTTAGATAGAAAAAGAAAGCTGCGTTTAAATTTCTTGGTATGCCAATACCTGGGAATTGTACAAATTAAACATGAAAACTAAAGCTTTTGAGAGATTTCATTTCTAAACCTCATAAATTTGTACTTTTCTTGGGTGCAGCTTTACTGTTTTGAGGATCGAGGGAACCGTCGAGTTGCATTGAGGCCTGAACTCACTCCTTCTTTGGCAAGGCTTGTAATACAGAAAGGGTACTTGAATTTATTATTTTACTGCTATCGTTTGAATATTGCTTATTGTTTCCTTTTGAATATTTACTGTTTTTTCCCCTTTGGTTATTGTTGTTTCCTGGTCTTTGTTGATTTAGAGTACAAATTCCGTAAAATTTAATCATTCCTCTGTTTATCTATTTTTTATTTATGATTATTTATCCAGGTATGGATGCCAAAATTTGATATCCATGGTTGTTTTCTCTCCAGAAAATCCATATCCCTCCCGTTGAAATGGTTTGCTGTAGGACAGTGCTGGCGTTATGAGAGAATGACTAGGGGACGGCGTCGGGAGCACTACCAGTGGAACATGGATGTCATTGGTGTATCTGATGTTACAGTGAGTCAACTCATCATTTTTAGTGTATTATTGGGTATTTTTATTGTTTTTTCTTTTAGATCCATGAGAGTTTGCATGACCTTTATGTGCTGAATCTTTATATCTGGAAATTTTAATGATCTCTAGATATTTCTAGAATTCATGTGCTTTGGTTTTGAATAGGTCATTATTATTTATTGGAAGGCTTAGTTTCAATAGTTGTCCATCTTCAATTTTGTAAGTTTCCTGGAGAGGTTTGACAACCAGATGTCTGTCAACCGTCTAAATGAGAAGGATGATACACTTGTTGTGTGAGTTGTGGTCACTTTTAGTAATGCTTATCAGAATTTGCTAGGAGTTATCTTGTTGTGGAAGTAGACTAGAGAAACATCATGATTAGTTCAGACTGCCTGCAAATGAAGGATATATTAATGGAAATTTGAAACTCCTAAGAAATGGCAAAAAAAAAAAAAAAAAAAAAAAAAAATGGACATTGAAGAGTGATCAAATTCTATTACCCCCATCCCTTCCAGGGGAATACAACTAATATAGGAGAATATGAGTCCTCAAATCTGGAGGGGGAACTAAAAACTTTTGAAGGGTAGGCCGCTCCGTCATTTTGAAATACAGAATATAGGTTGAATAGCATTAAATATAGCAGTATGTTCCCTAAAGTATAATTTCAAAGGTATGACCTGTTATAATAAGATTGCAACTCTATTGTTACTATATCAGCTATACAGTGATTCCTAATTTCAAAATATGGAACATTTCAAATTTGACGATCATCACTCATTGTTATCACTTTTAAGTCAAAAGTGATCTAGATTTTGGGCAAGAAGATGGACCATGCCATAGAAAGGATTTCTTGCAATTTAGTGAAGTTGCTATAGTGAGCATCTTTGGTTCTAGGGCTGGCTCCTTAGTTGGCTTCAGATTCACTAAAGTTCTCTCATATAGAGCCAATGATGGGAAGTGCCTAGCTTCCAAATATTACATCTCATCTAGCATTAATTTTTATATTTGTCATGCTCTGTGTGATGAATCACATTTCATTTTTCTTTATATGAAAAGAGGAAATAGAAATATTCCAGTATAAAGAAATCTCATAAGCATAATTGTTAAAGCCGTGCCTTGGCCCCAAAAAAGCACCAGGCTCATCAAGGCTCAAAGAAAGAACCTCCGTCTATCCTATACTAGGCACCTCTAGTCAGGCCCGCATAAAGCTCTCAAGCCCATCCCTTTTAGTAGGCTCCAGGCTCAAGAAAGAGGCAATATTTGTCTAGGGGCTAGACTTCCTCTTATTAAAAATGCTCTACTTGCATGTCGAAATATTTCATATCCCTTTTTACGGTTCCCATCTTTGTTGTTAAAAGACGTGAGAAATTTATGAGGAATTCCCTTGGGGGTTTGGGTAATTGTAATTTGGAGATTTAAGTACCATTTAGTTGAGTGGGAAGAGGTGTGCTTGCTTATTAAGGGGGGTGGTTTGGGTAATCGTAATTTGGAGATTTCAACAAGGCCTTGTTGGGGAAATGGCTGTCGGGGTTTGTGGTGGACAAGGAGAGGTTATGGAGAAGGGGGGTGGGGGGTAGCTATTGGCAGAGAAGGGTAATTGTTGCACGGATGCTGTTAGGGGCCCTTAAGGGGTGGGAATTTGGAAAGTCATCATGAAGGTGAGGGAAGACTTTCTGAAATTTCACGGGGCTCTAAGGTAGGGAGTGAGAGGAGAACGTTGTTTTGGTAGGGCGCATGGTGTGGTCAGGGGTCATTAAAGGATGAATTCTCTATTTGTGTGACATTGCGCGTTTCTAGAGTCCTTAGTGGCAAATTGTTGGACCTCAACTGCATTGGGTGCATTACGAGCTCCCTTGTTCAGAAGGGCATTGTAGGAATGGGAGGTGGAGTTAGTCATGGAAATTTTGGGGATGCTCCAAGAGAGTGTCGTTCAGGATGGGTGGGAAGATACTTGGTTTGTTAAAGTTCAAAGAATGTTCTATGTATCTTCCTTCTTTTGGTGCCTTGTCAAAATGGGGACCCTCGCTCTTGTGGAAAGGCATTTGGCGCTCAAAGGCCAACATCAAGGTTAGTTTTTTTTTTTTAAAAACAATGGCTGGTGAAGCTATTTTGATGACAGACAACTCGAGGAAGAGAGCTTAAGTCTTAATGGATTGGTGCTGGATATACAAGGAGGCGGAGGAGATTTTGAATCATCTTTTACTGCCTTGCCTCGTCGTTTCCGAAATCTGGTGTGTTTGTTGTGGATTGGGTAGTGTCTTAGGTGTTTAGGGAGATGTTTGCCTCTTGGAGTAAGGGATACCCAAGGACTCGTGACAAGAAAGCTTGGGAGGTCACTTCTTTGTGCTAGATGTATTTTTTGTGGAGGAGAGGAATCAAGGGTCCTCCGAAGGAGTTGAGTCCAATTTGTATGGTTTGAAAGGATGCTCATTTCCTTGTTGATGTATAGGATGTTTTTGTTTCTTTTTGGGCTTGTCTGTATACTTTGGGTGTACAAGGTTGCACCCTCTTTTGGAGCATTTTTTATTATACTTACCAATATATATTGCATGTCCCGAAATACAAATACATTGATGGAAATGGATATTGCAAAATTTAAAAGAAATTATGGATATTCATATCAAATCATGAAAATATTGTATGCAATTTTTTGAAGTGTTACTAGAGGTAGTAATGCATAATGTAGAGTTTATATGTTGTAAACAAAATGTATACTTAAGGTACATATAGCATACAACATTTGCCGCAAAATATCTAACTAACACTAATGATTATTAAATTACAATATTTGATGTATTAACACAAGTGACAAATATAAGTATAAATTCAAACAAAGTTTAAATAAAAAGAAAGTTCAAATGAAACAACAATCCATGAGTACACCAAAAATATAGTGCAACTACCATTATATTCAATACCACAAGAAGTTTTTAGATGGCTCAGTACCACATGGAGTTTTTGCAACATATAGAATCATGAAAGAAGGCTTAGTATAGAGTAATTGATAAGTTTTTTAATGAGGGAAAATAAAGCTCAGTTGGGAGGAAATGGAAAAAGTTAGTGGAAGTTAGGAAAAATAAAAGTAATTAATATCCCTAATTTACTGTCACTTATTCAAAATATAGTAGTTAAATGTACAAATTTTATTCCTCCTTGTGTGCATAATATACTATTAAGTGCTAAAAATGGTTAACAATTAAATATTAAAACATGGTACATCTTGTAACAAGTAAAAATTGATAATCCTTTCTAAACAAGTGTTTAGGGATGTTGACACCTTTATGAACTTATCTTTCTCTATTCTATGTTGATGATTTTATATTTTTTCTAAACTTTCACATGACTCTTTATCATTTTTTTTTTTCAGATTAAGAATACTCTTTTCCCGTTAAAAACATTACCATTTACTTATTAAAAAAAAAAAAATTTACCATCTATGCAACTCTAATTTTTACAGTATAAAATTGCAGAAATTTTAAATGTTTCTGCATGATAAATTGTGATACATCGTGATATTATTATGATATATCTAAATAGGGAACAATATTTTGTGATTTTTCTCTGATATTAACGTGACATTAGATAATTGCAACATACTGGATATATTGTTATACTTCACGAGATACCCTTGATATTTTATGCTTTTGCAATCACATTGAAATATCGTATCACAATTTCTCAAATCATGATATATTGAACTATATATTGAGATATTATTCAATTCTTTTATTCCATGATTGGAATCGTGAGAGTTATTATGTTAGCCCTTGGATCTGGTTTTTGCTTTCTCTTATAGTATTTTCCTTACTTTCTTGGTAAGTTGTTTGATTAGAAAGACCAATATGTGGGCAGATATGTTTGTGTGAAGCATGGATACTGACATGGGTACAGACACGGGACACGACAATTTTTAAAAAATAAGGACACGAACATGGCAGGGATACGATAAAAAATATATTTTATTTGCTATGCATATGAATGTAACATCCACTAACTGCTAAAAATATAAAAAAATAATACTAATTCAACATAAAAAACACATTGAATCCATAATTTAATCATCCTCTAGCAGAAAAGATGATGAAAACATATTTACAGTTTAAAGTTGCAATGTTTTTCCTGTGTGTCTCTGGCGTAGCCATTGAAAAATAAATAAATAAGGTTAGGACACACCAATTGGTGTGTCCAACACAAATACGGCACCCTCTTAAAAGTGTCCGTGCTTCATAGCCTTGTGCAGACAAAAGTTGAGAATATTATGAGTACTTTGAAATCATTTTTCCCCAATATGTGGACAGATATGTCCATATGTAGACAGGTTGAGAATATCTTCAGTATTTCTAAATCGTGCTCATCCCCTCCCTTTTCCTCCTCCATTTTCTTTCTCTCCATATGCTGGTGAGTGGAAATCATTAAGGAAATTCCGAAGCTGAATGACATGATTTGGTTTATATTGTCTCATTGAATTTAGATGGTAAGTATGACATGTTGACTGTAGTCTTGTCAAGGTTAATCTTTTGTTATTTTTGTTCTAGGCTGAAGCTGAGCTTATTTGTTCTATTGTCACATTTTTTAAGCGAATTGGGATCACAGCATCAGATGTTGGGTTTAAGGTTTCTAGCCGAAAGGTGTGGATGATCCTTCCCTTATGAATATACTAATTTTGACAATAGATGTCTTTCCTTACCTTGTTTGCATTTTTCTTATCATTTTTCATGCCTTCTGTTGCCTCTAGGCTTTTTACTAGTGAGGCTTTTCAAAAAGATTAATATTCTAATTTCTTTTTGAAGTAACTTGGGCTTCTTTCTAAGTGGATTGTTTATTGGGACTGAGTTCTTGACTCCAGGTGCATGGCTTTAGTTTGAATGCTTAGTTAGTTCTTTTTTTTATCATTGTCCCTTTTTTTTTTTTTTGGCTGATAGTCACAATTCAGTGATACTTGGATGACAAAACTACTATTTTATGGAAACTTAGAAAATTTGGATTGAAAAAATAAGATGGGCAGAATTGATACTGAGGGAGCCAATAATTTTATTATCTATGAATCTGAAAACGTGGATGAGAGAACCTGCCCATAACTTTCTTTTGACTGGATGAGAACTCTGACTGGATAGTTTTTTCAGAAGATTAGCTTTTCTTACATAAAATTCTTTGATAAAAGAATAGACAAAAATAATCCGCATAACCTCGTTTTTGCTATATTCTTCGTTTTTAGATATTATTGTTTTTTTCCAAAAATTCTGAAAACAAAAACAAAAAACTTTACCAAACAAGCGCAGTCGCTGGTAGCTAAAGCCACCAAAAGCTACCAAGGTTCAGAACACAACTTGGACAAAAGTGCATTTGATTTATTTTGTTTATTTGATCCAGTTAATATGATTAGCTTGAAAATTACAGCGGAAGTATACATAACTTAGATCGACGGAGACTGTGTGGTCATTATATAACAGAGCTAGCTGTGTCTAAGACTCTTAAGTCCATTCCTAGTCTCACATCATATATAATTTACATGTTATGCAATGTTCCAAATTATAAAAGTTACACAACTGCAATACCACTACTGCCGTGCCTCAAACGTATTACAAGTTCACATTCATATTACATCAAAATATACATCAAGGCATTCAAATATCACAAAAGATCTCCCCACAACAGTCTTCTTTTTACAATGCAAGCTAAGGTCTTCCATTTGTATTAAAACATCTTAGGTCTCCCTCTTAAGCTGCATGACCTGGAAAGATGTTAATTGATTTACATGAGCTCACAGTCCAGTGAATAACTCGATAACTAGTAAGGTTTTACCATGGATACCAAATGTTTTCAGTGAGCTTTGAAAGAAGGTTAGACGATGAATTTAGGGCAGCAGATTATACTGTAAAAAAATAAGTACACCGGCTTAAGCAAAGAAATTAATTATTTGAAAAGAGGCCCTTTATCCTAAGTGCATGGGCTGAGAGTCTTTTTTCTAGCAGAAAAGACACTTAAGTAACATGATGGAAATCATTTGCATTTTCAAAGCATATCGTAAGCAATTAGAATTCCAGATAAAACAGAGAAAACATACTACATGCTTTTCAAATCCCATATTTTTTATAAACATAACAGCTATAATACTCGCATGTCATCTCAGATTAAACAGAAACAGAAGCAGACATCTCCGTGTCGACCCCGCATATGGAACAAATACACACTATTAGCATAGTGCGTTAATGTTGCCCACGGCAACAGGGAGACATGTATGTAGATATGCAGAACAAGTTGAGATACAGTCCCTCTTGTATGGGACCCTGAGATAGGCATATGACAGCAAATACACATATTACTTCAAAACCCTAAGAGAAATCATTCTATATCCATGGAGCTTGTATCATGCTTTTGGAAACATTTAACATAGAAACATAATTATCAAAAGCATAAGAATGTTTAGCGGTAATAGTTGCTCGAGCGTAGTCAGCCAGCTTCGTGACTTTGCTTAGCTTCCAGCGTTGCAAAGGGATAACCTTTCACTATCTAGGCACCCTAGGAGGGGTCCCATAGAGTTCTTCTATACTGCTTCCTTCAGCTCACCAACTGTAGCATAGGGTGGAACCACTATAAGCTCACCAGGTGGCAATTCCCTCGTCAACTCATATTTTGGCTCTCTTGAACTTGGCATCTCTTAAAGCTACGGCATCCCACCAATCCTTGCATCAGCTTTGCTAGTTGGCTTTGCTATCAAGGCATAGCATTCTATGGACTCTTTCACTGTGGCACCGGGGTCGCCTTATATTTTCCTTAACCTAATTAAGAAGTCCCGGGGGATCCCGCCTTCCCCCACGAGAACAGAAAAACCAACAGACCACGAACACCAGCACGCATGAAAACAGCCCTTTTGAAAGCATACCCAAGGAGCGGGCATCCATCCAATCTTCACTGATGAATCACTTGTTCTGGGATGATTTAGCTTCTTTGGTCATAAGTCTATGCTACGGGTAGATTTGTAATTTCCTTAGGTAGCCACCAACCTATAGTTATCCTTAAACTTCTAGAATTCTTGAACAACGAACAACTAGTTCAGATATTCACGACCAAGAAGTATTGGATTCTCTTTTGGATAGGTCCTGAAAGGAGAAGGAAGGCTGGAATGCCAACATGCATCTATTTTGAATCGGAGATAGAACAAAGGGGAGGTTACAATTCCGAACAACAAAGCCAGCACCGGAACCTATCGCTTTCGTGGGCTCAACTGCTCGTTTTTTATATAGAACTGGATAATAAAAAATGGTCATTACGGGCCTGTTGCTGGTCTTGGGTGTGCTCCTAGGCACTTTGAATAAAATCGGCGTTTCCCTCCATAACCTGTTGAAAAAAGAGGGTGTTATGTCAAAGGACTGTGAGTATAAGAGCGGATTCGTGAACTTCAGCAAGAACGCAATTCTCTTTTGAGACAAATAGAGCAGCTCCCATCAGAAGAAGAATTAGGCCAAAAATTAGGATACACTCTGGGAAAATAAAAATTCCATCGAAGAGAAGGTGTTCTAGTGCGTTGTAGATTCTTATCCTAGACTTGTACCATTTGATGATGCCAAAGCCCTTTCTATCTTATTAGTAAAGTGCAAACAAGCAAGTGAGGGCGCTATCTATAGTTTGGGCGTTAGCGCTTTAGTTTGATTGCAGGGGCAATTAACCAGGCTTTTCGTGAAGAAGAGAAGATTGAGGACCTTTTTCGTATTTTTTTCAATGTTAGAAGGAACAATAGAAGAAAAGGCTGCCCAACCAATGAAATTGATTGAAATACATTCTTTCTTGGGGGACCATGCCCTCAGGAGAAACTAGTGTTGATTGCCTCTCATTTGAGTGATAGATTGATTGACGCTTGAAGAACGCTCGACCACAAACGGAGGAGCTGCCCCCTAAGTTAAGCAAGTGGCCCTTTTGCGACTCAAACTGCCGGTCCGCTTTCCGGCTCGCTGTGAGAAGCAAGGGACGTCAAGAACTGTGAGGCATCACAGAGAATTGACCTATACATAGAGTGATCCTATGATTGATACAGGATATAGACTATCTCTTTCTTTATTCTATTCTTTTTCTGAAAAAAAAATTTGATAGAAGTCTAACTTGAAAAAGATCTCTCTATTTCTTTGAGAAGAGAATCGTTGGTATAGAACAGAGGCATTCTGGGCCGACTACTACGACTACATGCGCATCTAGTGCAGTGGCTTGGAAGCAAGCTACCTGATCTGAGAAGTGCTAATTCGGTTTGGATAGACTTCATTCAAGAACGCCGCCGCCCCTGGAATCAATAAGTAAAGGCTCTACCCTCTATTGATGGCCCAATTATTGTTACAGCCTCACAAAACATTCTTGCTACGAGAAAGAAGTTGGAAATACAACTCCGGAAGTCAAGTCACTCACCTTAAGTCCTTAAAATGCTTTGAGTTCCGCTTTTAGATTAATCCTACACAATTAGAACATGCATGGTGATCATACATTTCCGCCATTAGAGCCCTTAAACTTATTTTCAAATGTGCAGTAGTAGGCTAGAGCCAAACTCAAGTCAAATACACTGATTTTAACTCGGGCAGATTTGCTGCAGTCACTTTAAATGGGCATATCCCTCTCATTCAGTCTCGGATTTCTGTTCATGACCTATTGTTGCAAAGGTACGAAAGTCTAGTTTCTAATGATTTTGGTCTCATTACAAAATTTGAAGTATTGAGAGAGATATGACCAGAAAAGAACAGGCTGGTCAGATGTACCATTCTGGTTTTTGGGTTATTAATCCATCCTTACACAAGCACCACGCTATACTGTCAGTACAGGTCTCAAAACTCATGCTAGAGTCTTCTAAGGTGCCATGCAAATGCTCTAAAATCTTTGGTCTGTCTTATACAAGTCTCAAATAACATCATGTTCAAGGTCTCAAACTAACGTCAAATTCAACTCTTAAATTTCTCCAAATCATGTCCTAACTTGGTAGTAGAAGTGTTTTCTAAGAATTAAAATAGAGGAATTAAGTTTAAAATAAGAAATCTTACTTGGTTTAGAGTGTTATGCGATCTTCCTTTGATTTTCCCTTTCCTCTCCTCTTTCTCTCTTATGTTCTTTCACTTTCTCCTCCTCCAAAAATAAATTTCTGCACAAGCATCTCATTCTAGTTCTCTGTCTAATTAAATTTCTCCAAATCTCTAATGAGACACTTGTCTTGCAACAAAGCAGTGAGGTGTAATTCTTAAGTAGGAGGTGCCATCAAAACAGGTGAGGTGCATACTTCATCACTCCACACTATTCACATTTAGTAACCATAATTAATGCCGATTAACCCTAATTGATCATGATTTGGAATAATTAATCAAATTCACGTAATTAATTATACTTACTTCAATTAATCATGTTTAAGCTTAATTAACTGTACTTAACCCTAACTAATCATGATTAAATTTGCACATATGATTTAAGAACACAATTATCATTAACCCAATGCAATTAATCACTTTGATTAACCATTCAAATTTATTCTTAATAATCATTAAGTCACGATACAAAATTACATGTCATTTTCCGACTAGGAGTTCAATGCATTAGGAGGAATATCTTATAGCCTTTCTACCAAAGCATAAAACATGCTCACAAAATGCAAGAATATCATGCATAATATATAAAGTAATCATCTACATTAGTAAGTCCAATCCAATGATGCATAATTACAATAAAATTCTCCCCCCCCCCCCCCCCCCCCCCCCCGCCCGCCCTGCGGCAGTGCAGTATCAATTATCCACTCTGGGAAGCATTGTGTGCTTCCTACAATTCTTCTGCAGTTTTTCGGTCAACTCACCGATTCTCTTTTCATATAACTGTTGTTCTTGTGTTTATATTTCAAACTAATGACTTACCAGCTGATAGTTGTCATTGTTTGTGCCTTTCTCCTTTCCTCTTTTCAGGTTTTACAAGAAGTATTGAGGTGCTACTCCATACCAGACAATCTGTTTGGCAAAGTTTGCGTCATTATAGATAAGGTCAATCATATATGAAGCAAGTTTCGAACTGCTATAGCACTTTTGTATCAGATACTCCGTTGCGATGGCCACTCATTTTTGCAAGGTTCTCTGATCCTTAATAGTTTTGCACAAATTGGATTCAATGGAATGCCATGAGTGGTATATATTTTTTCGTTCTCAAAAACTAAATTTGTGGGAAAGAGGCCTGCAGGCTTTGAGTAACACTGGATGAGGTCTCGCGCATTCCCTGTAAAGAATGCTTCCTGACCACATGGATCCAATCTGACTTCCATAAATTCATTTCACTCTGTAATCTATACAACCTGCATTTAGTGGTCATCTCTGTCTACCTGCCCACCTGCATCTGACGCCTGTATGAAAGTATGATAGTGGTCATCTCTGTCCCTATCATTTCCATTGTTGTATGAAAACCATTTCAGAAACTCAGAAAACAACTTTTTTTTGGTTCCTAAAACTGCGGTGATTTCAGAAAAATTTTCCGAAAATAGTTTGCAGAACCAGTTTACCAAGCACGGTCTCAGCAATGTCCACAAAACTGGAACTGAGATCACAAAATAAGCCTTAAATTAACTTTTCTAGTTCTCTTACATGCATAAACAAAATTAGAAGTAAAAAAATATATAAGTTGGATGTGTAAACTGACATAATACATGTATAGTATATGCAGCCGCATTCTCATTCCTAAATGTCATAGATTTACTTTGCCTGACAGGTAGTGTCTTGGTCAATGCGTCAGCATGTGTTTGTTGCCTCAGATGATAGGTTTTATCTTAGATGAAAGACATTTCCCTTTAAATTTAAGATCACACATGCCTCTTTCCGATGCTTTTCTCTTAACATTTTTCTCACCTCTTTCAATTGATTTCAAACTTTTCTAGTTTCAAACAAGGAACAAAATTTTCATTTGTTTCCATCAAATTGGCCGAAACGTTTCCGTTTCCTAAGAGATCGAAACGAAACACTATTGTTATGACCAATACACACCAGAGCATAGAAAAATGTACCAAAACGCAACGATATATACTGAAACAATAAGTTGTATTAACCCGAATCTAAAATTTTTATAAATGTTGTAGAATTTTCATACAAAAGATTGTATTGTACTATTTTAATATTTGTCACTTTTGAAATGTTTTTGAAACATTTCCGAAATGTTTCCAAAATGTTTTCGTTTCCGAGCCAACCGAAACGACCTCTCGAAACAAAATTTTGATCCTTGGTTACAAAAAACATTACATGATATTGAACTTCTATGCAATGAACTCATTGGTAATGTGCTTCACTTAAACCCTTAATGACCCTTTTTCTGTTTGTTTTCATTATGGACTGTAAAAAATAAATAACAACTACTTGGTGTTCTGAATGTCCATGAAAAAAGAACCAGAGTTAGGAAATAAGAATTGCTGACCTTTTCTTTAGCTGTGCAAAATGTTGGACAGCAAGGCCAATAAAAATAATTAAGCAATAACTGCTTATTGACTTTTTCATTTTTTAAAAATAGATATAAGTGCATATTAGTGGTAATTTCTTCCGTCACCAGCCTTGCCCCTTTTGGCTGGAGTTCAGATTCAACCATCATATCTCATGACAATTAGGGGCACGAAGTATGGTGATGAGAAAAATTAATGTTGCTTTATTGATTCTGTATCATTAAACTTCAGAGGTGTCATGGCTTAGTTTATGTTGGATGATTAGTGAATTCGTGATTAACTGAATATTAATGGACTTAGGAGTTAGCACTTGAGATAGATTAGAACCTCAAAGTTGGATTACAAGGATAAACTTCTTCCTTATTTTCCCATATAAACTTAATTGTTTCCATAATTGGATGTAAGGGATAAATTTTTGTTGTTTCAGTGATTTGACTTCAAAAGATGTTATGGTTTAAGTTCTTTTGGATGATGAGGATAAAAAAACTTTTTGTCTTTATTGGATATTAGTTGTAGCATGGGTCCATGAGTATTATTCAAGTTTGGGTTTAAGTTATATTATCAAGTTATATGTATATTTCGTTAGGTCAAGAACAGTCTTAGTACTCAAAAAGTAAAAAATTCCCGATTCTTACGTCTTAGTCCTTTGAGAATTTGGAGAAGTCTAGTGGTCAATTAATAGCTATATAACTTTTTAGTTAACGGAGCTTGAGATTTTGAAAATTTGAGTTGAGTTTGTGTGATTTTGCTTAACCCTTGCAAAGATAAAGCCCTCTTCTCCCTCTATTCTTTTCCTTCGCCTACTCTTTTGCAAGGCTGTGAAATTTCTTTTCCTAACTTCTTCACAATCTGACACTAAACTGGTGAAGAAAGGACATAAAATAAGTGCGTAAACCAGGCAGGGTGCTTTCTATAAGGTTTAGCCATTGGCCTTTGGACAATTATTGATGCTTCTATCCCGCTAGCCAACGTTAAAACCTCTTCGACACTGATCCCAGATAACTTATAGCTTTAAAAGAGAAGTCGAGTTATGAGGGTTAACCATTTTCCTTTGGACGAGTAATAATGCTTCCATCTAGCTAGTCATCACTGATCCTAAATAACTTTGGCTCTAAGCAGTAACCCAAGATAAGTTGTTTGTAAGTTGTTAGTAGAGACCGCAGTGTATAGTCCAATTTTGTTCCCGTATCACCCCCTCTTCCCCTCCTACAGGATTCACTTGTGGGAATGAGATTCCCACTTAATTTGGTAATCTCAATCCATTCTTAAATAGTTTATGGGGAATGGCTTTCCATGTTTGAGACACTCCTTAAACAATAGAATGAAGGAACCTTGGCATCAGATTCTCATTACGCATTTCCAATCCTGCCATCCAAATGTAATCTAAAATCAGTTTGAAACATCACTATCTTTTCTATTGTTCTATCCTACATTATTTTGGTTTTGAGCAAAGAATCCTACTCTAAAACCACTCCTTCCAAGCATCCTGCCCCAACCAATTCTGCTATATCATTTCTTTTAAACTGTAAGCCTTCTAATGCATAATTCTTCTAAATGAATAGGGTGCAAACGCTATTCCAATCAACCAAATGATACTTCCTCTCCCTTTTGCAATTGTTGTTTCCTTGTATTATTTTGGCTAAGGGAGATTGTGCCTTTTTCTTTACATTCTTTTTTAAAGTTTTTTGAGGGATTTGCATATATGTAGATATGTAGGTGCCTCTTTGAGTTTTTGTTTCTTTTGGTGTAGTTCATGCTTATAGGATTGCACCTCTCTGGCGCCTTTTAATGCATCTTCACTTATAAAAAAAAAAGTCCCTTAAAAACTTCCAACTTCTTTAATATCAATATACTAAAATGGCAAAAAAAAAAAAAAAAAAAAAACAAGGGATGTAAAATGAGTAAACTCTATTGGGTGCTTTCTATGAGGTTTAACTATTCACCTTTGGAGAAGTATTGTTGCTTTCATCTCAATAGCCAATGTTGAAATCTGTCCAACATCGGCCCCAAATAGCTTCAAATTGAAATCTTTCCAATACTGGTCCGAAAAAACTCAGGCTCTAAAGGAGAGGCCAAGTGGTAACCCAAAATAAGCCATTAGGAGGGACCCCACTCTAGAATCTAATACTGTTGCCATATCGTCGCTCCTACAAGTCACTTGTGGGAATGAGATTCCCACTTAGTTTGGTGATGACCAAAGAATAAAAATACCGCCAAAAAGGCTGTATCACTTGTACAATAATATGGATATATTGCAACTATATATTGATTTTGCAAAATTTGAAAAACAATTTAAGGATATTGACGTTCAAAGAATGATTTATGCATTTATCATGACTATATATTTAATTTGCATATTTTGAAAAAACATTATGGGTGTTTATAAACAAGGAATAAAATATCGCTAAAAGGGATGTATCATACGTATAAAAATACATACTTATTGGAACTATATATCAATATTGTGAAACTTGGAAAAAAATTATGGATATTTGTACTAAATCATGGAAATTTTTTTATGAAACTTTTTTGAAGTGTTAGTGGAGATAGTAATGCATAATTTAGAGCATAAATTTTATAAATAAAATGTATATTTGACGTACTTATTGTATACATTGTATGACAAATGTGCACCGCAGAACATGTAAATAACACTAATGATTAAAATACTATAACATTTGATGGTATTAACACTAACTAAGTGATAAATGTAAGTATATATGCAAACAAAATTTAAATACAAATATAATTCTAATGCAAACAACAATCCATTAGTAAACCAACAATACAGTACAACTACCATTATCTTCAATATCACATGGAGTTTATGTGGTTCAATACCCTACGAGTCTTTGTAACAAATGAAATCATGAAAGCAAGGTTTAATATTGAGTTAATGATAAGTTTTTAATGGGGGAATGGTAGTTTCAACTTGTAGAAAATGAAAAGAGTTCAGTGGAAGTTAGGAAAATTAAAAACTAGTTAATATTCCTAATGTTCCATCATTTATTCAAACTGTAGTAGTTAAATGTACAAATTAGACTACTACAAGTGTGCATTATATATACTATTAAGTGCTACAAATGGTTAACAGTTAAGTATTAAAAGATGGTGCATTTTATAACAAATAAAAATCGATAATCCATTTTGTATAAGTTTTCGGGATGTTGACACCTTTATGACCTTACATATCTTTCTCTATTTTATGTTAATTATTTTATATTTTGCAAGACTTTCAATTGTCCTTTATCATTTTTTTTTCCCAAATTAAGCCCACCTTTTCCCATTAAAAAGTTTAGCATTTACTTGACACAAATTTTACAATATAAAATTGCAAAAGATATTTTAAATGTTTCTGTGCGGTATATTGCAATATATTGCAATATTATTGGGATATATTCAAATAAGGTGCAAGATTTTTGTGATTTTGCTCCGATATTGAAGTTAGACATTACGATATATCATGCGATGAAGTGCGATATTTTGCAGCACATTTGTTATATTATTTTTATTTTGCAATCAAATTGAAATGTCTATCATAAGCCTAAAATCATAATATATAGAATCTTACATTGTGATATATTTTTTTTTTTTGGTTGCATGTTTATATGAAATCATGGAAATTTTTTGCATGAAATTTTATGAAGTGGTAGTACAGGTAGTAACGCATAATTTAGAGTCGAAATATTGTAAATAACACATATATTTGATGTATATGTATATCTATATATATAGTATGTAGAGTGGGACAAATGTGTACTGCAAAATATGTAAATAACACCAAGGTTTTAAATATTGCAATGTTTAATGATATCCACATAAGCAATGTGCATGGATAAGTATACATGTAAACAAAGTTCAAATATGAATTTGAAATCCATTTAGTGGTAAGTATTTTAGTGGCAGAAAAGTGGGCTCAATTTGAAGAAAATGGCAAAGACTTTGAATAGAAGTTTAGGACAAATGAAAAATGAACAATGATCATCATGTCTAATCTACTTGTCACTTTTTAAAATTTTTTTTTTATAAGTAATATAATTCAATATAAGAGCACCAAGGGTGCAACCTTGTGCACTCGGGGTCACAAGCTCCTTTATATCTACAGGGATGTAAAGATTCCCCCAAAAACTCTACAAAAGAATCTAATGAAAAGGGACATGCCTTCCTAAGTTATAAATACAAGGAGTCTAGAAAAATTCCCTTCGGGCTATACACTATGCACTTTGCTCCTTCAAAATGCTGATAATTCCCCCTCTACAAGTTCCATATCACACACAAATGGGCAACCTCCCAAGCTTTCCTTTCCTTACCTTTTGAACACTCTCAGGCCCATGAAGCAAAAAGCTGCCTAATAGAACCTGGCATCACCTGTCCACCCCAAAAATAGAATAAATCGGGCCCTAGATCTCGCTTGCCACTGGACAATGCAAGATAAGATGGTTAACACTTTCCCTCGCTCTCTTGCACATATAACACCATTCCACCAAAAACTTCCCTTTCTTCCTCAAATTATGTGACATAAAAAATAGCTTTACTTATTGTTTTCCAAGGAAAAAAGCCCACGTTAAGATGTGCCTTTGTCGGCCAAACACTTTTTTTAAGGTAAAGAAGGATCCCCTTTCCAACGAGGCTCCAATAAAAGGCAGGAACTGAAAAAACTCCGATCTTGGAACCCTGCCACCATAGCATCACCGTCTACTCGAGAACTCCAAGAACTTTCTTGACTAAACCTATCTCCAAATCCTACACGTTCCTTCAAAAATTGGGGCCAAGACCTTCCTGAGCCATCACCACATCGACCTGCCTCAAGCCTTGGACTAGATGGCCACCACCCCCACCCCCTTCCCCCTTTGAATCCCTGATTCTAGAAGAAGAGCCTAGTTCTTGATCCGCCAAGTGTCATGGGCTTACAAACCCATTTAACCAAACCAGCATTGGACCAACACCACCCAGATCATCTTTTCCGACTAGCTCCCCTACTTGGCCACCTCCCAGATTGAACTCCATCAACACCCTAGCCATGCCACCCATCACTGTTCAAAGACTCGCACAGCCTCTTTGTATGTCTCAAAGCAGAAGCCAACTCCTCAAAGAACCTGGACCCCTCCTCTCTCAAAATCGCCAGAAAACAATCACTTCCACCCCACCGAGAAGCTCCCTGCAACTTCTCAAAGGTCCATTAGACCTCATAAGCAAACAAGGATAAGGATCTTTGCAAACTTTACCATGCTCCTCCAGAACCACGCCCTACTGCTTATCGTCAGTCTCCACAAAGTCGAACGTCTTGAACCCTTGTTGAATGATCTTCTTCCTCATCCCTCTGATTGTTAATGGGCTCACTTCTTCCTTAATGAACTCTTGTCACAGTGTTCTGGGGTTGGCTTCATGGATCATGTTTCAATATTTTGCCCCATAGGATTGATTCCAACCACACTCCTTTTGGATCTCTCTTGGCCATGCTATATCTTCTATCATTTCAGCCTGCCACCAGTGCTGTTGCTGTCTTATTTCCATGCAGCAAACCTTTTGAACTTGTGTTTCTCCTCTTAAATGTGAGTGCATTACATGAGAGCTAGGCCTGTAATCCTATAAATTTATGTATGAAATATATGGATGGGAATTGTTTTGTCAAAAAACAATAATAATACTAATAGTTATTCCATGTATGGGAGCTCTTCCATTTTGTAGCCTCTTTCAGGCTTAGTTGCTGATTGCTGATTTACCAGAATGGGTGGTTGATGTAATCCGAGCGGCCTCTTTGCAGTGTTTTTTTTTCACTGCTTCACTTCTTCATAGTGAATACTATAATGGTGAAAAAGGGACCAAATAAGTGGGTAAACTTGATTGGCTGCTTTCTATGAGGTATATTTATTTTTCTTTGGACAATTATTGATGCTTCCATGTCACTACTCGATGCCAAAAAAAACTCTCCAACATCAACCCCAAAGAAATTTTGGTTTAAAGGAGAAGCCAAAATGTATGAACCGTTTGCCTTTGAACAAGTATTGATGCTCCCATCTTGCTAACTGACAATTAAACCTCTCTGACTCCAAACAGCTTTCGCTTTAAAAAAATGTCCCTGAGTGGCAGCCCAGATAAGTAGTTAGGGGAGACCCTGTCTACAATCCATACTGTTGCCATATCATCCCTCTCCTCCCCTTACCACAGGATTCACATTTGGCATTGAGATTGCCACTTGGTTTGCTAGTCTCATTGTGTTCTTGAATGGGTTATTGGTAATGACTTTCCATGTCTAAGACACACTAAAAACGATGGAACGAACCCATGAATCATATTCTCATTTTGCATTTCCAGTCTTGCCATCCAAAAACTCGTCACCATTCAAGCTGAAATAATGGACATAGCATTTTTGGCATAATTATGATGGAAATGACATTTTTGGTTTGCTCTATGTTTGTTGGTTCAGTTTTTGTTCCAGTGTGTGAGAGATGATGTTATATCTATTGCTTGGTTAGAGAATGCATATCCATTTTTGATGTCTAAAATGAAGTCTATGGGCCCCACACCACTTAAGTAAACTTTTTGGTCAAAAAGGAATTGTCCATGGTAGTGTTTAGAGGTCTGATATATGTTTGTTCGGATTTTCTTTGTTACTATTCGCTTTTGTTTGTGTTTTCTTATGATTTAAGAGTTAAGGTAATTCTAGTAATTTTTAGTTTTGCTATACATGGGCAATGGTGTGGGTTCATAAATGTTATTTTGGGTTTCAGTCAATTTGTATTTTGGGTTGTTAGATGTGTTTTTTTTTTCCCTAAGGCTTATAATAGTCAGTGGGCAAACGATCAAAATTTAATACTTTAGTCTTGGCCCTAGTGGAACTAGGGGAAGCCTAGCAGCCTATTAATATCTATGTAATTTTTCTATTCAGTGGAGTCTGAGATGTTTTGAATTTGAGTGTTTTAGTTGTTTATTTTGCTTAACTCTTGCTAGGGTTTAGCCCTCTTCTCTCATCTTCGTTTCTTTTCCTTTTCTTTGCAAGGCTGCTAAATTAATAGTCCCCCAGTATTGTTGACAGACACCATTCACCCATATTTCAGTGTCTAAACCCTACCCAATTGAGGCTTGCTTAAATCAGGACCCTTTCCCCTACATTGTAACTTTTAGTTTCGCTACTTGAAAACCTTAAATTAGTTGCTAACCTGATAATTTCAGACAACTTTCTCAGCAAGTTGAACAACTATAGCCATTTTAAATTGAGTCAATTCCAACCCATCTCCTAGAAACCACAGAATCTTTCTTCCACTACTCCAAATCCTTACCCCACAAGCTTATCATAACCTAATTTGCATCCTAAAGTCAATAATAAGCAGCATTGTTTTTCAAGTTTCCTAATCTGCCTACTAATTTTCCTATTAACTTTTTGACAAGTTTCGGCTTCGTCATCATTTATACAATTTAAGGTCACTTGGAAAAGTTGTTATGGGACTGCACAAATATCACTGTATAGTTGTACAAATTCCTATTTACATGTTGGACTTCTGTGAACCTTTTTGTGTTTATGGAAATGCATGCCATAGGGGTCTAAAGAGATCAATTTTGCTATGAGGTTTGCTATGAGGTTTGATGAATTCAAATAAATAGCTTTTCCTGTAGATAAGGACATAGCCCAGCTATTCTGGTTAAGAAAATCTATAAGAAAATAGCCCTGCTGTTCTGGTTAAGAAAATCTATGTGATTCACGGCCTAGTTCCATTTGAGAATAATTGGAGATTTGTCATTGGTTTGTGCCACAAGTTTTGTTTAAGCTCTTTCTTGCAAAAAGCTTGTTCAGCGAACTGAGTTTACTTTTCCTTCCTGTATTGACTGCAATATATTCAGTACTGAATTTACAATAAGTGAGCAAGTTCAGGGAGTTTTTCAAATTGCTTTACTTATCCTAGACATTTTGCATATCATTTACTGCTTTACTTTGGGTGGTGAACTAACCTTCCCCCTTAGTTGGAGCTTGCTCTTTTGAGTTCACATTTTGTTGTGGATGCTTCCAGGAAGATTATGACACCTTAGTACTAGGGTTTTCATTAGTTGGTTATTCATAACCATTTAACATGTATCTCTTGTTTATGCTGTATTTTTTTTTATTATTTATGAAATCCATTTGTCGATTTTTGGTTTAAAACAGATGGAAAAAATCCCAATGGATGAGATTAAGAAAGAGTTGAAGTCCGCTCATTTATCAGAGGCAGCCATTGAAGAGCTATTGCAAGTTCTTTCTGTGAAGTGTTTGACAATGTTGGAAGGTTGGTATTTGCAAGATATATATATATATATATACATGTATATTTTTGATAATAATAAAATTTTAAGGTAAATACACTTTACCTCCTTGTGGTTTAACCCAAAATCACATAACCCCCACATAGTTTAAAAGTGAACACTTACCTCCCTTTTAGTATGGACTGATCTGCAAAACCAACAGAAACTGGCATGTGTGTTTGTCACAGGGCGGCACTTGTGAGTAAGTTGTAGGTCACAATGCCCCCGTGTGGCACCCGCCAAGCTCCCTTGACAAGCCCGCCAAGCTCAAGTCTCTACCGGTTGGTTGCAAGCAAGCAAGTTTGATGGCACAATACAAGCAATTACATTGGAAATTGATGGAAAGAAATACACAAGACATTAACAAAAGAGTACATTTTTATTGCTAAGAAAGTACTTACAATGCTTGGAAGATGAAAAACAAGTGCTTGGTTTATTACAAGAAAAGTGGTAGGGGAGGTTGTTGACATACATACCCCCTTTATAGTAGCATTCTAAGCCATTTACAAACTGACAAGTGAAAACATAGTGTGCCCGAGAAGTCATAATGGACTCTCACTAATTCCACACTTGTCCAAAAATCCTAAACTTTAGGAATGAAAAAATACATCATAAAAGCTATGTACATAAAAAAACGTAGCTTGATTTGCCTTTCGGAGCTAGGAGAAATGCTATGCTCAAGATGCACCAAAAAAGTGTGCTATGTGTAAATTTGGCATTGACCCTTCATCGTTACCACGGAAGAAATTACATCAAAGGGCTTGCTAGGACTTAGACTCCTACATATATACAAGGGTTTGGACCCTAGGTTGTGCGGCAAAATGTGGCCGAATCGTCCCTCAAATGCGAGAGCGCCGCTGCTGCCTGCGTTGCTGCCTTGTTGCTACCATGGCTGGCTGCCTTGGCTGCCATGTTGGGCATTGGGTGGCTGCAATGTTGGGCATTATTGTGGCTGCCTTGGGGCAGCTCATGAGGCATAAATGGGGCTGTTTTGGACAATATTTGAGCATTATTTAGGCATTGTTTTGGCCATCAAATGAGCACCATTTGGTCTGTATTTGAAGCATATTGCCTTGGGCATTGGTTGAGCACCCCTTGACCTATTGTTAGAACACCTTGGGATGATGTTGGGCATCCGTCTTCTACCATTCTGGCACACCTTAGGACCTTAAGGCAAGTGCGAAGGTACTTGCGTGGGACGTCATGGGGTGCAAGGAAGTGACCCGTGACAGTGTTACACGCACTGGTTAGGCAAGTGAGAAAATATTCCCTCCAAAACAGAGACGCGAAAAGACATGTTTACCCCTCAATCTTTTCCTCTTTTTTTTTTTTTTCGGTCTCTTTCTTCCTCGTCCTCTACTCAATCATCTCCCACGACTACACTATCACCTTCACATACCGCACAACACCAACACCATTCTCGGTGAAGCCTGAACTACCCAGATCAAAATTCAACCCAAAATTGGTGCAATGATTGGTTATTTTTTGGTATCCTTCGTTTTAATCAAGAATTTGGACATGACCACTGAACACACGTGTATATATATGTATACGTATGCCTAAAACGGTGGCAGTTTGGCAGATCCAGTTGGATGAGCTCCTAACAACTTTGCCCGCCCACCAAAGAAATAGAATGAAAAGAGAGAGAACTGAAAACTTAAAAAAATTAAAATTAAAGCCATCTTCGAGTCAAAAAAAAGAACCACTGAGATATGAAAAATGGTTTTCTGAAGACAATACTGAAACGAAAGAAGTGTGTGTATGATCCAAGACTGTCCTTTCCACCATCACAAAAGACTCACTCATTCCCTGTGTTCTTCTTTGTTCTATTTCCCTTCATTTAATTTTTTCTCTCTTTTTATTCTTCTTTGTTCGATTTCCCTTCATTCAATTATTTTCTCTCTTTTTATTCCATTCATACATTGGTCTCTCTTCTTTGTTGTTTTTAGGGACAATCCATTCACACAAATTGGTGGCTAAGGTTTATAAGTTAACGGGTGGTAGAAAGAGAAAAGGAACATAGAAATTATAACAAAAATATAAGGGTAACTGAGACATTTTACAGAAACCGTTACCACCGTAAGGTTTTATAGATCAGTCCAAATCATGTGGGTGTTAAGTGTTCATTTTTAAACCTTGTAGGGGTTATATGATTTTGGGCCAAACCACAAAGGGCAAAGTGTAATTAACTCTAAAATTTTAGTTAAAAAACATCAAGGGGAAGCACTCGCATACAAAAAGAAGCTAGAACAAAACGTGAGGCAACTATAAACTCCTTAATCCTCCATATGCTCAACAAAATCCTAGAATTGGCCGAGGTTGGGATTATCCCTTCTCGAAAATCAACTATGCAAAATAGACAAAAATATACTCTTCATTGTATACAGTGAATACTTTATACGTTATACCTGGAATGTTCTACTGTTTCAATTTCCCCAAATCAACCAAAATAAGCAAAAAGGAATGAGACACTAAGCTTTCCTCTAAAAAAACATAGACACTTCTTAGAAGTCGGATACTCCCCGACACGTGTCGGACACATGTTCAAAAGTGTCCTGTTATTTTATTAATTTTTATATAACCGGACACTCTTTGAACATTTAGGGAACACACGTGTCCATCACTTAGACACACGTGAAATGAGTAGCATGTTTGAAGAAAATAACTTGGGATCCAATTACAAAATAAAGCAACGTGATTTAAACCTGATTTAATATTTAAATTATGGAATACATGGCATTTAAACCTGATTTAATATTTAATTTTAATTAGTGTTATCTTGCATTTTTTTTCATTATTTTTGAGTAAATTTTTTCTATACATGGCATATATATTTTAGATATATATATTTTTGCTTTGTTCCTACAGTGTCATGTCTTGTAATTTTTTAAAATCGTTGTGTTAGTGAGTCACACACATGTCATGTCCGACATGCGTGTCCGTGTCCATACTTCTTAGGCTTTCCTTCTCCTCTTGTCCACCCTACTGCTCCACTAACTGTATAAAATCTGCTTCACATGCTTCATGAACATTTTCAATATTTGAATAGAGATATTAATATATAATTAATTTTATTATTATTATTTTCCCAAATAGGGTTGAACTTGTAGAACATTTTCTTTTTTTAATCCTAACATGTAAAAAATGTAATAACCCTATGTTACATGGACTTGGGTACAGGTGTCAAGTACTGGTATGTATCTAAGTATCAGATTTATCTAATTCCAATGTCTAATGACACGAGGACACAGTAAAATATTCATATTTCTTAATATAATTATTTTATTTTCTAGGATAAATTATTATTTAGAAGATGCTATAGAGCATTTTATGCATAATACGGAGTTTTATGCATATTTACATGGTAAACTGAATTACCAAACATTTTTGTTAGGTTAATGTCCAACAAGACATGTCTGACACATATTCATACCCATATCTTTGCCCAAGTGTTGGAGTGCAAGTGTCGAGTGCTTGACACGGGTACTTTATACATTTCAGAAGAGTTCATGTAACATAGATATATCCAACTAAATTTTGGCTTTTGGATTGTACTTAACCAATCCTTTAACACTACTCATTTTTTTTTTGTAGGTATTATTGACCCTTATTTATTTGAGAGAATGTGTGTTCATGTTGAGTGAAAGTATATCGATAAAAATATGAGTGTGCTCGTTAGTAGTATCACTGCCACGTTTTTGAATCATATGAGTCGGCATAACAGTCATTATGTAATGGTATCAGAAGTATTGATCGATGTGCAACGAGAATTGGAAACCGAACTTGTGAATTTTTTTCAAGCACTAGAAAATGCCTAAAACCTCATTGGTACGCATGTTCTGACACTGTTTATCACAGTTTGATTGTTTGTAGTGATTTGTAATCAATATTGTGGCACCTAAAAACATTTTTTATAGATAATATTGAAGTTCATGTTAGAATTAAGGCCAAAAAAGTGGAGAATTTCACTATTAGAATAGATAATTTATGAGAATAGGGCAAACATAAGGCAATATGGCAATACTAGTGACTATATTATAGCTTTTTCTTCCATGTTTTTCAACCCAAGTCTTCAACTAAATAAACTTACAATACAGAAGCTAATGAACAAAACCTATTCTATATAGCACTAGATAATGAACCAAGAATACCAAATTAGTCAGTTCTGGCAATCCGAAGCAGCCAACCTCAACATCGAGCAGAATAGCAGCTTTACATCTCAATATCTAGCTTGAATCTTGATGTCTCATGCCCGAATTAACTAGATCTGGGCTAGATGAAACCCTTCGAATGATGGAGAGCAGTAGTAGAAAGAATCTTAGAAGCACGGATATGGACATGGGACACGGGACACGGCACCTTCAAAAAATGAGGATATGGATACGGCAAGACAAACAAAAAAAATAATATTTTTATATATTTTATTTGTTATGCATAGGAATGTAAAATCCATAAATCACAAAAAACGATATGAAAACAACCAAACAAGTTCACAATTATAATGCAACTAACAAGTTAAAGATTTGAAAAATTGGATTAGGGTGTTTTATGTTTGGAGATTTCAAAGTTTTGAAATTATAAATTCGATTCCATTTAATACTTGTAATAATAACATTTAAACCCCGCCGTGTGCCAAAATGTATCCAACTAATGGACATGCGTGTCTATGATGTGTTCAAGAATTGTCCAATAAAAAAAATATTGGATATGCCAATTGGCGTGTCCGACACATTTCCCAACGTATCCGAGGAGTATATGTGTTCAACTTGTGTGTCCGATACGGACACGGCATCCTAAATAGAGTGTCTGTGCTTCCTAGGAAAGAATAGAGAAAAAATTGGGGTAGAATGCCAGTGAATTGTATGTGGGTGTTTTTGAGTTGCTAGAGAGCTGTAACAGCCGTATTGGTATAAATATCAGTGATTACGGACTGATATGGTACTGTATTGGTACAGTTAGCAATTATGGCTGTGTTTTTTGTATCCTGATAATTCAGTGTGTATCTATAATGGTAGTGCAAAATGCCAATACAATACATATCGGCTGATTTTTAGAACTATGAGATTCCCTGAAATAACATGGGTAGTTCTTTGAAAACAACTGTCACATTTGTTTAATGGGTTGAAAATCCCCTAAGCACTTATTTAACTTATATAAAAGCAGTGATTTTCTAATAGTTTCATCTGACATGTAGTCTACTTTTTCTTTTCCTTTTTATCCTCTCAAAATTATTATTATCCCTTTTTCTTTGAACTATGAAATTTATATTTCTTTATATATGTGTGATGTGTAAAAGGCTTTTTAATTTTTTCTTTTATAAAGTTTCTTGACTATCTTCTTTAGCCATAATTCCTTCTATCTTCTCTCTCAAACAACACATAAGACATATGGCCCTTCTCATTTTATTGAAATTCCTTTCATATCCCTCCTCAGCCGCTGCATGCTGTATCATATAAGTGTATATCATGAGCATACAGAGTTCGTTTTTTTTTTTTGGATAGTGGACTGTTAGTGTGCAAGTTAAGAAGGTGGAATTTGAGCAAGCAGATTTGCTTGACTTGTTTACCTTCTATTTTCTGGAAATATTTATATTTTATCCAGGTATCATAACTTTTGCCTTTTTTAATCATTTATATTATCTATGAGATTTCATCTTGACTTTACCTATGGGAATTTAGGTGTGATGCATAGAGCTTCTTCTTTCTATTCTTCCTTCACTTATTTTTCTGCACTTTTAACCTATAAAGTGAACAAAATCGAATCTGTTCATCACTGTTTTACTGCCATTAAACTTATTTTGCACACCTAAACATGGTTTCTTTGATCCTTCAACCTAGCACACTGAAGAGCTTGCAAAGTTACTATTCTGAGTACTGTTCACAGCATTGGAACAGCCCCAAATTTGTCTCCCTTTTGTTGTTTAATCATTATCCAAAAATCTTACCTTTTTGTGACCCCAATACAAACCCTAAGAATGGTAAATCTTTACCAACCTTTCATCCCCATCAAAACCAATCAAATCAGCCATAAATAAAGCCTTCCCTGCCACCCCACACTAGTTTTGGACTCACTACTAGTAGGAGAGTGTTCCTTCCCTCGCTCCCCATTAGTTTGGCATCAGAGCTACGGATCCCATCAATCTATGAATTCATAGTGAAAAGGGGTTAAATTCACGAATTACTTCAATCAAATTCACGAATTGCCCAAGTCAAATTTGTGCATCACAATCGAATTCTGTTTTAAGCCAATTATCATTAGCCACATGAACTATTTTTTGTGCTTACTGACTCTTTTTGTGGTCATTTGTCCCGTCTCTCACAGTCTACAGATTACACCCTCCTAGCTCCCTTACTTCTCTGACACTACATAACTGTCCACCTATTTGATATGCGCCAAAATGACTTTTTCAGTCTGTCCTGGCAAAAGTAGTCCTACTAACAACATTAAGTAGCAAGAAGTTATAATGCAACTTCATTGTCTTTTCCTTATTTTTATATTAGATTTAGTTTCAAATGATGCATAAAAGAATGAAAGCCACTAAAATGTGGCTTATGGTCGCATGCACAGAACCTTCCCTTGACACATGCAACCCAAAGGTGCTACTGTTTGGAATTTTTTGACATATTTACTTAAAACCAAGGTAGAAGATTATTGTTGAAGATCTAAACTCTATGCACTTAGAATTACAAATGAACAAAGAGAATGAAAATAAATGCAGAGTGATGAACGACCAGCTTATTAAGGACGAAAATATGTAATTCATGAGTCATATGCACCACAAGTAGTGCGACATATTTCCTTTGAAGAGGCTAAAGTCAACAACAATGCTTAAGTTGTTACAGTGGGTGTAACCTTATTATTTTTATCTTCAACATGTGCTTGTATATGGCATTTTCTGGGTTTCATTTGGCACTCTCTCTCTCTCTCTCTCGATCTTTGGGTCTCTTGCTGCTCACTTTCTCTCTTGCTTCTTGGGTGGGGTCTGTGTCTCTGTCAAAATTTGGTACAAAATGTACATAAGTATATTGTATATGGGTCTCTCTTGGGTCTGTCATGTGGCTGTTACAGTGCCACCAACCACTCATTTGCAATTTTTTAATTTTTTTAATAGATTCATTTTGTGCTCATATCTAATGGCAATGTATCTGTATTTAATGATGTAATATGTCCTCTCAAGTCTTATCAACTGTTAAACTTAAGTTTATGGCCCATTAAGATTGCTAGCTTATGTTTTTAAAATTTATCATTTGATGAATATTTATAGACATAAAATCTGAATAATAAAATATTTAACCTAGGAGTTATATCATATTAGATGGATATGTTGTAAAAAAATGTTTATTTTATCCAGAAATATTATCGGACGAATTTTTTAGTTTCTTATATTATTAATTTTGTATTTAGCAAAAATTTTGTAAATCCAAAATTCAAATACTAGAAGCATAATTATAAACTTGTAAGTTATACCTTTTGAGTGGATTAATTGGTACTTGGTTGTCACTTGAAAAAAAAAAAAATTATTTGTCTTGAGAAATTGTGTTGCTTATTTTTGTTAAACTTGTAAGTCATACCTTTAGAATTTATCTTAAATGAACACATAAATACATAAAATAAAATAAAAATATGTAGAATTCTCTTAACAACTCAAAAATACTATAAAAGGTAGCACACATATGAAATCATGTCTATAAGTAAAACAATTTACCAAAAACCATTTTAAACCCCAATATATGTGATTACGGAAAAAAAATCATTGCATATTGATAAGACTTGTGGGAGTTGTGCGAAGAACAAAAAAAGTTCACGACTCAGGTTTCCACTACCGTTACGCTACGTCCATTACGCCTCGAAACTATGTCACTGCCACTGTTACCATTACTGTTACTGTTATGACTGCCGCTACCGTTACTTAAAATCTTGGTCCAAGTCCTCATCCTCTGAAAAGAATAATCTTTTTGCTTTAATTGTAATGCTCTGTGTACAAAACAGCAATTTGAATTTCCACCTAAAATAGAAATGCTTTTAGGTTGTTCAGGTAATTCCAGCCCATCTCCCTCAAGAGACACGGGTGGGCAGAAATCGAGGCATGATAAGATGTAAATAGAATCATAAACACATATTTCTAACAAATCAAAATAGCCAACAATCTGAATACCTATTGACCATTCATTATTCAGATTTTGTGCGACTTGGGATCAATGTCCCATTGAATGTGAGGGAACTATGTCCATGTTTTGTGCGTTTATGTTTGAAAAGGGCCTGTTTGTTTTGGAGAAGATACATATCGCCATCTAGCATTTAGGGGGCGTTAGTTACCCAAAAAGTGTGTTCACAAACATTAATTTTTGGAAATCATGGTTTTAATGCACAAAACATAATATGGAGTGGTTTTGATGGTTTGACTCCTGTTTTGGTCAATATTTCCATGTTTAGGTCCGAAGGTGTGGTTTCGTGATATGAAGCTTGTTAGGTACCTAAAATTGCGCAAAATTGGCACCGAACTCCAGTTCATGACCTTTAGGTTGGAGTCCTTTGAGTTATCATAATCATGTCAGTTATGTGCAATTATATCATGTTGACTTGTGCTATGACATGTTATGCAATAAGTGAATAGTAGTACTCGTGCGCAATAATGTGCATGTATAGGAGCATATTAGCGTGTATGCACATGAGCATGATAACAAGTATGTAGGCACGGCAACGTGTATGCATGACAGGATGGTAATATGTATGCACGCGATCATAAAAATTGAGGACGGTTTTGGAAAATGTTCTGACTGTGCCTGGGAAGAGAACCTAGATTGTCTATGTATCTTGGTGAAGCGAGAATCAGGACGACGTAACTCAAAAATAGGTCCTTTTCTGGATGAAGGTTGTGAGCACAAGGGGCGTAAAAACTTGTTTTTTCCCATTTTGAAAAGGGTTATAATAATATCCTGTTTATCTTGCCATTTTTAAAAGTTAGGTTGGACTGATTTTCTTGAAAAGACTTTCTATTGGAAGAAATTGAACATGCAGTGGGACAGCATATACTGAGTAAGTGCTCACTTGTCTGTTACAATACCGTGTATTTCTGATACAGAGGGTCTGCATAATGGCAGTCATAAAGCATAAGTACAAAGGAGAAGCTGGATAGAGTTTTTTTGAAACTGTTTTTGAAAGCTGGAGTCTCGTATTTTTGATATGGACGATCCATGAAGCGGCAACCGTGGAGCTACATACAGAGGCTTTGGAAGGGATCTCGCTTTTGAAAACTGTTTGAGTTAAAATAGTGATTATAACGGCTTACGTTATGTAAAAATGCATTTTTTATCGATTTAAATGAGCCTTTTGTTAGTATGTGTGCTTTTAACCTATTGAAAGTAGTGTAGCAGCTATTGGAAACAAAAAAAACAGGTGGAAGTGGTGTGCAGAGTTGCAATACTTAAAGTGTGACGAGTCACCTGGAATAATTTTGGTAGAGTTCCAGATTAAGCAGTGGCCTGTTTCAAACACGAAATCTAGCAGAGTTTCAGTTACAGCAGTGGTTCTGTCGATGCAGGGATTCTGCCAGTGCTACAGTTTAAGCAATGACTAAGCTTGGTCTGACACGTTAGCATTGCTTTAGCTTAAGTTAGAGACTAAATCGAACTGTAACATCCAATTCTTCTGCAACTAGTTGGAATAGTTTGTCACTGCAGAAAATCAGATAGAATTTTGGCTGGAACGAAGGTCGTTTGCACCGTTTAATTTGGATAGAGATCCAGTTAGGCGGAAGGACTTTTGGACCGGAGATTTCAGAAGGGTTTTGTCTAGGCAATGGCAATTTTGGGTCTACTTACTTTGGCAGGAATTTGGCTGGATCACAAATAACTAGAGCAGAATTGGGCGGGGTGGGGTTGTGGCTTAAGTTTCTAGAGAGAAATTATGGTAGAGAGAGAAAGAAGTGCTAAAAGTGAAGGGGGTGGGTGGCCTCTTATTTATAACTTTCAATGTCACGCATCTCGAGATGAGTGATGGACATATTTGTTGTTCACTCATCTTGAGATGAGTGATGTACAAATATGTTCTTCACACATTTGCAAATGGAGCAACCATCATTGTGCTTGTGTCATGCACGTGACTTCATTATGCTTGCATCGTGCATGACCTCATCATTGACCGGAAGGTTTTTTTTTTTTGAGCTCTTCACGCATCTAAGATGGTGACCAGCATTTTGTGCACATTTGTCAACTTCAAAACGTCCCTATGGGCTCATCCGACCTTTTGATTTTGGCGTGCCACCTATCGTTGAAAAGTTTAGGAAGTCTAGTTTCTTTAAAACCGGTTTGGATTAGAGTGGAGTTTGTTTGAATGAACATACCTTTTTCATTTTAAATCAGATTGAGACCCATTTTATATGGTCGGAAAGCTCTTTCAATGTACTAAAAGTGGACTTAACCCAATTTTGGAAATTAGGATTTTTAAGACACACAAATTAAGGTAAAAAAGCAAAACCTTTTGCAAGGACAGTTGGGTTAACTTTCACATTTGCACTTCCGGAAATATGTTGTCTCATAATGGCCTTCCAAGGGTCCAAGTAAGTAATAAAACACTTAGGAAGATGTTCAATGGTTTGAAATTGACAAGGCGATTGGTAGTAGTTTCCAATTTAGGGTTTTGTGGTAACCGGTCAAGTTTTTGTGTTTTTGGAGATCACTAATCTCTAGGGAAAGGTTCTTAGATATCATCAATCCCTGACTAAAGGTTTGGCTGTGCCCTTTTTATTGTGTGTGTGGGGTTTACAAAATGTGGCGTCAATAAATCTACCCATCATTTGAATTAAATGCTCAAAATAGACTAGCTAAGAACTTATTTGCTATCAACACACTTGAAAAAGGCTTTTACTTGAAAGTATATATTTGCCATCAACACACTTATTTGTGAGATACGTATGTATTGTAAGAGAAGTAAAACGGAAGACCTGACAAATCCATACATGAAAGCTTTACTTGGAAGTTGTTATAAGTCCAAAAAGGTTAAGAAATGGATCAACACTGCCTGTTGACCAATTAAAGGGGAAAATTCTACTTGTTAATTTAAAAATAGGTTCCTCCATCCAATTAAAAGTCCTCCAATTTGTTCTCCGCTAATAATCTACAGCATATACAAAGGCACCAATATCTGTTGCTTTTTCCTTCTCTTCCATGGTCTAGCCCCCTTCCGAGATTGAAATAGCTCCTTAACACTCCTAGGGAATACCACACTAACCCAAATAAGCCATGAATCCTAAATGGCAATCTTAGAAGGTGCATTGGACTCCCAAATCTCTTTTGAAGGAGGGAGGATCCCCGATGATCCACCAAGGCTTCATAAAAACATTACCTTAGAGCTTCAAGAACTTAACCTCCTCCACCTCAAAACATCATGTCTTTCACCTATTTGAGGAATATCATAAAGCAAGCCGAGAAGTTTCACCATCTTCTCAACTTTCCAATCATTCAACACTCTACAAAAGGCAATATCCCAAAAACTTGAAACCTTCTTTTCTTAGGTACCCATCTAGGGTTCTTTATCCACCGCAGTATAGGAAAGTAGAGGAAGGACTCCTCATATAACTCTTCTCCATGCTAAAGGTAAATCTAAAAGCACACCTGATTACCATTCCTACCAACATAATGTTGACCACAAAAATCATTCCAACCTAGTCGAATACTCTTCCAAAGGCCCATCTGAAAAAGCATATGAACCTTCATCGAAGACCAATTCTCCACATGTTACCATATTTTGCAGTTATTACCCTTCTCCAATTTATATCCTATTCACAAGAACATCCTCGAATTCATTTGTCTAAAAGAATTGGATTAAATATCCGATACTCCAAATCCCTGATCCCCCCTCTCTGAGTGGTGTACATACTGTCTTCCAATCGACCAAATGGTATTTGAACTCTTCTCCTATACTTCTCCAAAGGTCTCTCTGCATCCTCTCAAGCCTCTTAGCAACTGAAGCAGGTTTAGTGAAGAAGGACAGGAAGTAAGTGGCAGATTGAACAAAGAACTTTTAATCAAAGTAAGTCTACTCCCTTTAGACAAGTATTGTCTCTTTCACCCCGCCAATCGCATTTAGAATTTCTCAACAATGAAGTCATAAACATGCCATGCCTTAGATTATGCTCCTAATGGAAGTCCCAAGTAGGTCGAAGGAAAGTATTCTTCTCTACAACCCAAAATAGTTGCTAACGCCCTTGCATTGGACTCTTCTTCAACTGGGATCAAAGTCGACTTCCCCAAATTAACCTTCAAACCGGACACGACTTTGAAGTAAAGGATTACACACCAAAGATAGCTTAATTGCTCTACATTTGACCCACCAAAGATTATGGTGTCATCAGCATAAAGCAAATGAGACAAATGAACCTTTAAGCTGCCCAACATTACAACCGTAAATAAAGCACCCTGTACCACCCTTTCGAAACGTCCATACCCAAAATAAAGAGCAATGGAGATAAGGGGTCTCCCTATCAAAGACCCCTAGATGTCTGAAAGAAGGCAACTAGGGAGACCTTAACTAGCACTAACAATGGATTATGGAAAAACAGTCTGGTTGACAACAGTTGCAGGGAGTTTGCCAGGCATAGCAAACCAAAATTATTCAGTAGGACCAAGTTAACAATAGTGAATAACCAATGCTACTTCATCCTAAATTATCAACAGATTTTCATCAAGAGTTAGACACACAACTTTTAACTTTAGCTTTTAGATAACTAAAGTTATTTACTTATTGTATATGACTTATTTATTTTCATAATTAAAACAACCTCAATGAAAAGCACCAAAGTGCGTGCATCTCATATACAAACGGCTTGTGTAAAAGTTTCAAACTCCTACTAGGAGTCAAAGGAACATTCATTCTCTATAAATCTATGTATTGCCTAAAGGGATAGATCCACTCTCCTAGTCACCGAACTATATCTCCAATCTATAAAGTTAGTGACTCCACTTTGAACAAAGTCAACAAAAGATGTGAGTCTTTATTGGCAGTCAACAATGAAAAGGTGAATGGACATCTGACAAAGTCATCCACCTCCTTAAATGTAGTTAATGATCAACACTCAATAAACATACCCACTTTTTTGAACATACAACACCTGTTAGGGAAAGAATTCCCTCATTCTCAAATTATCAAAAGTGAGAATTTCCCATGACTGGCAAACCACACAATAATACCACCTTGGAAGGTACCTTCGTATGCCAAATATCTCTTGGAGAAAAGATTACAGTGGAAAGCCTATAAAAGTTTTTATCCTCAAATCTCATTTGGGAATGAAAACAGTAAATGAGGCATTAAAGATTCCTTGCAGATTTTTAAAATCAAAGAAACTGGGCATAAACATTATGTTATCCTTCTTGAACATGCTACAATAATTTTTGATAAAAATTGGTCAACCATTTGGGCTGGATATGTTGTCTCTACATAGCAAGCTAAGAGCTTCCACCTCTGAAAGTGGTCTTTCTACCTATTTTGTCATCTCTATAATACTACTGAACTCCCTCCGATCCAGGAGCCTTACCTTAGATTCTGAGTAAAATGCCTTCTGTAATCTCTCCCTCATGTTCCTTCTCCATGCTATCAAGTTGGATCCTTTCAACGAGCATTGGTGGTCCTATAGAGGTACTTAGTGGTAGTACCTGTTCTTTCAAGTAGCGGTCACAACTCTCAAGATTTCTTACACGAAGAAGTTTCTTTAATTTTCATAATTTGTTAAGACTGTAAATTCTCTTCCTGTCTAAGAACCCCCACCTCCCTAGACACTCCATTTTGTCTTTCAAATGAAAATCTGTAACATCCCCCAGTAGCCTGGCCTTTTAAAACTTAGGTTACTGGTCAAGTATGTTATTTCTGTTAAGAATTTATACTAAAAGACATGCTTTGTGTAATGGTTTTAGTATTTATTAATAAATTATATTCATTTTAATGAGAATTTGTGTGAGCAATATTTGCATTGCGTTATTTATTTAATGATTATGCATGTATGTCTCTTATTTTATAT
>CM065378.1:15000-195000 GCA_033060915.1 Euryodendron excelsum | reverse complement strand
AAGTTTCCGTTTGTTGGTTGTGGACGTGGCTCATTGGAAGAGCTCGGTTGGGTAGTCACAGGTTGGGGTTCAGACTCAGATTCAGAGACGTTGTTCTTGGTGGGTTGAGGGTCTTCTTCTTCGGCGGTGGCGGCTTCGACGGCGACGGAAATAAACGGTAAGCTTCCATCTTCCCTAGGAGCGCAATTCTTCCTCTTGGGAGCGCATTCTCCTTCTTCGTCTTCTCTTCTTTGTCTTCCATAGAAAGACCCAAACCCAACCCTAAATTGATAATCTAAAAGCTCCAATTTTTCACTTCTTCTTGCCGACATCCACGCCCTTCATCACTGGAGCTCTGGTGACTGAAATCGAATTGGGCGATTGAAGTCCAAAATGGACGACTCTTGTAATTAAGCATTATAGCCGTATCCAGATTGAAATTGCCACACCCGACATAGATCCCGCACTCGCACCCGCACCCGTGTCGGATCGTGTCAACACGGGTACTCCGTTAGAAACGGCGAGTTTGCGCAACATAGAATAAGTCTATTAAATTTAATTGTTAGTAATTTAATTTAATAGACGGGTATCTGTAATATTAACGTGGGGAGATAAATAAGCATTTAATAATATGGAGCTTGAAATATAATTCTTAATATGATAGGGAGTGCAATTATAATTCATTAGTGGTATAAATTATAATATACATAAATAGGAATTAATCCTGGTTGAATTAAGAATCATTATTTGCGTAGGAAGTCCTAGTTATACTAATTCTATGGTTCCTATTATAGCTTCTATATATACGCACTTTAAGAGCAGTTAGGGTTACACTTGCTTATAATTGAGAGATACATGTTCTTGTGAGGAAGAGAAACCCTAACAGCTATGAATCCATTCTCTCTGGAGTAAGGTGTATACGAGGTATACAACAGTCTGAAGGTTGAGTTCGAGCAATTGATTTATGCTTGTCGCTGTTACTTGCTATTCGAGATCAAAGCAAAAAGATTTCGAAATTCATACTTGTTGCTATTCGGGATCAAACCAGAATGATCTCGAAAGTATGATTCTAATGACGTAAATTAATCTCTGCTAATCAGATCAGATATTTTGGTATTATGTGTATGCACCATAGCTGGGTCGTGAAAAATTCCGTAATCTCCAGCAATCTCTACAATGCAAGCTAAGGGGCTTCAATGCAGGAGCAACCAAAATGCAAGAAGATTTTCCTCTATGATCCTCTTTTTTTAGACACATATTTTTGTGATGCATATGATCTGCTTTCAATATTGAACTTTTGTCTTGTTAATTTTGGAAGAAATATAGACTAAGATATTTACTCTCTCTATTTACATAAAGTAATTAAATAGTTATTGGACATAAATTGTGTGTATGAAGTTTAACAGGCTACAGTGCTGTAATCCTACAAGTCCATGCAGTAAGTCATGACGAGCATCACAGAGACCTAAAACTATTTATCCTGATGAGTCTCACAGGATGCTTAACCAGTTATGACTGTCATTCATCTGTTAAGTGGAAGTCTTCTAAGAGTGAAATAGTTTGACATGATGTATCCTTGAATCCTATCAATATTTGGCTTGAGTAGTATCTCTAGTATCCTAAAAGGAGGGGGCATGGTTTAACTCCCACTGATAACCTGGGCTCGGTGAGCATGTCTTCTGTATCACAGAAAGAGAAAATGAAATATCCTGTGAATGGCATGGCTTTTTTTCAGTAGAAAGATAGTATTGGTGACACTGTTATTTCATGGTATATGCCTTGTCTGTCTATGTAGAGAAACTTGGAACTGCAGGGGAAGCAGTTGCTGATCTAAAACAACTTTTCTCTCTTGCGGAGAGTTTTGGTTTTTCTGAGTGGATTCAGTTTGATCCATCGGTTGTCCGAGGCCTGGCCTATTACACTGGAATTGTATTCGAGGTTAGATTTGTTAATTTAATTTGATTTTCATACCATTGTACTTGGGAAGCACCCCCTTGGTGTCTTCATTTATATATTGAATTATTGATCTTTACTTACCAAAGGAAAAAAAAATGTTTTGCATTAAATCAACCTTGATTCTATGATATGTTACATGGACTTGAGTACGAGTATCGGATTCTAGTGTGTGTCCAAGCAACACCCTAAGGGGTCTTTTTCTCTCTGTCTTGTGTGCAGCCTGTCATCAGTCTAGATAGGGAAGAATAAGGTTAGACTGTCTCTAGGCAGCGAAACCTACGATTAAGGTATTTAAGTTTGGGAGCATACAAGAGGAAAAGAGAGTCATTTTGTAATCTTATCAAATCGGTGTTAAAACAGTCGCATACCTCTCTAAACCCTAAATCTTAAGATATAGGGATATGTATCTTAACGTTGGGTACAGCTATTTGCATATTGTTTAAGATTCTGACATAAGATATTATTTATGAATGTACTTGAAATTAAAGGAGAATTAGGGCAAAAAATGGATATCTATCTGTCATCCATGTGAGAGCTAGAAATTTTGCATTACTATCAAATCTGACCTTTTCAAAAACATTATAAAAAATTAAAGGACCCAATTGTCTAATTTGGGTTCCAGAGTGTCACAAATATCCCATAACCTTATTCTTGTTTTATGTAGTGGACACAAATACATTGGGGGGAGTAAAATAGTCCATGTAACATGAATCCTGTGTATCCCAGATACGGATAACATCATGTTCTGTCTGCGTGAGCTAATAGCTGATGAGAGAAAGACTGATGTTCTCTGGCAAGGCTGTTTCATGTTAGGTGACTTAGGTCTGATGTTTGAATGTAGAAGCATGCATGACCTGACATAAAATATTTTCTTTGTAAATTAGTTAAATATCAATAGTGTTGCAACTGAAATCTGAGAGTGGAGATGTCAATAAAAACATGGCAACTTTACTCCTATAGGGAAGAGCCCTGCTCGTAACTCCAGCCCTGCTCGTAACTCCAATTTTATTCATCATGTCTAGTATTTTTGCTGTGCTTCTGCTAATAATATCCAGACATGAGCACAAGAAATTATACCAATTTTTAAACCAAGCTGCCACTGGGAACATAGGGTCCATGTGAAACTGTCCCAGTAGAATTTCACTTGCTGAATTATTTACTAATTTTATATGGAAAGATGTGCCTTGCTACTTGCGCATTCATGGGAAGAAAATTGGGGTAATTACACTTTACTTCCTTGGGGTTTGGGCGAAAACCAGATGGCCTTCCTATGATAAAAAAGTGAACACATAACCTTCTTGTAGTTTGGACTCTCGTACAAAATGGATGGAAATTGTTAAAACTAACAGTGCATAGACCACATGCACTAATTAGAGCGAGTGAGGCAATATTCCTTCCAAAACGGGCCTTGGAAAATATTTTCTCCCTTTTTCCCTCTCTTTCTTCTCCCCCCCCCCCCCCCCAACTTTCTTCCTCCTTTGCACTTTGGTTGCAGATCAGTCCAATCCCAATAAAGTCCTCGGCGAGAGTGCAACCTCCTCAGTATCTTGGACCTATAGCACAATCATAATTTGAAACAAAGCCAGCAATTAAAAATTCAGGAGTCTGAATGCCACCCCACCACCTCCACTGCCGCACAGCCCTCACTCCACAACTGTACACCACCCCTCACTGCCTCACCACACCCAAGCACACCACCCTCACCAACTGCCTCACCGGACACCCCACAACTGTACGCCACCCCTCACTGCCTCACCCAACCACCACTTGACACCATCTCCAGTGCTGCAGAGCCCACACCACCGCACCCCACTCCACCGGACACCACCTCCACTGGATTTGCAACTTTGACTCAAAAATAGGTTTTGTGACTGAAAAATAGATGGGTTTGATGGTGATGTGAAATGATGGGTTTGTATGAAGTTGGGTTGTAGATGTTCTTGAGAAATGTGGAAAATTTAGAAGATGCCCAATAAGTTTTTGATGGAATGCCAGAGAGATGTGTGTAGAGACAAAGGGAGCCTTAATAAGGTTGGGACAATTTTGTCTTTTTACCAAAATCGTTAGAGTCCATCCATTTTGCACAAGGGACCAGAGTACAAGGGGGTGATGTGTTCAATTTTTTACAACGATAGGGTCACCTGAATTTCGCTCAAACCTCAGGAAAGTGCAATGTAATTACCCCAAGAAAATTTGCAGTTCTACTGACTGAAAGAGTGAATAAAGAGGATACAATATATATGTACCAACATTGCTACTTTAATTATGCTGACGACTTTGACCTTTATACTCGATTTAAAGCACATGGCAGAATGCAATCACAAAATGACAGCCCCTTCTTTTCCTTTCACTGGAAATGTATCATTTCTGCAGGGGTTTGACAGAGAAGGGAAACTTCGAGCCATCTGTGGTGGTGGACGATACAACCATTTACTCTCTACTTTTGGAGGTGATGACATTCCAGCTTGTGGCTTTGGATTTGGCGATGCTGTCATAGTAGAAGTAAGTATAAGCTTTCTATCTTCCATTATTATGATTACTTGTGAATGGTGAAGGCCAACAAAGTGAAATGTGTTACCAAAATTGCAAGGGTCATAAATTTCAAGCATGTGATGTTGCATTCTAATCAAATATCCCAAACTTCAATACTATTGTAATAAATCAGACTCTGTGTCTTGATCTTCCATAGCTATAGTCTTCACCACATTGAAGTTTTCCACATTCATAGCTAGAGTCTTCGTCTACCATGCTGTTTGTGTATCCACATACCACACACATGGACTTTTATTTCAGGTAACCTCAGTTCTTCAATTTGAGGGACTTTACTTCCTAATTATACCTTTTGAATCATATTTGGTGATATCTATTTACATTTTGTATCTTTATCTGATGTTTAAAGCTTATGTACATTTACAAATTGTATTTTGATCTTATGTTTAAAGCTTATGTACATTCAAAATTTTATTTTATTGCAAAAATAAAATAAAATAAACTTTTTTTTATTAACCCTGAGGGGTAGACCAGCGGTGCAGAAGGCGCACTCCTGAGCCATAAACTCGGACAGGTTGTGTTCGAAACTCCGCAGGTGCTTCTCCCCCTCAGGGCCACCCACCAAGGCTTCGGCCTTGACTAGCCCGGCGCGCTGTCTTGTGGGGTGGTTGCTCGCCCCCAAGTTTACATGCCAGCCATGGGTCCAAAGGGCTTGGGGTTGGGGTGGTTCCTGGGTCACCAAAAAAAAAAAAAAAAAAAAATTTATTTTATTGTCCACTGACGAGGAGGTCCACCAGATTAACTTCTGAATCAGTAGTCAGGTGGAGTCCTTGTCGGGCACCCTTTTAAAGTACTAGTCAATAGCCACTTGCCTTGCATGTCGAGATTTTGTGCCATAACATTCTCTCACAAACTGTTATTGCTTACCTAGACTTTCTAATGTTATATTTTGTAATCAGGATTTTGAGATATGTATTCCAAAGAATAAAGAGAATAGTTTTGTAGATATTAAAAAGAGAATCTACTTCTGTCTTGGTTTAGTAAATCCAAAATAAAGGATAAAGGATGAGTAACCAATTCTTGTCAAAAAAAGAAGGACGAGTAACCATCACCAAATCATGATCTGTGTCCTTGCATATCTGCCAAGGGCAAGAATGACTTATTTTTTTATATCTATAAACATCATAGAAGCCACGCGATTGAAACATAGAAGTTTTCATTTTGGCATCATCATTTTATACCCAAGGTCAGTAAGACCATTCTTTTGCTCTGAAAAAAGGTTTGTGTTCCACTCTCCCTTTAAAATCACATTATTGGGATCTACTTCTGATGGAAATTAATTTTCTTTTATTTAAAGACGTGAAGTTCAAATAACCCTTCCACAAGAATATAGTGGACTTTCTAAACATCATTGTGAGCCAGGTCACCCACATATAAGTATGTAAGAAACGTATTTAGATTTTGGCCACATAAATGAGTCTAGTTTGAGCTAGGTTCATTGTTCAAGTTAGGAAATGAGATGCATAATTGTAAGCATTTTATCATGCAGGACAGCCTTGAAATTAGTGATTGTCTTGTAGAGGAAGGTTGTGTAAAGAAATATTTGGAAGAACTGAGAAAGGGAGGAAGAAAAGAGAAGAAGCAGGTCAAAAGAGAAAATATGTGAGAAATGTGACAGATGGAGAAAGAGATTTCTACTTAGATGGCACCTAGGATTTGCACTATTGGTTACTCCAATTGAAAAATATTAATCAAATTTATTTGATATCCTATCAAATTGAATATACTCACCTCCTTTTGCAGTGGAGTTTACAATAAAGAAGTAAACAGGTCGAACAAATTACTACTCTAAGAAAGTAGTGGGCAACTTGGACATAACTACTTTAAGGATGTAGTTACCCATCGGGATTAGTAATTGCTAAGGAGGTTTCTTCATGGCAAAGTACTTCAAGGTCAAGTAACCTACTTACTTCATGACTATGCAATTCTTCTGGAAACAAAATTTAAAATTAAAATGCAACCCCTATGGCTTATGAAAGTACAAAATTGACTAACAAGACATAAAACCCTACCAAACTTATGATTTGCTTCTCTTAAGCTACGACATCAATTGTTTGTTCCTTTGGCAAATGAAGATTGACTGCATCAATTTTCCTTTGCTTCCAATACATTGACTCCATCGGGTTTGGGTATGCACTTCTAATACTTTTCATATACATTGAAGAAGATAATTTTCAGCTTGTTTCTTTCACTCTATATCTGGTAATTCTCTTGTTAGCTTAAGCATGACTTTGCTTTTTCCATATTAGAAGGTGTATGTGGTTGCTTTCCTGTTGTGCACAATATCATTCTACTAGGAGTCATGGTTGACCTACACTACAAGACCATGACAAACATTTAAGAGGTAGAATATCACAAAACAGTGTCCCTGCAAGTCTTGCCAAGTGAGTAGGTGAGACGTTGTTGCTCAATTTTAAATATATATGTTGTTCACCCATGCCTCCTGGTTGTCATTCGCCTTTCGACATAAGCTTCTTTACTTCCTTTCCCCGAAATTATTTCTAAAAACTGCCTCTGTCAATTATTAGTGTACAAAGTTTCGAAGATGTTTTCTTCTAACAAAGCATCGTGCTTTGTTATTCTTGGTTGTTGGCAGCAATTTTCGTAGGACTATTGAATACTTCAATGTTGAATATTTTGATGTGCTTCATATTCATTAACCAATGTTAAGGCTTCAAGCTCAACTTCACATGCTCTTAAGGTCTTGTTTTCTTTTTGCTCCACTTTATTATGTAACTTTTTTGCAAGCGCTGCCTGTTTGTTCAGACATTGACTAGAAAAATGACCATATCCTTGGCTTTTAAATCATTGAATGTTTGAACAATCTTTTGAAGTAAACCCCATGCTGCCATGTGATCATGGAGGTGGCTTATTGTGATTTGATTTAGAGGAGGCTGAAATTCTGGATTCATGCTTTTCAGAAGACACAGAATTCTTAGAAATTAACGTTTTCCCATTTGTACATCTTTTTTTCTTTTCCTCCTTTGTTTTTGTTTTGTGTCAATCGGGATAGACTCTTCAATTGATTTAATTCGCACAATAGCCATCTCATCTCAGATAGAGTACTTTAATGTTGCTTGATGATGGGCTACAAGTATATCTGTAGAATCAAAATGCTCTGTTCAAGGCAGTAAATTGTGAAAACATTTGGGGTAATCATTTATGGGCTTGCTATCCCCTTGTTGAATTTGATGAAGTTGGATTGCAAGGCAGTGCATGTAACCTGCTGGAACATACTTCCTATGCATGAAAATTTTCCATTACTTGCCAAGAGCTAATTGGAAGTTGCCCGTGGAGTTGTTGACAATTAGACAGCACCACAGAGTTTTGGGGTAGTAAATTGGACCTTTCATACCATTCACAAAATTAGTGCATGCTAGTAACTGTATCTGGATAAGAATCTGTATCATATCAGCCTTAAATTCTTGCACCTCAACCTCGACACTTTTCATAAATTTCTTGTGGGAAGCCATTCATGGATGATAACAGATTCTTTTCCTAGCAGGACTTGTGATGTATGGGGCTTGATAGTGATTCCACAAGCTTTAATTTCTGTTTGATTTTCTTTTTGGTTTGGTATTGCAGATGAGTAACTTGTGCCATAACCTTTGATTTTCTTGTAAAGAGAGAGTTGCTTCGGTATCTTGAAGCTTTGGTTCTAGAACGTAAAGCCTCCAATCAGTTCAAGACTTGACCTACTTTGACTTGGTTGCATAAATTATCAAAATCCTCTCAAGAAGGATATACTTGTGCAACATACATGAATTGTATCTTAAAATATGCGCTTAGTTTCGTAAGGCTACACAGTTACTGGATAAGGATAAGCAATTAATTTCCTAAGGATGCTCACTTGCTGGATGCTCATTTGGTTGGGATTCACGTCCTCAAGGAGCAGTTTCCTCTAGAGCTGATGGTTGTTATTCATAGGGGAAAATGCTTACAAGATAGAGATTCCAAGTGACTGGTGTTTCAACAACTTTTAACATGGTGGATCTCTGTTCATACCATGGCAATGAAGCCGATTTACACTTAAAGGCAAGCGCTCTCCAACCTAAGCACTCTCCAACCTGGGGAAATGATCTTGGACTGTCCCTTGAAAATGTGCCGAAGGATGGTGGTGGAAAAGCTCCTAAAGTCTAGTCCCAAAATGCTAAACATTTCAGCTTAACAAGTGGTTACCAACAGAACCTTGACAATCTGGTTGTGGCCTAAGGTGATAGCAAAATCCGTATTAATAAAGACAACTCCAATTGAGCCATACAACGTGGAGCGGCATATGAGTGTTACGGGAGATATTATCATTCAAGTGACTGGGTGTTAAAGTTGTTTGTAGAAGCTTTACTTGCAAAAACAAGTTTGATTTTGATCCCACCTCTGCTATGTTCGGTTCTATCACTCTTTGTTTGTTATATCTGTCTTGTATATCTTTAAAGTCCTTTTAAACTTTCTAGGGTCTTCTTTAAGTTTGGTGAATATCTAAGTCTTCTAATCTTTAAAGTCTTTTCACCTTTCTGTTGCTTGGTTTTGGTGTAGTCAATGTAGAACTTATTTCTAGCTTTGGAGCAGCATAGGTGCATTCCAATGTTATATATTCTTTAAGCCATGTGAAAAAAATTAGATTATTGCGAAATTGAGTGAAATTTGAACTTTTGGCTTCTTATAAGAAGGATTTCTTCTTATTCTTACTCTTATCCCTTTGACGGATTCATTAGGGGGGCAGGCATATCTATTGCTTGGGTGCTCCCTTGAGCTACCTCTTTTTTTGCCATCCCTTCTCACATCAAAGATGGACTCTGTTTGAGCAGAACCTTAGCAGGAAGTCACCTAAGGAGAAGCTATATTTAAAGCTATATAGGAATAAGTAGGGTGTTTTTGTTAATCAACTGTAAAATACTTTAGATCAATAAAAAATAATTGTGGGACCAATAAAAAATAATTATCTATTTTGGACCCAACAAAAATCATTTAAGGTATACATGTCAGTCCATTTTAAAATCTTCAGTTTTTTGGTCCATTCATTGAAAGTGTAAAAGTCCTACGCCATCGTGCTTCTGTTTATAATATAGATAATGAGGGATCTTTGCTATCTTAAGACATAATCATCATAAATTCTGGAAGGCATGACATCAACAATGTACTTTTAGGCTGCTGATATTTGCTTGATCAACATATGGATTCTGTAATTTCTGTTGCCTGCGGTGACTTATTCTGCCTTGCTTAAGTATACCTTCCATCTTGAGGCGTCTTAAGCCAATTTTCCTTTCATTATATTTTCTCTTATAATATTTTAGAATTTTGGTGAAATTTTAGCTGCTCAAGGACAAGGGGATTCTACCAGCACTTAGTCACCATGTAGAGAATATCGTCTGCTCGCTGGATCATGACCTTCAAGGTGCAGCTGCTGCAGTAGCTACTATACTCAGGGGAAAAGGTCAAATTGTTGATTTGATTTTGGAGAATAAACCACTTAAATGGTAAATAAATCCATCTGCTAGATGTTAGGCTTCTAGTAAATATCTGATATTTCTGGTATACAGTTGTCTATATCTTTCACATATTATTTTTCAGGGTGTTCAAACGGGCAGCACGGGTAAATGCACGCAGGCTGATATTGGTAGGGAGTTCTGAGTGGCAAAAAGGTATGGTTTGTGTGAAAATGCTTTCATCTGGAGAACAATACGAGATAAAAGTTGATGAGCTAGAGTGATGTGGATTTGATTATGGAAAAAGTTGATGTGAAGTTCATTTTGCTCGTAAGGCTGGGTTTACTGAATGTAGTCTTGATAATGAGTTTTGTTATTATGTTCAATGTTCGGTTATTAGCTAGTGAAAACGATAATAGGAGCCGCTGTGCTGGGCTGACTCATGTTGCTATTTTTTCAATGTATTGAGCGTGGATTAGAAGTACTGGCTGCTACAAGGGATTTTTTTCTTTCCGTAAATATCATCACAAGGTTGCTGACATAACCGTAAGAATCCATATATAATCCACTATATAACTAGTATAAGTGTTGTGATGAATGCTCTAGAGAATGTCTTGTCATTAGAGTTTTCAACTTTAGTTTCTAGACACCTTTTTTTTAGTTTCATTTACTTTTGTTGCCTTCCCTTTGCATTTTTTTTATTGCTTTTCCAAGTGAGTGGAGCTCTCTCAGTTCATTAGTTGAAAATAAGACTGAATTTGTTGTCCTTTTGGTTTAAAGAGTCCTTTCCTGTTTCTTTACATAATTTTGTAGAGTTTTGGAGGATTTATATATTCTGCTGAGGGGGAGGAAATCCTTTTGGTATACATCTTCATGAGTCAGTGTATTGCGTTCTTTATAAGAAAAAAAATAACAAATCAAATTCTGTGGTATTGATGGTGACATCATGCCAGAGACATGAAAAGTTATCACTGCAGGGTAACTTCATGCCTCTTTCCCATGTTGCACTGTGAAAGTTACCTGCCTAGTTATGTGATTATAATTTGTGGTAGAATTTATATGTATTTGCAGTAAAATGAATGAAAATCAGTATACGAGAGGAGAATGTAAATGCTTGACATAGAAAGCTCATGTATATCAGAAATGAAACAAGACACATTCATTTGCCTTGTCATGTGTGATGCAACCATTCTTTATGCTTCTACTTATGAAATAAACAGAACATGAGCCATTCCTTATGACGGACAGATGGATTTTTCATTTATTTTATGATTAGATAACTATATTTTGCCTTAGAAGTATACAAGGGGAGAACTTGTATGTTTGAAACAGAAATCTCAGGTATGTCAAAAATGAAACAAAAACTTGATGCTTTGAGTTGCATGTATGTCCGATGGAATCACATTTCGTGCACATTGAAAACCCAATTCAGTGTGAACATTTGAGTATCATATATAGGGTCAGTTTCATTGTGAATACATTTGATATTTGGAGTCACAAAAGCCACATCATTAACGCAGTTCATTGGTGCTTCTAAGTTGATTGAACTTTATTTAATGGTTCAATTTTATTTTTTTTTGTTTTTCTCTCTTTATTTTATCTTTGATTCTTAGCCTATCCAATCTAGAGCTCTTTTTATTCTCCCGAATTATGACAACCAAAATATAGTTGGACATTTAATATTTGATCTGTTTCTTCATTTAATGCCTAATTTTGCCATTCGAATTGGGATAATAAAACTGATGTATTAGAGAAAAGACCTCAGTTTTTTTTATAATTGCTCAATTTATAAGCAATGAATGCCACTAATTTTGTGGGGTGTAGATCTCCAAATCATTGCTGCAATGTTACTTGGATAGTGTTTGGACAATATTCTTGGCATTTGTTTTTGTTGTAGCGGCATGTTGTCATTAAGTTGATGGAAAACTAGAATAGGTGTGGTCATATGCATTGGATATTAGTTGCGATGAGCATAAATGGACAGGTTATATTGGAGCTTTAGAAATATGTGCCTCCATAACAAAAATTTTGATGCCTCTTTTTTTTTAATGTATCAATTAGTTATTTGTGAGAAGCTCACATTGCTTGTGGTTAAGAGTTATAATTCAGTTTGGATTGGGAGAATTATAGATAAGAATGGACAAGGAAATATTAAGCCTAGAAGTTAGAATGAAATCTCAAAACGAGATGATGAATTTCTTCGGATGGTGCTCGCTCCAATGTGGTCAACACATCTCATGGTTCTGCATCTGCTTGAGCAGCTGACCCCAAACAAAGAAGTATTCACCAACGTTCATAACCTGGGTACTACTTGGCTCAGTAACTTGTATTCGAAAGCTTGTTTCATTGGTGCTTTGAGCTAAAGCAGTTAGTTAAATGCTCGTTGTGTCCACATCGGTATTGTCTTTGCTGCAGAGCAGAGCAGAGCATTACTAGGTTCCAATGGGCCCAAGCAATGCCCAAATACACGAGCCGAATGACTTAATTATTAAACATAATACACACATGGTTACGTGAATAGGAACTCAAACGCTAACAATTCTCTCCAGTCTCTCTCCACTCGGTTTATGTATCTGTTCGAGGCAGCATGCCCAAATACACACTAGAGCCAAAGCAAAGTGCTCAACGTAGGCTATTCTCACGGCAAAAGAAAAGAACCAAATGCCTTTGCCAATCAAGATCTAGCTAAGCAAGCCATGAGGAGGCAATAAGCTCCTCCAAAGCGGCCCCTGGACGTTTTATATGGGTCTTGCCATCACTTTGTGCTTTACCTCCGCTCACTCCTTTGCTTGGATCGCTCCTCACTTCTTCTGTAGAAATACTGAATCCACCACCACCCACATAAATTTGGGGTGACGATTTGCCAAGGCAGTTATGCATGAGCGGATGTATCTAAAAGCCTCTTGCTCCTGAGAGACACATCTGTAAAGTGATATTATAGTGTAATAGTATTAAAGCATTTTAATGCTTTACATTAAAGTATAATTGTAATATTTAGGAATTTCATAATATAATTAGGGCGGGACCTGGTAACCTAAACCCTATTCCTTTCCAAACTTGCTTTGAGTTTTATATTCTTCCCTTTCCTGCTCTTAACCTGTTTATTTATACCCAATACTCTTACTATTAGAGGTGGGGTGAAGCTAGTTTTTAATTTTTTGAGTCATATGGACATCCCTAGGCTAGATAGTTTTGAAGAGTGACTTTCAAGACTTAACCAAAATGGATCAAAGTGGGTTTGAAACCCTATGTCTTCAAATTTCCAAAACATGAGTTCCTAACCTATTTTAAAAGTTCTACAAAGATTGATGCTCAAAATGACTAGACTTCTAAGAGGAATGCAAAATTGAAAGATGGCGCCATAGTAGTGTTCAAGTTGATTCCAAAGCACCTTTTCTATTTTTCATAACTTTCCAAAAGGTCATAACCCTTGAAGTGCTAGTCTCCAAGATGGCTAGGTTCTTAGGGGAAATGATATATTAAAGATAGCCAAGACATGGCTCAAGATTGATCTTAACTTCCATTTCTATTTCCGAACTTACTTTCTACGGGCTTTCAAGATTTCAAATCTCTGTTTCAAGATCTCAAAAGTTCCCTTCAATCAAATTTGGAAACAAAGTTTCCAAGGGTCAAGATCCTCTCCATGAGCAAAGGGGTTATCCCAATTGATAGGGACTTTATTTACCCGGCTCATGGTCATGGGTTTGAGCCCTGCTCTCTCCGCCTCATCCTCTAGGCTTGACCCGGTATTTTCATTACCCCTTTCCCTAAGCTAGTAGTAGATATATATTTCTTTGCAATTTTCAAAAAAAAAAAATTCTCTCCAATACACTTGGAATGAAAATCTCCATTCCAATTAATATTAGATTGACACCTCATTAACATGGATAATGAATGACCCAGATGAAGACACATCACTTTTTTGAAAACCCTTAGATTGCATTATCTCATCGCGATACTGGCATAGATGGGGGCTAATCGGGAGAGGAGCCGTGGGATGAATAATTATTTCATAAAAACTCTCTCATTTCCACAAGCTTTGATTTTGTACTTCAACGGCAAGCCAACTTTGTCCGATGAGATTTGGATCCTCTCCATTTTACCTGGGAAACGGAGAGGCCCATTTCAATCTATGGATAAGTAACACGGCTAAAAGTGGAAAAATGAAGAAGAGCCATGATACTGCCACCTCACATTCATTAAAACCTATCATTAAAACTATGTCGTTCTGGTTACTTTATTTTAACGAACTCTTGTCACTCTTTTTCATCGTAGCCTGTGAAAGTCTTAAAAACATTTCATAACCTCTCACTCCTATCTCTCTCTCTCTCTCTCTCTCTCTCTCTCTCTCTGTATGAAACATATACACCGACGACGAGACGAAGAACTGTGAGAAGACAAATGAAGTTTTCTTTTGAAGATGATTTTAGTTGTTCGATAGGGTTATCCAAACACAATGGGAGCTTATTGTACATTAGCAGAGAGAGAATTGAAGAGGGGAGAGGGAAAGGCTAGAGAAACAGAGAAGTTATCCTTGTTGGATATCTATATATATGCCAATCTATGTTCTGTTTTTTTACAGAAATGTTCATATACAAATTCAATTTCAGATTATTAGTACTACACAATAGAAGAGATTAAAAAGGCTGAATTAGAACTAACCTAATTAGATAGCTATAGAGACCTAAATCTAGGCATATCAATTGGGCCGACCTGGCCCGACCCGGGTGGAGCCAAAAATTGGAAATTTTAGGTCCAAACTTAGCTCACAGCCCTAAGAATGGGTTCAGGCTTGGGTTTTTGGACTGGCTTAATCATTTTTTTTTTAAATTAGCAATTAATTTATAAATTAGTAATTAATAAGTAGTAATTACTAATGGTTAAAACTAAATTAGATAATTAGTCAACTTATGAAAATCATACAAAAAAATATAAATGATTAAACTTATAAAGTATTGATTAATGTAAACTTATATAAACTATTGAATATATAAGGCATACACTTTTAATTAGTAATTGATAATCAATAATGGTTCAACTAAGTTAGAGACTGAGTCAAACTTATAAAGATTATACAAAAATATATAAATGATTAAACGATTAAACTTATAAAGTATTAATTAATGTAAATCTATATAAACTATTAATTATATAAAAATATACTCTTACTTATAAATTTATAATTTGGGCAGGCTTAGGGCTGGGCTTTTTGGATGGGCTAACGGGCCGAGCTTAGGCTACCATGGGTAAGGCCTAAGCCTGCCCATAGAGGGTCGAGCTTGGGCCAGGCTTTGAACTGGTGGGCTCGGGCTAGGCTCGGGAGGTTCATGGGTCTCGGGCCCAATTTACATCCCTACCTAAATCCTATTAGACTTATTCAAATACGGTAGAAAATCACCATTGCTCCATCATGGCTGTCTTCAATTACCCCTCTTTATCGAGGTGATTATAGTAGTAAGGTAATCTTTTGGACTTGTTCATCTTGGGAAAAACCCTTTTCTCAATTCCTCAGACTTTTTCTTCCAAATCAATCACAAACACTCTTTGGTACCAACTCATCCTATAAATCATACACTGTTCATCGTAAGACTCATCTTCTTCATCACCATCACATGGGTTGAGCATTTTCTAAAAGATCAAGCCATCATTATGGATGTTCTTCAATCTAAGCATAAGCCATTTTTGCCCCTTTCTCATTCTCCTAAAATTGTTTTCTCTGTTAAGCCCCTTTTAACGGAGAACTTGATAGGGCGTTTATGTTTAAATGTTCTTTTAATGAAAATGAAGCTGTCTTAAGTTTTGTTATTAATCTTGGTGATGTGGCTGCATCTTGACTCTTCATTTTGTCACTTCTAGGCTTGCCACTCATCCGTAGATTGAAATGGACCTCTCCATTTCCCGAGTGAAATGGAGAGGATCCAAATCATGTCTCGATAGCTAACAACAAGGTAAAATCAAAGGTAATGAGAACTTCCAAAAACCTTAGCCTTACTCTCCAATGTGGAACCAACATAGAAACGGGGGCTTAGGAGACTAAGGCAGATAGCGTGGTGAAAATTTTCCAAAACCAATAGTTTAGTCTTTTGGGCCTAGTCTGACGGGGATTGAGGGCTACCAAAATGCTAAACCAAAGAGGGAATGAATTTGTGAAAATAATTAAGGGTCTATCATTAAAAAAAGGTGTTAAAATCATTTTTCAAAAACCATTCCCCTAATGGGATCCAACCATTATCATGAATATGGTCCTTGAAAGAGATGAGACATTCAAAAGTGGTTTACAAAAGCAATAAACTCTCCTTCAAAATCCTTTATTGAAACTTCCTAGATCGAGTTTCGAAATTATTCTTTACCTCCAAATCTAAATGTTAAGTTTAGGAAGAATCTCAAAACTCTTTTTAAATCTAAAATCCTAAGTCTGCTTTTCAAAATTTCGAAACTCCATCTAAAGTTCTCAATGTGATTCCAAAATTATTAAACCCTTTTGGAATTTCCAAGTCAAGACCTCTCTTCAATCTTCAAAATCTCTTCAAGTCAGGCACTCTTTCAACTTTTAGTAACCAATTTCAAAATCCTCTCTCAAATCCATGCCAAGCCCCCAAGAGGCTTTTCTAGTTTTGGAGTTAAAGCTTCAAGTCCCAAAATCAATTTTCCAAAACTCTAAATTCTCAAAAACCCCTTTCCAAAGTCCCAAGTCCAATTCAAAGAAACCATTCCAAGCTCCAAAGTAGCTTCCAATTTCAAATCCAAATTTAATGTTTCCATGGTCATGTCCAAAGGAGGCAAACTCTTTTCAAAAGCACTCTCAAAGATGTTCTCAAAGCTAAAGCAATGTCCAAAAGTGAACTCTTTTCAAAACTACATATCAAATCTTTTTGTTTTCTTATGTTAGACTGAACTACGACTAAACTAATTCTTGGCAAATGAGATATGTACGCAATTTAAGAAAACCTTAGTACACCCACCACATCATTCAAATGGACATTTTGTAAAAAGTCTTTTCCAATTCAAAATTTTGATACAAACAACCTCTTTGTTTCTAAAAATACAACAATGGAAACAAGAATCAAAGATTCGTGAGTAAATCATAGGGTGGATAGACATGTAGATCTCGATTATCAGGCAGATTAGAGTGGTGTTAATACCTTCCCTTCATGTAACTAACCCCTAGACTTAGACCTTTAATTTCCAAGGCCAACTCGAAGACATTTTTGAAAGCCAGAAACCGCTTTAAAAAACCTAGGATATTCTTCGAAATAGACCTATTTTAAAATAAGCTTAAAAAGTAAATAATGCACCTGGAGTGATTTTAACAGAGTTATGGCTTAGTATGAATGCAGTTTAGTTATTGAAAATCGGGCAGAGTAACGGCTAGGTAGGGCCTATTTGGAGCCGAGAAATGAGCAGAAGTCTAGCTATGCTAAAGGGATGGTTGGTGTTGGAATTTGCTTTAGATAGCAACTTAGATACAGACTAGGTCGTGCTAGACATCGTAGTATCACAATAGCTTCAGTCGGAACATAAACTGATTGGTTTGAATTACTCTCTCTTTGCTAGTAGGATTCTAGCAACATTTCGGCTTAGATGGAAACAGTTTTCACTTTTCCCATGGAGTAGAGTTTCGACTAGTCGTAAGCACTTTTTGACCCAAGAATCGAGCAAAGTTCGAGCTAGTTGATGGGGATTTCTGAATCCTTGGGCTCAAAAAATGGCGAAACTCCAGCTAGGCACGAGCTCTTTGGGACCCATTAATCGGGCATAACATCGGCTAGACTCGAGGTGTTCTAGATTGGTCAATCGGGTAAAGGTCCGTCTTGGCAAGACCCAAGGTTCCATATCTTATCAGCCGCTGTCGGGCCCAGATTTTTTGCACTCGAGGAATACTCACATGAGCGGGAAAAACGCAGTACTCTTTCGTTAGAACTCACCCTCCCAGAAGAATGAGTGCGACTAGGTTTGAATCAAAAATTGATTTGAATCAAGGGCTTTTGGAAAAAGATTCAGAGTCGCCACCTAACTTGATTAAGGTGAGTTAGGTCACCTAAAAATTAAGAATAATCCGAAGAGTACACTTAGGGTTTTTGAAAAACGATTTTGAAAATATCTCCTCAAGAGAGGGTTTTAAGTAAATAGGTTGTTTGGCAACCTTTGGAAAACATTTAAGCCTTTTTTGAAAAATAACTCCTTTTTGGTCTTTGAAATCAGTGATTCTAGGTTCGGAGGTTGGTTACGTGTAGGGAAGACGCACTAAGCCATCACCCTACCCTGCCCTTTTGATACTTACATGTCAATCTACCCTAGATTCACCTATGAGAGTCTTTAACTAACTAATGTTCAATCCTATCCACTTTATAAAACAATATTTAAAAAGATATGATGCATGATATGCAAGTGCAAGGAAAGAGAATTGAAAAATAGATTTGGAAAGAGATTGATTTGAAATTGATTTGATTTGAAAATAGATTTGAAGAGATGGAATTGAAATTGGAAAGTTTGAAAATTTGGAAATAGAAATTTGAAAATAGAAATTTTGAAATTGGAATTTTGAAAATAGATTGGAGATTTGGAAAGATTTTGGAATTTGAAATTTGGAAGATATGGAGGAATTTGAAATTTGAAAGAAGTTATGGAATTTGAAATTTGAAAGAAATTGTGACCGCACCCATGAGGATGGAACTGAAAGTTTGAAAAGTGTTGTGACCGCACCTATGAAGGTTGCCTACGTATCCCTTTAGGGGAATCAGGTCAGTCGTAGTTCGGACAAGAGTCCGATTTAAAATAGAATGTTTGATTTGAAAAAGGAGTTGAATTGGAAGATTCAGAGATTGAACTTTGAATAGAGGATTGAAAATTGGGATTTGGAATTTTGGAATTGAAAAGATTGAATTTTGATTTGAAAAAGTAGAACTTGGAAAGATTTAGACTTATTTTGGAAAGATGGAGGTTTAGGAAACCTAGACTTAAGAAAAATGAAACTTAGGAAAGAGTCGAGAGTTTAAGAAAGATTGGATTTAGGAAAGATATGAATTAGGAAAGGTCCGACTTAGGAAAGTTTCGAATTAGGAAAGTTTCATTTTCGGAAAGTTCAGAATTAAGAAAGTTTTGAATTTGGAAAGCTTTCAAATTAGCAGAGTTTCGAAGTTAGGAAAGTTTTGAAATTAGAAAAATTTTAAATTAAGAAAGTTTCAACTTAGGAAAGTTTTGAATTAGGAAACGTTTTGAATTAGGAAAAGTTTAGTTTAAGAAAGGTTTAGAATTTGGAAAGTTTCAAGTTAAGAAAGTTTTGGAAGGCTTAGAATTTTAGAAAGATTTTAAATTAGGAAAGATTTAGAAAATGTTTGAATTAAGAAAGTTTTGAGTTTAGAAAGTGTTGAATTAGAAAGATTTGAAGTTTTAAGAAAGTTTAGAATTTAGAAAGTTTTAGATTTAGAATTTTAGAAAGTCTTGAAATTAGGAAAGGTTTGAATTTAGGAAAAGTTTGAAAACTTAGGTTTGAGAAGTTAAGATTTGAAAAGAGGATAGAATTAGGAAATGGTTGAATTAGGAAAGATTTGAAAGTTGAGTTTTAAAATTTAGGAAAGATTTTTATGTTCAAGTTTTGGAAACTTAAGGTTTAGGAAAGTGGAAGCTTAGGAAGGATTTGAATTAAGAAAAAGTTGGATTAGGAAGGGATTGGATTTGGTTTCTAAAAGAAAAGGTTGGATTTTGTTTCCAAAAACGGAGGATTGGATTTGGTTTCCTAAACGGGAATATTTGATTTGGTTTCCTAAAGGGAAGATAAGATTTGGCAAGGATTTGGAAAGGGAGATTCTAGAAACCCTAGATTTGAAAGTGTAGAATTTTAACGTAGAAAAGAGGTTTTGGAAACATGTATAGTTTGGATATAGAAAACAAGAGATTTTGGAAACCTAGGTTCGAGACAAAATTTGAAAATCATGTTTTTGGAAAGAAAATTACGGTTTCCTAATCGTGGGTTCTAAGGCTTGACTTGGGCTCTAAGGAAAGAGATTTTTGGAAAGTGCGTTTTTGGAAACGAAGGTTTTGGAAGGAAATCCTAGAGAGAAGTTTTTGGAAAGTGAATTTGAAGGGAGAGTTTTTTGAAAGAGATTTTAAAGAGGAGTTTGTGGAAAGTGTGTTTTTGAAAACGAAGATTTTGGAAAGAAATCATAAAGAGAAGTTTCTAGAGGGAAGATTTTGGAAAGAAATCATAAAGAGAAGTTTCTAGAAAGTTTTTTAGAAAGATTTTTGGAAAGAGATTGTTGGAGAGAGTTTTTAGGAAAGTGAATTTAAGGAGTGTTTTTTGGAAAGGAGTTTTTAGGGAGAGGATTTTGGAAAGGAATTGAAAAAGGAAGCTTTAAAAAATAGATTTTGGGAGGGAGTTTTTGAAAACAATTTTAGAGAGGAGAATTTTAGGAAAGTATATTGAAAGAGATTTTTAGGAAAAGAGTTTTTTGAAGATAGAGTTTTTAGGAAGGTGTAAAAATATCTCACTTTTCTAAAGCAATTCTAACCATAAGAGGGCTAGAACCACTTTAGGAAAGTGGTTTTGAAAACAACAAGATTTGAAAATATGGACTGTATTGGTCACTTTGAATGTAACACTTTCCTAAAGCAATCATAGCCATGGAAAAGCTAGAATCACCCTAGGATTGTGATTTTGAAAACATGTTTTGAAAAAGAGATTTTGATGTAATTTTGAAAACAAGTTTGAAAATGATTTGAAAAACAACTTTGAAAACGGTTTTTGGAAGGTGCAAGATCATGATATGCACAATACAATTTGGGGTCGTGAACATACAATGCTAAGGCTTCACCACATAATCAAGGGGGCCGGACCCACGTGGTCTCTGGTTAGACTAGAAGAAAGCCCCCGACTCGGTGACTCTCCAATAGCCCAATCCTACACATGGACCGGGAATCCCCTTGTTTCAAGCATGCAAAGAAAGGGGGGGAAAGAGATGAGGGATTAAAATAGAGAAAACCCAAGTAGGTTAGGAGAGAGAAGAGAGAGGGGGGAAGTGTAGAAATTTAAATAGGGAGCCTACCGTATGTCTTGTTTATTTTGCGCGCCTTGCTTTCTTCGGTCTTGATCTTGATCTTCGTCTTCAATCTTCAAGAGTTGTCTTCAAGCTTCAAACCTCAGATTACAACTCTTCAAGTTTTTGAAGGAGGGTTGAAGGTTAGTGTATGAGTATATGGGGATGTATAGGAGTGTCTAGGAGGCTAGCGTTTAGTGTATGGTGGCTAGGGTTTGGAAAACCTAGGGAAGCTAGGGTTTAGGAGGTGCTCGAGCTCTGTATATCAAAATATATAATTTTTAGGTCGATTTTGCGGATCCTTTAAACGCTGGAAGAGGCTCTGTATTTATAGAGGTTAGACAACACTGGCGCTTGTTGCAGTGGCGCTAGGCCAAAGTTTACACTAGCGCCACTAGGAGTGGCGCCAGGCTAATTTTTGGCTTAGCGCCACTACTAGTGGCGCCAGCCATTTAGGAAATATTTGAAGTCGGCAAGCAACGTATCTTTGACTAGATTTGGGTGCTTCTACTAGTGACTACCATGCAATTTTTAGCCTGACTTCACTAGGAGTGACTCCGGAAAGTCCGGAAATGATTTGAAAGAGTCGGGAATGACTCGGAAGGCCAAAAAAGAGCAGGAATACTTAAAATAGTGTCCTGGAGGTATTTGACTTGAAAAATGAGGATAAGATGGGTCGGAAAGGTTGACCGGGCTTTTAGGGGCAAAACAGTCAATCGGACCGGGAAACTGCTGGGACAGACTCGGGCTGTCCTGGAAGAAGACTTGGGATCTGGAAACATTATTTGGAATGTTCCCAGAGGTTGTCGGTTTGATTCCCAGAGCTGGCGTGGTCGGAAAAGGAGACCGGCCCACCAGGGGCAAAACAGTCATTTCGCACGGGGTTTGCCGGAACTGACTCGAAATGATCCGGAAAGGTAAAGAGAGGTAGAGAACAATATAAAAGTAGTCTAAGAAGGTTATCGGTTTGATACCCAGAGCCGGTGTGGTCGAAAAAGGAGACCGGCCCACCAGGGGCAAAACGGTCATTTTGTACCAGGTTGGCCGGAACTGACTCGGAATGATCCGGAAAGGTAAAGGAAGGTTGAGAATACTATGAGAAGTAAGCTTAGAGGGTTACCGCTTTGATACCCAAACCCGGTGTGGTTCCCAGGGCGTTCGGATGCCTACAGGCAAAATGGTTATCTTGACCGGAAAGTTTCGGAAAAGGTCCAAAGGGCAGTTTGGTCATTTTTCACCGAAGTGGGCTAACAGACACTGGTGTTGACCTGGGTTTTGAGTGTTTCCGCCACTCTGACGGCGGTCGTCGTGACACAGGGGTTTGTTGGCAATTCCCTATATCGACTTATTTGTGAGTATTTCCGCTACTCTAACGGTTTTGTGAGTAGTTTCGTTACTCGGACCGTCTCGAGGAATAAACTGTCTCGAGAGAGGGATTGGAAAGGGGACTTACCGTCTTCGAAAAGACGTGCCTGGATTGGAACCGTCTCGAGGAATAAACTGTCTCGAGAGAGGGGTTGGAAAGGGGTCTTACCGTCTTTGAAAAGACGTGCCTGAATTGGAACCGTCTCGAGGAATAAACTATCTTGAGAGAGGGATTGGAAAGGGGACTTACCGTCTTCAAAAAGACGTGCCTGATTGGAGCCGTCTCGAGGAATAAACTGTCTCGAGAGAGGGATTGGAAAGGGGACTTACCGTATTCGAAAAGACGTGCCTGAATTAGTATAGATTTACCGTCTCGAGGAATCAACTGTCTCGAGAGAGGGGTGGAGTCGGAAAGGAAAGGACAATGCCCCTAAGGGCATCTTGGTCATTTTGCCTCTATTTGGGCCTGGCGGGCCCGCGAAGCGATGGACAGACAGGATTTGGACTTAGAGAGTTGGTTTCGGTTGGAATACGTGCACAGTGACTTGAAAACAAGTCTGGACGGAGTGTAGACTGCCGAGCGGTCAAAAATGGGGTGCTTACAATTGGAAAGAAGTTGTAGAAATAGAAATTTGAAACATGTTGAATTTGAGATTTGAAAAATATGAAGACTGCACCTATGAGGGTTGCCTACGTATCCATTTGGAGGAATCTGGTCAGTCGTAGTTCGGACAAGAGTCCAATAGAAAATAGAAGGTTTTGATTTGAAAAAGAGTGTGATTGGAAAAAGGAGTTTGATTTGAACTTATAATAGAAGATTGGAAATTAGAATTTGGAATTGAAAAGATTAGACTTTGATTTGGAAAGATAGAACCTGGAAGAAGGACTTGGATTTGTTTTGGAAAGATTGAGGTTTAGGAAACCTAGACTTAGGAAAGATAGGATTTAGGAAGACTTGAGATTAAGAAAGATTTGACTTGACTTGGACTTGGAAGATTCTGGAAAGATTGAATTTAAGAAAAGCTTTGAATTAGGAAATTTTTATTTTAGGAAAGTTTCGAATTAGGAAAATTTCATTTTAGGAAAGCTTCGAATCAGGAATGTTTCATTTTAGAAAAGCTTTGAATTAGGAACGTTTCATTTTAGGAAAGCTTTCGAATTATAAAAGGTTTTCAAATAGGAAAGGTTTTGTTTTAGGGAAGTTTCGAATTAGGAAAGTGTCGAATTTAGAAATGTTTTGAATTAGAAAAAGTTTAGTTTAAGAAAGGTTTAGAATTTGAAAAGTTTCAACTTAAGAAAGTTTCAAATTTGGAAAGCTTTAGAATTTTAGGAGGATTCAAAATTTGAGTTTTAGAAGTATTTGAAATTGGGAAAGGTTTGAGTTTAAGAAAGATTTGAAAACTTAGATTTGGAAAGTTAAGATTTGGAAATGGGTAGAATTAGGAAATGATTGAATTAGGAAAGATTTGAAATAGGGAAGTTTTGAAAGTTTTGGGAAACCTATGGTTTAGGAAGGTATGAGATTAGGAAAAAGTTGGATTAGGAAGGGTTTGGATTTTGTTTCTAAGAAGAAGTGTTTGATTTTGTTTCCAAAAACGGAGGATGGGATCTAGTTTCCTAAATGGAAGATTGGGTTTGGTTTCCTAAAGGGAAGATTGAATTTGACATGTGTTTGGAAAGGGGAAGTTTTAGAAACCTTAGATTTGGAAGGCTATAGTTTTGACGTAGAAAATAGGTTTTTGAAAATATGTATAGTTTTGATATAGTTTTAGAAACCTAAGTTTTAAGGCAAGTTTGAAAATCATGTTTTTGGGAAGAAAATTAGGGTTTCCTAATCGTGAATTCTAGGGCTTGATTTGGGCATCAAGAAAAAGGATTTTTGGAAAATGCGCTTTTGGAAACGAAGATTTTTATAAGAGAGTCCTAGAGAGGAGTATTTGGAAAGCAGATTTGAAGATAGAGTTTTTGGAAAAAGATTTTAAAAATGGAGTTTTTGGAAAGTGTGTTTTTGGAAACAAGTTTTTAGAAACAAAATCCTAGAGGGGAGTTTCTAGAAGGAAGATTTTGAGAAGAGAGTTTTTTTAAAAAGATTTTTAGGGAGCGTTCTTAGAAAGTGATTTTGGGGAGAGGATTTTGGAAAGGAGTTGAAAAAGAGAGTTTTGAAAAATAGATTTCTGGAGGAAGTTTTTGAAAACAACTTTGGAAAGGAGAGTTTTAGGAAAGTATGTTGAAAAAGAGATTTTTAAGAAAAGAGACTTTTGAAGAGAGAGTTTTTAGAAGGTATAAAAATGTCACACTTTCCTAAAGCAATTCTAACCATAAGAAGGCCAGAACCACTTTAGGAAAGTGGTTTTGAAAATAACAAAGGTTTGAAAATATGTACCATGAAAGTCACTTTAAATGTAACACTTTCCTAAAGCAACCCTAGCCATGGAAAGGCTAGAATCACCCTAAGATTGTGATTTTGAAGACAAGTTTTGAAAAAAGGAGATTTTGATGCAATTTTGAAAACAAGTTTAATGCAAACTTTGAAAACGAGTTTGAAAATGATTTTTGGAAGATGCAAGATCATGATATGCACAATGCATGTTTGGGGTCGTGAACATACAAAGTTAAGGCTTCACCACATAATCAAAGGGGCCGAACCCACGTAGTCTCCGGTTAGCCTAAAGGAAAGCCCCCGAGATGGTGACCCTTCAATAGTCTAATCCTACACATGAACCGGGAGTCCCCTTGCTTCAAGCATGCAAAGAAAGGGGAGAAAGAGATAGGGGATTAAAATAGAGAAAACCCAAGTGGGTTAGAAGAGAGAAAAAAGAGGGGGAAAGTGCAGAAACGTAAAACGAAAGCCTACCTTGTGTCTTGTTTATTTTGCGCGCCTTGCTTTCTTCAGTCTTCACTTCACTTCAGTCTTGATCTTCGAGGGCTTGTCTTCGGTCTTCAGATCTTCGTAATTGCAGCAATTCAAGTCTTCAATGGAGGGTTGGAGGCTAGTGTATATGTGTGTAGGGGTGTACAGGAGTGTAAATGAGGCTAGGGTTTAGTGTATGGTGGCTAGGGTTTGGAAAACCTAGAGAAGCTAGGGTTTAGGGAGTGTGCGAGCTCTGTATATCAAATATTAGTATTTTTAGATTGAGTTTGCAGACCTCTTTCAAGCTGGAAGAGGCTCTGTATTTATAGAGGTAGGACAGACATGACGCCTGTTGCAGTGGCGCCAGGGCAAAATTCCTCTTGGCGCCACTAGGAGTGGCGCCAGGCCATTTTTTGGCTTGGCGCCACTAGTAGTGGCGCCAGCAAGTTAGGAAAGTTTGTAAGTCGGCAAGCAACGGATCTTTGAGTAGATTTGAGCGTTTGTACTAGTGACTACTATACAATTTTTAGCCTGGCTTCACTAGGAGTGACTCCGAAAAATCCGGGAATGATTTGAAGAGGCCGGGAATGACCCGGAAGGCCAGAAAAGAGCAGGAACACCTAGAATAGTGTCTCGGAGGTACTTGACTTGAAAAGTGAGGATAGGATGTGTCGGAAGGGTTGACCGGGCCTTTAGGGGCAAAACGATCAATCGGATCGGGAAGCTGTCGGGACGGACTCGGACTATCCCGAAAGAAGACTCAAGATTTGGAAACATTATTCAAAATGTTCCCAAATGTTGCCGGTTTGATACCCAGAGCCGGTGTGGTCAGAAAAGGTGACCGGCCCACCAGGGGCAAAACGAGCATTTTGCACTGGGTTTACCGGAACTAACTCGGAATGATCCGAAAGGATGAAGAAATGTTGAGAACACTATAAAAAGCATTTGCGGGAAGTTACCGGTTTAGTACCCAGAGCCGGCTTGGTCGGAAAAGGCGACTGGCCCTGCAGGGGCAAAAACGGTCATTTTGTACCGGGTTTACTGGAATTGACTCAGAATGATCCGAAAAGATAGAGGAAAGTTGAGAATATTATAAGAAGCATTCTCGGGAGGTTACCGATTTGATACCCAGAGCCGGTGTGGTTCTCGGGGCATTTGAATGCCTAAGGACAAAATGGTCATCTTGACTGGAAAGACTCGAAATTGGCCCGAAACTGACTAGAAGGCACCTAATCATGCCGGATTGATTTTAAGACAATCTTGGAAGGTTAGACTTACCGTTCTGAGGACTCATGGTGTGTTCTCTTGAAATATGTTGGAAAAGGCTCAAGGGGCAGTTTGATCATTTTTCACCGAAGTGGGCTAGCAGGCACTAGTGTTAACTTGGGTTTTGAGTGTTTCCGCCACTTTGACGGCGGTCGTGTGATACAGGGGTTTGTTGGCAATTCCCCATATCGACCTGTTTGCGAGTATTTCCGCTACTCTGACGGTTCGCGATCATTCTCGAGACTGCTTGATCTTGGGAAGCTACTAAAAGGACTTTGCGCCTGAGAAATCAACTTTCTCGGAAGGCGTGCCTAAATGGACATTTCTACATTGGCGGGCTAGCAGGCGCCAAAGGTGGACCGTTCTACTATCTAGGGGACTTGGGGTCTCGTCCTGGTCGACAAGTTTAAATGGACTTGATGTTTCGAAGAGATTTTCTTCGAAAAATGCGCCGGACCGTCTCGAGGAGTAAACTATCTTGAAAGAGGAATTTAGAATTGGAAAGGGGTCTTATTGTCTTTGAAAAGACGTACCTGATTGGAGTAAATTTACCGTCTCGAGGAATCAACTGTCTCGAGAGAGGGATTTGGAATTAGAAAGGGGTCTTACCGTCTTCGGAAAGACGTGCCTGATTGGAGTAGATTTACCGTCTCGAGGAATCAACTGTCTCGAGAGAGGGATTTGGAATTGGAAAGGGGTCTTACTGTCTTCGGAAAGACGTGCCTTATTGGGGTAGATTTACCGTCTCGAGGAATAAACTGTCTCGAGAGAGGGATTGGAATTGGAAAGGACAATGCCCCTAAGGGCATTTTGGTCATTTTGCCTCTATTTGGGCCTGGTGGGCCCACGAAGTGATGGACAGATGGGATTTGACTTAGAGAGTTGATTTCGATTGGAATACGTCCATATTGACTTGAGTACAAGTCTGGACGGAGTGTAGACTGCCGAGCGGTAAAAAATGGGGTGCTTACAGCTGCCCCTCTTTTTCTGTCTTTGCTTGTCAAAGACAGAAAACAATAAAAGTAAGAGTCCTATGTTGACTATGAGGTAGTTGGAGGGACGGACATTGGGAATCTTTCGATAACGGGGGTCAAAAATGGATATTGGGCCAAAAAGGCATTTGAAAACGAGATTTGGCGGGAAAGGGGGCAAAGCTGCCCAGAATTGGACACTGGCGCCACTCCTAGTGGCGCCTTTGTCAGAGAAGGCTTGGCGCCTTTGCTAGTGGCGCCAAGCTTAAGAACAAAACCAGAAAATGTTCTGGTTTGAACACTTACGGCATTTTGGAGAGTTTTCGCAAATCTAAGAGACTTTGTGTGAAAATCGACTTGAACCTTGAAGGGGCACTTTTTGGAGACCACGGGTGATTGCCGGAAGGAGACCACGTGGCCGGAAAAGTCGCCGGAAGAGAGGATTTCACCAGAGAACTTTCAAAAAGTGAGTTTTCTTATTTTTGTTGATTTTGATGTGTAAAATTTCGTTTGAATCATGTGAATAGTGAAAATTGATGTTTTGATATATTTTGAACATGATGGTGATATTCTTTTTGCATTTTAGTGCTTGTTTGATTGAATTTGAGTGATTTCTCATAATTATGCGAAAAGGATTTTCTGCAGGAATAGTGAATTTGTTCCTACAGACTTGGGCATTGGGTTTTCTGGCTGGATTTTTGTGCAATATGCCTTAGAAAAATATGTTTAACAACTATGTGAAGTTTCGTGATTTTTTGAAAACTCAGTGATTTTTTGATTTTTTTGAAAAATAAGAAAATACTTAGAAAATTTAGGAAAATGAGAAAACTCAAGAAATTGATGAAATTCCTTAGAGTTTAAAATTCGAAAAATGTAGGAATATTTTTGAAAAACATTTGAAATGATTTTAAAGAAATTTAAGGCATTTTTGAAAACCAATGATTTATTGGAAAAACAAGACGTGTTTTGAAAATTTCAAAAAATTGAAAAGTGTGCACAGGTGCTAATGTTATGTGATTGTGACAATGTGAAGTGCATGTTTTGTGTTTTGTGTTGATGTCATGGGTGTTGTAGGGGTCATTTTTAAACGAAATTCTGACGAAATTTTTAGAAATTAGGGAAAGAGTTAGAAAAAGTTTTTAGAAATAAAATCTTTTTGAAGGAAAAAGACAAAAAATCCTTGAAATTTGATTTGAAGTTGGAAAATCAAAATGTGTACGTAGGAAATTTGTTTTGACTTATCATTCGAACTCTTTTATTTGTTTTGTTTGTGTTAGTTGTTTATTTCATTTTACTTTATTACGTCAACCGCCTGCTTGATATATTAACACATCTTACCTTGGCTTACATTTTCAGGATGGCAGATATGGGTGATGATGGTTCTGAGAGGAGACGCCGCTCGAAGAAGGCGGCTCGTACAGATTCCACTAGCGACTCTAGTCGGTCTAGGGGCAGCCGACGGTCTACTGGGTAGGCAGCATCTAGTCAGAGTGGTCGACCCTTTTCCTCCGGTTGAGCAGGCTTTCGTAGAGGAAATTGGTGTTGGGGAGGAGGTACCGGGCCTTGGGGATCAGGTGACCGGTTATGGGAGAGCTTCTTCCAGGCATAGGCAGATGGATACTGATTTGGGAGATCTGCAGATTTCGGATGTCCCACCACTCGGAAATCTTGCTTACCACCCCAGCGTGTACTCTAGACAGCATTTGCCTCCTTCGCGGGTACATACACCTTTTAGAGGGGCTGTTCATCAGGTTTTTGTGACCATGCAACGGGTTGTCCCATCATATCGTGCCTTCTTGGCGGAGATCAGATTTGGCGCCTTCATGGGATTACAGGCTAACCGCCTGAACCGGCATTTAGTATTGGCGTTGGTTGAGCGGTGGTTCGAGGAGACCGAGACCTTTCACTTTGTCAACTTCGAGCTAGGTCCCACTCCCTTAGATTGGGCAATCATCACAGGGCTTCCCTTTGTCGCCCGGCGGATCACCTTGCATTTAGTCAGTAGGGACGAGGCCTGTTTGCTGTTAGACTTGCCTCCTCCTGAGCGTTTTGCCTTTCTAGTCTCTTGGATCAGTTAGGATGACCGTACCTTTGCTACTGAGCCATCGCCTGCCAGGCGGGACATCATGAGACAACGACTTGTTTTGTACATCATCTTTAGCTACTTCTCCAACAACAAGTCACTTGTGCCGTGTTGTTTGGTGAGTATAGTAGCTGATCTTGGAGCTTTATCTGAGCTGAACTGGGGATCTTTCTCCTTTGGCTGCTTCCTTTGGTTGATGCGGGTCCGGACTTTTTCTCGCTGGGGCAGCATGACTAGTTTCTGACCTTTTCTCGTCTGGTGGAGTTACGAGTACCTTCCCGTTCGTCGCCCTGTAGTCTTTGAGGATGACCTCTATCCTCGTGCTTTGAGGTGGGCTCGTGACTGGGTAGCCCAGTGATCGGAGATTATTGATTTTGTGACGCTTCGGGCTAACCTGGAGCTGATTGAGGCGAGGGATGTGACCTGGCGGCCCTTCATTGGATCTGTCCATTATGAGACAGTCCGGTACTTGGTCCCGTTATCCCTGTCGAGAGCTGCTTTTCTCAGTGATGACAATTGGGAGTCCTATCTTAGAGAGCGACACTGGCGGCAGTTTCATGAGGAGTTCCGATCAGCAGGAGCTCCGCCGGAGTATATGTTTAGAGCCCTGGTGGCAGGAGTGCCTATCCCTTATCAAAAGCGTTAGCCAAGTGCCGAGTTCTTGCCTCTTCCGGATACAGATTATGCTGCGCACTTTGGGGCTCATTCAGTCAATGCCTTCACCTGGTTTGAGGTAGTGGTCGGCGGGTATGTTGTTGGCCAGGAGGTGGTTGACTTGTGGCGCCGAGCCAGAGGATATGTGCCCTAGGCTGAATTCACTGCTATAAGAGACTAGAGAGATCAGTACCAGATGGAGCGGGATCAGTATCAGGCCGAGGTAGCTTCCCTGACGGCTCGGTTATCTCAGCTGGGTGGTGGGGGGGGGGGGGGGGGGGGTATGTTATTCTTTCTTTGCTTCTTCTTGCTCTGTTGTTGCTTAGTTCTTTTTGTATGCAGTTGATTTCGGTTCTATCTTCCCTGCAGGATGGCGGTGTGTCGTACCCCGATTTTTTGGGGTGTCCAAGGTCCTTTCGGCTAGGAGAACCTAAAGCACGGAACTCTGTTACTAGAACTCGTCCTTCTAATAGGACAAGTGCGACTAGGTTTGAAAATTGATTTGACTAAGGGCTTTTTAGAAAAATAGGAGTCGTCACCTAACTTGAATAAGGTGAGTTATGGTACCTAAAACTAAGCGTTAATCCGAAGGTTAAGCTTGGAGTTTTTAAAAAGGGTTTTTGAAATCTCCCTCAAGAGAGGGTTTTTAGGAAAATAGGTTGTTTGACAACCTTTTGGAATGTTTAAGCCCTTTTTGAAAATAACTCTATTTTGGTCTTTCGAAAACAGAAATCTAAGGTTCGGGGGTTGGTTACGTGTAGGGAAGATATCCTAAGATCATCACCCTACCCCACCCTTTCGGTACTTATATGTCTAATCACCCTTGGTTCACTCACTAGAATAACCGGTTACCATTGTCCATTTAATATCCACTTTAGAACTTTTGAAAACGGGGTTTAGTCATCACTTTGCAGATGGATGATGCATGATGCAAGTTTTTGGGAAGATTTTGAAAATAACGGAGGTTTTGAAAGAGTTTGGAATAGAAACTTTGAATTGATTGGAATTTTTGAAAAAGGGATTGGGGTTGACATAAAAGTTATGACCGCACCATTTTAGGTTGCCTACGTATCTCATTTGGCGAGAATCAGGTCATTCGTAGTTCGGGCAAGAGCCCGATGGAAAATAGACGCATTAGGGTCTTTGGAAGGTTAGAAGACACTTTGGGTCTTTGGAAAAGTTGAAGACACTTTGTAGTCTTGGAAAAGTTGAAGACTCTTTATGGTATTGGAAGTTTTGACTTGAAATTGGAAGTGAAATGTTTTGAAAATGCTTTTGGATTGACTCTAAGGGAGTTTTGGAAAAATGATTTGGCATGACTCAAGAGAACTTGAAAGTATTTTTGAAGTCTTATTTTGAAATCCTAGGAGGCATGACTTTAGAATGTTTGGATGAATTAGTTTTTTAAAGTGGTTTTTGAAAATGGCTAAGTATTTGGAATCCTAACATGGACAACCTTAGAAGTTGTTCTTGATTTGTCACTTGTCCTTGGAATCCCTAACCATGAGAGGGCTAAGAGCACCTTAGGTTTATGACCTTTTGAAAACGTTTTTGGAAATGCCTTAAAGATGGAGTGTAGGAACGTTAGAAGAGTGTATGGAGTTGAGTTTTTGAAATTATGGGGATAGGAGGTTTTGAAAGAATAGGTTATGAGGATAATTTGAAAGTTTGAATGATCATTTGAAAAAAGAGTTCAAGAGTTGGAACCTTGAAGTGTATTAACCTTGGTTGGGTTAGCCTAGGGTTAGGGGGAACCTAAGGTGATATATGTAGTAGTGATAAGATATTCTAGAATTGACCAACAACTTTTGATGTTGTAGGGAGTGATGAGATATTTTAGATTTTGGTAGTTTAAAATTTTAGATGATAATGCTATAAAAATATTTTGACCAATAAAATTAATCTATGATAGAAATTGGTCAATCAAATTATTACATAGAATGCTATGTATTATTAACTGAAATTTAAAATTTTAAAAATTTGAAAAAAATATGTTAAAACTTTTGTTCTCAAAGATACAATAACGTTTTGCTATTTATAATAATATAGATTACATCCATCCAAATTTCATTCAAAAGGAAACAGGGGACAAATGTTTAGCCAATAAATCAATTCGTAGGATTCACTTAATCAAAGAATACCACATGGAGTACAACCTAAAGCAAGATCAACCAAACTATTTAAAAAATCACAAGTAAATCAACGTTTGAGAATCGACCAAAAACATGTGGGAGGTCAATAACCATTTCCAGAAATGGTAGTTTACTCTAAAACTTTGGGGATCTAACCCGATGATCCCAGATCCTATATCCCCTTCTTGTGTCCTCTTATTTAACTCGTAGATTCTATTTGTTCATGTCATCACTATTAATAATATTCAATGCTTTTATTTTGCCAGTTAGATTTAGTAAATAAGACAATCATATATATATATATATATATAAGTTATATTTGCTCTTATATTTTGTCTCTCTCTTACGTGGTACTTTAAATACTTTGATTTTTTTAAAATGTCACGTCACAGAAACAATTGATTAGATAACTATTGAATTTATTCTTTATTCAATCCACTATATTAATTTTGTTAGATATATATATATGTAAAATAAGATTAGTTTTATAAGATAGATAAAAATACATGTATACAATATAAGATTGTAAGGACTCTTTCTAAACTTAATATAAAAAAAAAGTGATTATAATTAAATAAAACACCATATATATCTACTTATTTTTTAGATTAAATAAAGTAATTGTCAGGACTCTTTTTAATTACACTCCCCTTGCAATATACGGGTTGACACCTAGTTAACATCTATTGTAGGTAACAAACCAACACAATTATTCCTTCTAGTAGAAGTCTTTCTAAATCAAAACTCTCTCTAATTTCTTGAAAATCTTACGAAAATCTTGTTTTACATTTCTGGAGAAGCCAACCTCAAGGAGTAAATGGTGACCTATTGGTCAGTGGACTCATTTGCGGAGGTCTTCACAAGCTTCTGTTGGTTGCCATTCAATTTATAATGTTGCTAATACCATTGTTGAATGTTCCAAAGAAATCTACAGAAATTAGTTTTTGTTTTCCATTAGTATATGAACTTTTAGACCTCACAATGCTCTTGTTTGAATATATATATCGAAGATGTAAAAGACCAACTTCCATTTAATTATATATGTACTCATATGTCTATTCAACTAATATTTATATATACATCTATTGGAATATATACGAAACCCCATTTTATATCTATGTTTGCTAGTTTATATATATACACACACACACTATATTCATTTAAAAGAAGTAGAAGATGAAGATTGGGTTTGTAATGTTTTCCATGGAGATGCATCTTGGTTTAGAAAAGATTTCATTTTTTACTTTGACTTTTTTTAATAAATGATAAATTTTAGCATCATATCACTATCTATGTTATTATAAATGATGACATGAACCAATAGAATGTATGAGATAGACAAGAGATAGGTAGACAAGAGGGCAAAGGATCTGCATACTATAGAGATACATCAAACCATGTTAGAGGCCGGAATGGGACAAGTGAGTTCACCGCAATTAAGGCCACTCAGCCTCAAATAAGGTCCTTCCAAAAACTAGGCACTACAGGAACCCTACCCAAACGAGCTTCTACTGAGTGCTCTATTGTGTATTACGTTGTGAAATCAATGTGGGACAAACAATATAGGTTTCATATAGACTTAGATAAGTGAAACGATGTAGTTTCTTCACTTTTTTCTTTAGTAAAAGCAATAGAGCCTTGGTACCACATTGGATGAATATAAAGGCATTAGGCATTATACACTGCATAAAAAGCATCATACACTTCACATAAAGTCCCTAGTGCCCTTGTGGATGGAAGGGCAGACTAGAATGCGCCACGTGGGTATATGAGTTTTGTGTGTGCTTGTTAAAATTGTATTTTTTAGACCATGCAAACCCATTGAAAATTGACCCTGTTTAATGTGATTTTAAGCCTTGTCATGGCCCGCTTTAATTTAATATTTCGATGGGTTGAGGTGATGCTCTTTTTTCATAAACAACACTGTGACAAATGTTGAGGCATCGTTAAACAGAGGCGTATGAAACAACGGTAAATGAAGGCAGCTATCTTCACTGACTTAGTAACTTTCACTATTTTAAAAAATAAATTATTTATATTTACTTGACCCTTGGTTGTAAACATAGGGTATTGTCCCCACTTGATTACCAACACCTATGTTTGTCCCCACTTAATTTACTACCCTAAAGAATAAAATTTACTAACACTTGCCTTTTTTTCAACTTGGTTTTACTAACCCTCATTATTTTTCCAAATAAGTTAAACAATCTCGACCCTTTATTCTATTATATAACTTTCACCCCCTCCCTTGGCCCTGCTGTTAAAAGTTACAAATGTTCAAATAAATTTGACAAAAATGTGTGAGCGTGACACGGTTTAGCCAAGAAGTGACATGTCTTATAAGACCACTAAATCATATGAATTAGTTAAGTAGTGCCAGCGTGGGGTTACTACAAAATTGAAAATGGAAGAAATTTGAGCCAACAGAATGCTAGATGGAAAAATACCTCAAAGGATCAATATTGAAAGGCTTCGAAGTGTCTAAAATTTAGTAGACTATTTCTCAACAATTTTAGTAGCCATCACAATCAACCTCAATTTAAAGGACCAAAAGTTACAATGCAATTAAAAGCTAATAGGAAAAGAAAAGAGACACACTTGAGCTAGAGGCTAATGAATTTTATGCACTTCTCTCACAACTAAAAGCTTATTGGAGCAAATTGCTTAATAATGTCACTGCATTATGTAGCGAATTGCATGCATATAGTAAACTCAATAAAAGTCAAGACAGAAATGAGACAAAACTTGAGTCTGGCCTAGCGAAATCTAACAAGACTCTTAGGAAACTAATTATAAGTTCAATGAAGTTAGATTAGTAAGGAATAGGTTTCACTAATAGGACACACACTGTTTAACCTTGAAAGTTTGTGATTGCAAAAGGTCCTTTCCCCAGTCCCTCCCCTTTCATGTTGAGCCTAAGCATCCTATGATTGTACAATCATCTTGGTTTAACCTTATTTGTCATCATTCTAAGGCATTTGGTCACATTAGACCTTATCTACTTCTTGTGCTATTACTCTAATCTCTTTTGAATTTTGAATTTATTTATTTTCCTATAATTGAGAACACAAAAAAAAAAATTGTGATTCTACATCTTTGATGTGTTCATGGCTTCTATGTTTAGTTTCGTATGACGAAAAACAATTTTTAGTGTGTTTGTGAGAAAAAGGACTTGTGTCCATTGTTAGGGTTTAATTATTTTTTCTTTGTTTGAGTGGTGATTTTCATGATTGTAAATCTTTTTTTTTTTTTTTGTGTGGATATTTGATGCTATTGACTTGATTGATGCATGTATAAGATTATAGTTAGTTTGCACTACTCCTTTGTTTTTTAGGAAATCTCATACTAGATTGACCTATATTTATGTCTTAATATCAATTTCCACCTACCTACCCAGGATATTCACTTTCACTACTTCTCTCTCCTGCAATGAAAAGAAAAAAATTATAATAATAAATCTTGTATTATAAAACTAAATGAATAAGCAAACAAAATATTCAAACACAATATATAATAAAACTAGTTCTTCTAGAACTGTCAAATAATAATTCAATAGTTCTTCTAGAACTATGGGGATAGATCTTCTTGATCACCCAATGTCGCGCCCAGATTTTTCGCACTCGAGCATTACTCCCACAAGCGGGAAAAACACTGTACTCTCTCGTTAGAACTCACCCTCCTAAAAGAATGAGTGCGACTAGGTTTGAATTGAAAAATTGATTTGAATAAAGGGCTTTTGAAAAAGATTTGGAGTCGCCACCTAACTTGAGTTAGATCACCTAAAAACTAAGAATAATCCGAAGACTACACGTAGGGTTTTGGAAAACGATTTTGAAAAACATCCTCAAGAGAGGGTTTTTAAGAAAAACAGGTTGTTTGGCAACCTTTGGAAAATATTTAGCCCTTTTTTGAAAAATAACTCCGTTTTGGTCTTTGAAAACAGTGATTTTAGGTTCGGAGGTTAGTTACGTATAGGGAAGACGCACTAAGCTATCACCCTACCCCGCCCTTTCGGTACCTACATGTCAATCTACCCTAAATTCACCTATGAGAGTCTTCGACTAACTATAGTTCAATCCTACCCACTTTGAAAAATAATGTTTGAAAAGAAACTAACATAATGCATTATATGCAAGTGCAAGTTAAGAGAATTGAAAAATAGATTTGAAAAGAGATTGATTTGAAATTGATTTGATTTGAAAATAGATTTGAAGAGATGGAATTGAAATTGGAAAGTTCAAAAATTTGGAAACAGAAATTTGAAATTGGAAGTTTGAAAATAGATTGGAACTTGAGATTTGAAAAATGTGGAGACCGCACCCATGAGGGTGGAATTGAAAGTTTGAAAATAGATTGGAACTTGAGATTTGAAAAATGTGGAGACCGCACCCATGAGGGTGGAATTGAAAGTTTGAAAAGTATTGCGACCACACCTATGAAGGTTGCCTACGTATCCCTTTGGAGGAATCAAGTCAGTCGTAGTTCGGACCGGAGTCCGATTGAGAAGAAATTGATTTGAAGAGAGAGATTGGATTGGAAGAAAGAGATTGAATTAAAAATTGGATTTGATTTGAGATTAGAAGAGGAGATTGGAATTTGAAATTTTGGAAAAGATTGGACTTTGATTTGAAAAGATAGATTTGGACTTGTTTTAGAAAGATGAAGGTTTAAGAAACCTAGACTTAGGAAAGGTTTGACTCGACTTGGAAGGTTTAGGAGATTAGGAAAGGTTAGATTTAGGAAATGTTTGAATTAGGAAAAGTTCGATTTAGGAAAGTTTTGGAATTAGAAAAGTTTCAACTTAGGAAAGCTTTGAATTTGAAATGTTTCAACTTTAGAAAAGTTTTGAATTTGGAATGTTTTAACTTTAGGAAAGTTTTGAATTAAGAAAGTTTCGAATTTAGAAAGTTTTCGAAATAGGAAAGGTTTTCAAATTAGAAAAGTTCCCAAATAAGGAAAGTTTTGAAATAGAGAAGTTTTGAAAATTGGAAAGTTTCATTTTAGGAAGTTTTAGATTTAGAAAGTCTTAACTTAAGAAAGTTTTGAATTTAGAAAGCTTAGAATTTTAGAAAGATTTGACATTTAGAAAGTTTAAGATTTTGACAATTTTAGAGTTTTTTAGAAAATCTTGAGATTAGGAAAGGTTTGAGGTTAGGAAAAGTTTGAAAGCTTAGATTTGAAAAGTTAAGACTTGAAAAGAGGGTAGAATTAGGAAAGGGTTGAATTAGGAAAGATTTGAAAGCTTAATGTTTGAGGAAAGATTTTGAGGTTTTAGGAAATTTATGGTTTAGGAAGGTAGGAAATTAGGAGAGAGTTTGAATTAGGAAAGGTTTGGATTAGGAAGGGATCGGATTTGGTTTCTAAAAGCAAATGTTTGATTTTGTTTCAAAAAATGGAGGACGGGATCTAGTTTCCTAAACGGGAATATTTGATTTGGTTTCCTAAAGGGAAGATAGGATTTGGCAAGGATTTGGAAAGGGAGATTCTAGAAACCCTAGATTTGAAAAATTATAATTTCGACGTAGAAAATAGGTTTTGGAAACATATATAGTTTGGATGTGAAAACAAGAGATTTTGAAAACCTAGGTTTGGAGCAAGGTTTGAAAACCATATTTTTGGAAAAAAAATTAGGGTTTCCTAATTGTGAGTTCTAGGGCTTGACTTGGGCTTCTAAGGAAAGAGGATTTTCAAAAAGTGCATTTTTGGAAACAAAGATTTTGAAAGGAAATCCTAAACAGGAGTTTCTAGAGGGAGGAATTTTTGGAAAGGATAGTTTTTGGAAAGAGATTTTTAAAGAAAAAGAGTTTTTGGAAAGTGTGTTTTTGGAAACGAAGGTTTTGGAAGAAAATCCTAGAGAGGAAGTTTCTAGAAGGAAGATTTTGGAAAGAAAGTTTTTTAGAAAGGTTTTTGGAGAGAATCTTTAGAAAGGTGAATCTAGGGAGTGTTTTTAGAAAGTGAATTTTTGAGGAGAAAGAGTTTTGGAAATGAGTTGAAAAATGAGGTTTTGAAAGATAGATTTTTAGAAAGAGTTTTTAGAAAACAATTTTAGAAAGAAGAGCTTTTGGAAATTATGTTGAAAAGGAGATTTTTAGGAGGAGGGATTTGGAAAGAGAGAAGGTATAAAAACATCTCGCTTTCCTAAAGCGATTCTAACCATAAGAAGGTTAGAACTACTTTAAGAAAGTGGTTTTGAAAAATAAGGAGTTTTGAAAATATAGACTATAAAAGTCACTTTTAATGTAATACTTTCTTAAAGCAATCCTAGCCATGGAAAAGCTAGAATCACCTTAGGATTGTGGTTTTGAAAACAAGTTTTTGAAAAAGAGATTTTGATGCAATTTTGAAAACAAGTTTGAAAACGATTTGAAAAACAACTTTGAAAACGGTTTTTGGAAGATGCAAGATTATGATATGCACAATGCAATTTTGGGGTCGTGAACATACAAGGCTAAGGCTTCACCACATAATCAAGGAGGCCGGACCCACGTGGTCTCTGGTTAGACTAGAAGAAAGCCCCCGACACGGTGACTCTCCAATAGCCCAATCCTACACATGGACCGGGAATCCCCTTGTTTCAAGCATGCAAAGAAAGGGAGGGGAAAGAGATGGGGGATTAAAATAGAGAAAACCCAAGTGAGTTAGGAGAGAGAAGAGAGAGGGGGGAAGTGCAGAAATTTAAATAGGGAGCCTACCGTATGTCTTGTTATTTGTCTTCGATCTTCAAGAGTTGTCTTCAAACTTCAAACTTCAGATTACAACTCTTCAAGTCTTCGAAGGAGAGTTGAAGGTTAGTGTATGAGTGTATGGGGATGTATAGGAGTGTATAGGAGGCTAGGGTTTAGTGTATAGTGGCTAGGGTTTGGAAAAACCTAAGGAGGTTAGGGTTTAGGGAGTGCACGAGCTCTGTATATCGAATTATATGATTTTGAGGTTGAATTTACGGATCCTTTTCACGTTGAATGAGGCTCTGTATTTATAGAGGTTGGACAACACTGGCGCCTGTTGCAGTGGCGCCAGGCCAAAGTTTACACTAGCGCCACTCCTAGTGGCGCCAGGCCATTTTTTGGCTTGGCGCCACTAGTAGTGGCGCCAGCCATTTAGGAAATTTTTAAGGTCTGCAAGCAACGTATCTTTGACTAGATTTGGGCGCCTGTACTAGTGACTACCATGCAATTCTTAGCCTGGCTTTACTAGGAGTGACTCTGGAAAGTCCGGGAATAATTTGAAGGAGCTGGGAATGACCCGGAAGGCCGGAAAAGAGCAAGAACACTTAAAATAATGTCGTGGAGGTATTTGACTTGAGAAATGAGGAAAAGATGGGTCGAAAAGGTTGACCGGGCCTTTAGAGGCAAAACGGTCAATCGGACTGGGAAACTGCTGGGAAAGACTCGGACTGTCCCGGAAGAATACTTGGGATCTAGAAACATTATTTAAAATTTTTCTAGAGGTTTCCGGTTTGATTCCCAGAGCCGGCGTGGTCGGAAAATGAGACCGACCCACCAGGGGCAAAACGGTCATTTCGCACCGGGTTGGTCGGAACTGACTCGGAATGATCCGAAAAGGTAAAAGGAGGTTGAGAACACTATAAAAATTAGTCTCAGGAGGTTACCGGTTTGATACCCAGAGCCAGTGTGGTCGAAAAAATAGACCGGCCCACCAGGGACAAAATGGTCATTTTGTACCGGGTTGGCCAGAACTGACTCGGAATAATCCGGAAAGGTAAAGGAAGGTTGAGAATACTATAAAAAGTATTCTCAAAGGGTTACCGGTTTGATACCCAGAGCCGGTGTGGTTCCCAGGGCATTCGGATGCTGAGGGGCAAAATGGTCATCTTGACCGAAAAGTCTGGAAAAATGTCCAAAGGGCAGTTTGGTCTTTTTTCACCGAAGTGGGCTAACAGACACTGGTGTTGACCTGGGTTTTGAGTGTTTCCGCCACTCTAACGGCGGTCGTCGTGACATAAGGGTTTGTTGGCAATTCCCTATATCGACCTATCTGTGAGTATTTCCGCTACTCTAACGGTTTTGTGAGTAGTTTCGCTACTCGAACCGTCTCGTGGAATAAACTGTCTTGAGAGAGGGATTGGAAAGGGGACTTATCGTCTCCGAAGAGACGCGCCTAGGTTGGAACCATCTCGAGGAATAAACTGTCTCGAGAGTGGGATTGGAAAGGGATCTTACCGTCTTCGAAAAGACGTGCCTGGGTTGGAACCGTCTCGAGGAATAAACTGTCTTGAGAGTGGGATTGGAAAGGGGACTTATCGTCTCCGAAGAGACGCGTCTGGGTTAGAACCTTCTCGAGGAATAAACTGTCTCGAGAGTGGGATTGGAAAGGGGACTTATCGTCTCCGAAGAGACGTGCCTGAGTTGGAACCGTCTCGAGGAATAAACTGTCTCGAGAGTGAGATTGGAATCGGAAAGGAAAGGACAATGCCCCTAAGGGCATTTTGGTCATTTTGCCTCTATTTAGGCCAGACAGGCTTGCGAAGCGATGGACAGATGGGATTTGGACCTAGAGAATTGGTTTCGATAGGAATATGCCCACAATGACTTGAAAACAAGTCTGGACGGAGTGTAGACTGCCGAGCGGTCAAAAATGGGGTGCTTACACCCAAACATGTATTTCTTTCATAAAATAAAATAAAAAAACAACAGAAGTTTAAATAGTTTACCTACACTTTTTGCTTTTTTTCTCTCTTCTTCTTTCTCTTTCTTTTCTTTCTCTCTTTTTTCTTTCTCTCTTCTCTCTTTTCCTTTTCCTTCTCTCTTCCTACGCAGTTCCTTTTATAGGCTGGTAAATGAAGTAGGCAGCCATGTGATAGTTTGGTACAGTCTTCAGTCATTGACCAACACGTTTCATAACACTCTCCTTTGGATGATCGCTACAAGAAACTTCAGAAAACTTGGGCAAAGAAAAATGGGTGCACTAAAAACTGCCTCGTTAAAACCCTATGGGAAAAAAAACTGTTGGCGAAGGAAAAAGAGTACAGTCTGCGACTCCCTCTCATTCATACATCTGGTATGAAGTTGAAATTTATAGCTTCAATTGTTCAGAGCTTTAAGACGACGCAAGCAAATGTTGTGTACCAATTTCTCAAATGGTGTAGTTGGGAGTGCTTTAGTAAATAAGTCTGCCAAGTTGTCACTTGAACGTATCTGCTGGACATCAATATCACCGTTTTTTTGGAGTTCATGTGCATAAAAGAACTTTGGCAATATATGTTTGGTTCCGTCACATTTGATGTAGCCTCCCTTGATTTGTGCAATACATGCTACATTATCTTCATATAATATCGTTGAGATATCTTTAATCGAGGATAGTCCCAACTATCTTGAATATGTTGGATATAAATTACAACCAAATGCATTCTCGACTTGCTTCGTGAATTGCGATGATCTCAAAATGATTTGAAGAAATTGCCGTTAATGTCTGCTTCACTGATCGCTAGGATATAACAGTGCTACCATAAGTAAACACATATCCAGTTTGAGATCAAGCTTTATGTAGAGTAGAAAGGTAGCCAACATCTACATAGCCAATTACTTCAGGTTGTGACTCTTTTAAATAGAATAAGCACATATTAGTCGTCTCTCGTAGGCAACGCAATATATGCCTAATTCCTTTCTAATGTTGTTAAGTTGGCATAGAACTATAACTTGCCAATACGTTGACAGAGAATGTAATATCAAGTCTTGTACAATTTGCAGGAGATATAAAAGCACTAATTGCACTAAGATATGGTACTTCAGGACCCAAAAATTCGTCACTATGTTCTCGAGAACGGAAATGAGTTATCTTGCTGTACATCAAGTGATCAGACATCCATTTGAGAATTTCATAGATGAGCTTGTTCAATATAATATTTTTCTATATATGTCAACTGATGAATAAAATTCTTTCTGACAAATGCTTAATCTGCAAGACAAGACAATAATTTGTTCTCCCAATGTATTTAAGTTCAAAGTTATTCTTTAAATAACTAGTAGCTTTTGTAATCTCTTCCAGAGACCAATAATATTCAAAATTTCAATAATAAGAAATTCAAATTCCAAAAATAATGTCTGGATAATTGTATTATTCACATAACTTTCAATCGATATTTATTGGGACAATTGTACCACCTGCATTCAGATTGGTATAACCCATAAAAAAATTTTCATACATATATCATTACGTAATCCACCATATGAATAGACTGCTATACAATCATTAGATACATATTCAGTTCTTCTGAGACTGACAAACTAATCATAATATGAATGTTCTTGTATCGTTATAGGATAGAATTTCTCATTATAGTCAATACTAAATCTCTACGAGAAACTTTCTAGTATAAGTCATGCTTTATATCACACTATTCTATTTTCTCATTGCACAAATACCCATTTGTATCAAACCGGTTTTACATCTTTAGGTGGGTGGACTATTGATCCAAATACATTACAACTTCTGGTGTTTGTACTACAGGTTCGACATCTGCTGGTGTTTGGGCTACAAGTCTGATATTTTCATCTTTCTAGTGTTTGAACTACAAGTTCAAATACTTTACATTATGCTAATGAGTTTAATTCTAACTCAGTGCTCATTTGGTTTGGTTTATAAGCTGGCTTTTTGATTTAGCTTTTTTTACTTATAAGCAAAAAAGTCAAGATTTTCAAGCTTTTTTGCTTTTTTTTTTTGGGCTTTTCTGCATATCTTATCCTATTAAAAGCAAAAAAACTGAAAAAACCTAGCCTTTTTTGCTTATAAGTTAAAAAAACAAAATCAAAAAAGCTGTGAAAAAGCCAAACCAAACGAGCCTTCAGTAATTTCTTTTCATTTTAATCAATCATATTATCAACATTTGTCGTCTATTTGTGATTTAGTCTCTACATTACTTCTGGTAATTGCAAGAGTCACTTTAAATAGGAATATGTTGGCAATAACAACGTTATTTTTATCCCATCGTTCTCCTGTATTCTCATTATTATTCATTAAGATCTCATTATTTTCATGTACCATCTCTTCTGCAGGGGATATCTCTTTAGGAGATTTCTCTTTTAGAAATTTTTTAACAGGAGTTTCTTCAAAAAGTTTAAATGATTGGGATTCTTCTTCTGGAGGTTCATTTTCATCTTCAGGAAATTGCTCTTCAGGAATTTTTTCTTCAAGAAGGTGCTCATTTTGTTGTGCTTTCCTCTTTCTGAGAGTTTAAGTTTTATACCGACATTCCTCTCATGCTTTAAGCGCTTTAAAATTATATGCAGTTATATGAACATATGATCCTACAGGAACATCAACATATTGTCCTACAAGGACATTAATATGTGCTATAGCATTAGCAGCTGGTATCGATATGATTTGATTATTGTCTTTGTGTCGGTGAATGTTTCAGGCAATTGATTTGCAATCATATATAAGTAAATAATTTCTTTATGAACTTCAGATTCACATCGACTTGTCCGAGGATCACGCTACGTCTTATCTCCCCCTAATGGTGGAAAATTGACGCAACATAAGGATTATCCGCAAAATATAAAAGTTAACAGTTTCATCATACGCTCCTAGTATAATAGAAATAAAGTAAAAACATCTGTAAGAGTTGAGCAAATTTCTTGTACTGCTAGTAGAATCAAATGCATCATCAATATAAAGTTTTATTTCTCTTGACCACATTATGTTAACTTTTATAGAGCATAACTCTTCTAGAGCTTAGCTCGTCTGGAGCCTTCAATTAATTTGTAATTCTTGATATTATTTTAACATTAATTTCATCTAATGTTAAGTGTATGACATATCAAAGAATTGTGTGCATTCTCGCAATGTCTACTAAACATATATCTTTTTCTATTTATATTTGTAATAATTGAAGTATTGGTATGATCCATGCCTTCAAATGTAAATTATATATAATGTTTCATTGTCAAAATATTTCTATCATAGCATTCTATTGAATATTTCATCATCGTACTTTAGATACGTGACCAATGAAATATATTCGTAATTCTTGAAAGGTTTATTCAGCAAACCTTTTTTTATTTTATTTTGCTCACATTATTCCACTTCTAATGGCATTTACAACCTTCAGGGTATCTCCATAATGTCAAAGATTATTATATTGTAATCATATCTGTGACAATATAAAATTACATTCACTTTAAGGAATGATATAAAATTGGTCCAATATATTAGATAATCATAGCACTCGATTTAGTGAGCTACACCACGCTGGATCCATACCATTCACTTATCACTTCAAGGATTGATACATATTATAAATTTATAGTTTGTTCATAAAGATGATATAACACTGATAAAAACATAGAAACAAAATGAGGAACAAAATCAAAATAATGTAGAACTCATAAATAGTACCGTAAATAGTAATGTAAATAGTATGCATGAATAGTAACTTAACTATTTGCTCTTATCTTTTATTATATTCACGATATGCCATTGGAATACAATTTCTGAATTAACACTCTTGATATTGCTACTGCTGGAGTACGTTCGAGGCATAAATATATTTTTCTATCATATCTTTATCAGGAAGATTTTCTCCACATAATTTTCATTGTGGGTAATAAAAATTGTACTCATTCTTTTATTTGGCAACACTGTACTATCTCTTTGTGAAAAATTACAATATCAGGTGCACTAAATCATTCTCTTGCAACTTCAGGTATATTCAATCATAATCTTGCAACTTCAATTTCATTTATTGATAATCTTGCAACTCCAGGTGTAGTAAATCATAATGAGCTTTTTGAACAAAGTACAGTCTTCTAATACTCGTATCTTTCTTTTTATAAAAATTCAATGATAACATAATGGCAAATCAAAATAGGCAGCGACCATAATAAGTTTCGTTAAATAATAAAAACAATATGAATAAAACAGTAGCAGACGGCAAGCCAACCTGATAAAATAACAATAAGTACAGAAAAGGGGTACAAACCTTAATAAACATTTTACATGAGTGTTTGATTTTTTCCATTGTCTTTCTAAAAACATTAAGCAATACATATAATAAAATCTAACAATCATCAGTTAATGATCATGTCAAAACCTCTACCAACATATAAATGTTAGGTGGGTATTATAATAAAAAAACTACAGACAGAACTGTGACAAGTATTGCCGTACTATTAATTAAATATTGTTTTATATAATTACTATGCAATTACTATTTATCACTGTTCATGAACAGTAGAATGAATAGTAGAGTTCATCCGATCGATATATATATATATATAATATCACTATTTTTGTCTCTATTATAACTTTCAATCTAGACATCAAAATATAGTTAAGTCACATGTATATGGAAAGCTATTGAAATAAGAATTTCAGATTTATAAATATCATTAGGCAAAACATGCAAGATCTGAAAGAAATAAAGCAACAGAGTTTTGAAATAAATACTATTCATTTCAACAGTTGAACTACTGTTAATACTATTCATGTAAAATGAGTGAATAGTAAAGAAGCCAAAATGAAGATACATTACACATAAAATGAAGGAAGAACACAAAGTACTTAAAGTATCGTGCTGATAACGTGTTATAAAACTAAATAAATAAGCAAGCAAAATATTCAAACATAATATATAATAAAACTAGTTCTTTTGGAACTGTCAAATAATAATTCAATAGTTCTTCTGGAACTATAGGGATAGATCTTCTTGATTACCCAAACATGTCTTTCTTTCATAAAACAAAATAAAAAGATAACAGAAATTTAAATAGTTTACCTACACTTTTTGCTTTTTTTTCCTCTCTTTTTCTTTCTCTTCCTTTTCTTTCTCTCTTCTCTTTCCTCTCTCTTCCTTTTCTTTCTCTCTTTTCTCTCTTCCTACACAGTTCTTTTTATAGGCTAGTAAATGAAGTAGGCAGCCCCATGTGATAGTTTGGTAAAGCCTTCGGTCATCCACCAACACATTTCATAACATCTTGTAGGGTGAAAACGGTTATTAATGTACATACATATGATTGCATTAAGAAAATAATGAAAGGAGAAAATAAAATCATATGAAAACATGAAATTAAGGGAAAAGCATTCATTGTTCTATCAAAAAAGGTATATAGGATTTAATTAGTTTGACTTCTAATAATGCAAACTTTTCGAGAATTTGAAAAGTTCAATTAACGTTGTTAACTACTATTATTTTGAACACAAGTTGATATGCAACAAAGTTCACTATATGCACATACTTTGAAGTTTCCATGAGTATCATCACCTGTAATAAAGAATCTAGAATTTCATTTTAGTTCTTATATTAAATTTTTATTTAATGATTTTGAAGCTTGATTTAATTCGTATAACTTTGTGTTTGGACGTCAATGAAGCTTTGATAATGTATGTAATCACACATTATTTTGTCTGAGTATTTGGAAGTGTGTTTACGTTTTAGGGTAGCTTTTTTTCCTTGATTTATCTTTATACGTGTGATTGTGTTTTATTCTTTCTTGTTTATCTCTCTTAGTCATTGAGTTGAGTTTTTTTATAGTTCACGGCCAAAAAGGGGAGTGAAATATGAACTTGCATACTACGAAGAGAAAGTATCATTGATAGGAGACAGATAATTTTTATATCCATGAAGTATGTTGTTTATTGCTTAATGTCACACTTGTTTTTTAAACATACTTTTAGCATTTGTGTTATGCTTACTGATAAAGAAAAACACAAATAACCTTTTAAGCATAGTTTTTTATTAAGTTGTTTGTATTATTTTCATATATTTGTTCTTTTTGTGTTTTGTCACAAAAATTATTAAATGAGGAGATTGTTAAGAATTTCAGTGTCAGCAAATTCTTTGGACAATAATACCTTAATCTAATTATTTATTGTTAAGTATATTTTGAATCATAATTGTGTGTTAAGTTACTTGAAAGTCAAAATACAAGCAGTCCAATCTACAGTATTAGTCTTTAAAATATGAGATCTTGAAAGGTATTAATTCTGCGCTTAAATTTCCGTCTTAGTAATATATCAATTTCTTTTAAGTTTTTAAGATATAGACATCTATATGCATGAGGTGCTTAATAGAAGACTACAATACTTTTAGCGTTTGTATTGTGTGCATGGATAGATAGATAGACAGATAAAAAAATACTTGAAGCATAGTTTTGCATTGAGTTGTTTGCATTATTTTAATATATTTGTTCTTTTTGTGTTTTGTTACAAAATTAGATGTAATCATAAGAATTATTACTCACTACAAAATATCCAAGTTGAGGTACAGTTACTGTCAAAAAAGTGAGCTCAACACTAAAAACAATTAAAGACCAAATAAACAAATTGACGACCTGACCGAATCATAAAGATGAAAGGCGCCAGCACGTTTTGAACCTGTAACCTCAGCCAAGTCCAATCGCAGTAACCCACCTCCGAGAAGTATATCGAGGAACATCACGAACCCTCGTTTTCCCCCCGGCCTCGCCCATAGTCCTTTGTTAGATAACTCCATAACCGTAACAACTTCACCTCTAAACACACCCTCTTCACATTCTGCAATAACAACAATAAAGGTGATAAACGAACCCACCTTTCACAAAAAGAGGGACGGAGAGAAATTCTAGAAAGACCGAGATAGAAAAGTCAATCAATGTTCATGTCCAAACCCTTATAATTTTTATTCAGTCGGAGCCCAAAATTTTTCGTTCGGTTCTCTCTCTCAAGATAAAAGCATTGTTGATGATTTCTGGCGGTTAGCCGTCGGAATGGTAACTGGAGGGAATCATCAAGATGACGGGGACAGGAATTCGTCGGCCGTTTCAAAAGGGGGAGCTACCAGGTCCTGGGGTACCACCATCTCGGGCCAATCCGTGTCCACGAGTGGCAGCGTTGGCTCTCCGTCTAGCCGGAGCGAGGCAGCGATGGCGACTCCGGCCAGCGAGAACACTTTTCTTAGGTTAAACCACCTCGATATTCACGGTGATGATGCCGGATCTCAAGGGACTGCGGGGTGAGCAGTTTAACTCACCCTTTTCGTACTTCCATCTATTAACTATCCTAGAATGCTGAATTAATTTGGGTTTGGGTTGTTATTGAGGGCTTTGAATGGACTAGTGAAACTCCATCAGTCGTGTTTTGACTGTATTCAGGGAATTGTTTAAATTGGTGAGTAAATAGGCGTTGTTGTCTTTCATTTCAACTGCCCAGGGAAGTTTATACTGTCAATTTGGCTGTAAATTGTGGAATATTGAAATTTCGGCAACGGGTCGTGATTTTATATTTGTCTGTACTTGAACTTGGTGTGATCTTGAAGTCTACATCCAGGACTCTGTTTTTTCGGTCATAGTGGTAGGAAATTCTTGAAATCGTCTCTGTTCCTCTGAGCAGTTGTCTAGAAATGTGTAAAATACCCCTGTATTTATGACCTCCTTGTCATTGTTATTAAGTCTGGATCTTATGGTCTTTATGTTTTTGTAATCTTGTCGTTGGATATGAATTTTGCAGTTGTCTAGTCATGGTTAATCCTTGCCTTTTTGTTTTATTTCCTTGCCTTAAAGCTATTGCCTAAGTATTTGTTAGAAGTTCTAAACTGATTGTTGGTTTCTAAGCAGTAGCAGGAAGAAAAAAAGAGGTCAACGAGCAGTTGGAGGGGATAAAAGTGGCAGAGGACTCCGTCAGTTTAGCATGAAAGGTGTGTATGCTCATCTTTCTGATCTGATTCTGTGTTGTTTGTTTCCTTCACAAAAATGGTGGTATTGTGGCTGCATGTGAATTGTAATTCCGGGAAGGTTTGCAGTTAATATGGAAACCTTGAGTAAGATAATCATAATTTTTTTTCCTATTCTCTGTTCCTTTATGTTGATTGACGGCTGATGTTCCTAAAATGGCCTTATCATTGGCTAGTTATATTTAAGGCTGATGCCAATAGTCATGCTGATTTAATGTCCCTACTGTATCTTGTTATGCGTAGTTTGCGAGAAAGTTGAAAGCAAGGGAAGAACCACTTATAATGAGGTCAGGTGCTTTCTTGCAGTTCATAGATTGATATATCTTCACAGCTTCCGTTGTATATGGTAAAGCTTATTGTTTGAGTACCTCATTGTACAGCATAAATAACTTCTTAACTTTTTCATTATGTTGATTCTATTGGTAAACTTACGATAGTTGTGTATGATTTACACTAAACTGATTCTTGTAACTATACAAACTAACTTGGAGTATATGACTTAACAATATTGAACGTGGAGTATGATTTAATATTGACTTACAATAGTAGTGTATGATTTAATATTAAACGGGGAGTATGTGGTATTTTGCCATGTTTAATCCCAAATATGACATTGTAAAAAGATGTGTTAAAGATGCTTCAATCATTGATCATGATGATGGGGTGCAAGGTTCTATTTATAGACTTAACAATAGATTTTTATCCCTTTTGTAGAGTTGGGTCTTGTGCTGTGCAGATCCGTCCTCGAACCAATTTTTGGATTTTGTAGACCCTTGAGTAAATGGATGGATAGTTTTTATAGATCCTTCTTTCTTTCTCTTTCTCTTTCTCTTTTTTTTTTTTTTTTTTTTTCCTGTTTTTGGCTTCTGATCTTTCGTACATGGGTGACAGCCCTTGGTGCCTTTTATTTAATATACTTATACATGATTTACATATCCAAAAACTAAAAAAGATCGTGATGATGGGCCCAAGTTCTTATTACTTTTGATTCTGTGTCTTGATCAACAAAATTAGTAGGTTATATTAATGTGTAATTGTAAGCATAGCCAGAACTATCCAATATCTTTATTATGTGATTCCTATTTTATTTGGATCAAATCAACAAGAAGTGATGGTAGATTTTTTTTTTTTTTTACTCTTGTTGGTGTTATGTAAATGTCCTTTATTTATTTTGTTCTGTGTTTTTCAAGGACTATAGATGTGTTTCCTGTTTTATTGTTGTGGTCATATATATACCTTTTTATTTTATTTTATTATGGAGGTGGGTTTTAAAGTGGCAGGAGCTCCTTTGGTTAGTGATAGTGTTGTATATCAATGGGTACCCCCTGTGCCTTTCCCTCCATGAATAACTTATTAGAAAAAAAATACAAATTGGTAGGTGTTAGTGTTGGTTTGTAGGGTGATTGTAAGTATCCATGCCAATATTGAAGCACTATGTTACTTGGACTGTTCTAAAACGTATAAAATACCAGTGTCGGACACTCGACTCTTGGACTCTGACACTCCGGAACATGCGATAAGTTTTGAACATGTATTATAGCACCTTTTAAATGTTAATTGTATCCTATAAAATAAAAGAAGTATATTAAGGAATAGGGTAAATTACACAAACCTCCCTTGGACATTTGCAAAAATACAGGGACCTGCCTCAACCATTTCAAAATTACACTCGCCTTTCTTACTTTTGAAATGTTGTTAACAGATTTCCCCTCTCGTGAAATATCTAGTAAAAGCCATTGACAGATTAGCCATCCTTTAGTTTACCTTCTGTTGAGTCAATGCTGACATAAGCAATAATTTTTTTTCCCAAAATGACTACTTTAACCTTATTGAACTTCTCCACCTTCCTTGCTATTCTTCACCTTCTTCTCTGAACAAACTCCCACCGCTATTCACTAGACCCCAGCCTACCTCTGGCTGAGCCCACCCATTTCTCTCCATTTTTTGTCAAAACAAGTTCTGTCACTTGCCAACCCCCATCTCTTCCCCACCATCCACTGCTGCCCTAGAGACCTCCATTTTCCACTGCTACCCCTATACCGTCCTGACCCACCCTACCACTACTGACTCCAACATGAACAACCACCCTTTTTTCCAGAATCATAGCCCTCTCACCAATCACTAAAGCCCTCAATTCCCCTTTTCTGATCTTGTAACCCTGGAAGGGCCTGTAGTCAAAGAGATTGGCAATATTGTGATAGATCTTGAAAGAGGATATATAGAAGAGCTGACGCTCAAGGTTGCTACACCACCGCCTAACAAAAAGCTTATCCGTTGTGGGTTTTCTTTTGCCACATGCAGCTCTGGCCCAGAATGAACAGGTTGAATCCCTACGTAAATGAATGGATATGATTTAGTCCGTGTGTATCTATACATATTGATAGGGAAAACTAAACAGATACATATCTTTTTCCCCTAAATCTAAGAGTTTCAATTATACCCAATATCCTTTGGGTTACAAGATCTGAGAATTCCAATCATACTCAATTTCCTTTGGGTTACAAGATCTAAGAGTTCCAATCATACCCAATTTCCTTTAGGTTACAAGGTCTGAGAGTTCAATGTCAGTGTTGAAGCTCATCATGTTTTGAAGTTGAAGAAAATCTAGATTTATTTTCTTGACTTCTTTGTTTTTTGGATAAATAAGATCAAGTTTAAAGTTTTTTTTTTGGTTAGATCAAAGGTTTAGAGAGAGAGAGAGAGAGAGATAAGAATTTTAGATCCAATAATTTAATTATTTTATTCTATACAACTAAGGGTTTTGTTGTCATTTTATAGCTTTGTTAACAACATTGACTAGATATTAGATGGAAGGGGAAATCTGCTAACAACATTTCGAAAGTAGGGGAGGTGAGTGTAATTTTGAAATAATTAAGGTAGATACCTGTATTTTTGCAAATGTTGAGGGGAGATTTGTGTAATTTATGCTAAGGAATATGTATGTTTTGCCATGTCCCCGTGTCCGTTGACATGGTAATTGGATCAATCAGACAATTATACACTTACCAGCACCCAACAACCTTACCCTAAATTTTTTAGGACTTAATGTCTTAATTTTATTTTTTTCCTTATTGTATTGTTCCTTTATTAAGGTATGCCTATATGTACGACTTGAGTGTATTGAATTTTCAAATTTTCAGCATAACTGAGAATTTAGAATTGTGAGATACCTCTATTTTTCCTCTATTGGCAAATTTCGCCCTCTCTTTGTTTCTTCTTCTTCTCTGCTCTCTTTTCTTCACTCAATCTCTGCTTCTTTTTCCCCTGTAGTTCTACATCAATAGTAGTATCAGAGCCCAACCACGATCCATCACCAGATTTGAAGCTTCATGATCCATAGTTGTATTTCCGCTTGTTTCATTTCTACAATCGAAGCTTCGCTTCGATTGAATCCGGATTGCAAACAAATTTACACTGGCATTGTGAAATCATCAACCTATTCCATTGGTGCTTTGACATTGTTGATAGCCCATAGCGGATTGAAGCCTTGCCTTTTTTGTTTGTTGTTGTCATCTCCATCACCTCTGGCCACGCCTGTCACTGGCAGCCTCCCCTTCACTCTTCCTCTTCACTTCAATCTCTTTCTCTTTCACCTTCTCCTTTTATCGCTCTACTCTCCCACTTTTTTCCTCACCGACATGCCATCATCTTCATCACTGGGCCATCCCCGCCTCTATACACACAATCACTCTCTCCTTAAAGCCTTGATGTGTCTTGTTGGAATCTTGTCATTGTCGATCTTGAAGCCCTCGTATTGTCAATTGTCAAGACTCCTTGCCAACACAAACTTAGTTGAAACCTTTGCTGAGAGCCAAACCTTGCCGTAAGTGTGTGTGTGGTTGGGTTTGGTTGTGTGAACGTGGGTTGGACTTAACTCAGTTTTAGGTTTAGGTTGTTGGGTCAGGGACTTTAAACTTAGATTTGGGTCTAGTTTGATGGGCCGGGTCAAGGGTTGAGACTGATGTGAATTAGCGGGCTTGATGAGTTTTTGAGTCGGGTCAACCAGTGGTGGTAATTTAAACCCCTTTGGGTATCATTATCTCTCCTTTATGAGCTATTGTTGATGTCGTAGGCTGCCACAGCGAGCTATGCCTCCAGCAATGGCATGACGAAGTTTCGACCACGACATCCTAAACTAGGCATTCATTCAATCATCCTGCTCCAGACTCCGTAGCCTCTCTCTCTCTCTCTCTCTCTCTCTCTCTCTAGTATCAGCTGCTTTGTTCTTCATCCAGCTTCCCTTTGGGCTCTTCTCGGTGTCATCTAGCGTGTTTTATAACTCCTACCGACTCATCATTACCCCATACACCTACATACAATATGTTTGAAAAGAAAGTGGGAATAGAAAGTCCTAATGTCATGTTTTCAGAAGCCTCAAGTGTCAATACACAAATTGGAAATTGTGAAGGTTTAACTTTTCAAATATTGAATAGTTCAAAGGAGAAATTAATCTGTACAATCCATATTTCTTTTTTATTTAATCTTTGGCATAATGTTGTTCTTCTTTAAACTCGTGCCACGACCCTATATGTGGGTCATGTGTGTTTGAATGGTGTTTGGTTGATTTTTTTTATAAAAAAAATGACATGTTTGGATGTGTTGTCCAACATATGTCGGCATGTGTCCAACACAAGCCTGATGCAGTGATGGAGTACCCGATTTCTAGTACAGACTCTGTACCGCATTGTAGGACTCCTTATAAGTGGAATACTAATGTTTGGCATTGATGAGTTTCTTTTTGGAGGACACGATTTCTTAACTTAATAGTTAATACACCCTAATTCCTCAGGGTGTCCCAAAAGAGAGCCTTAATCATCTTCTGCTCAATATCCCTAAAAGCCATTGTAGCAGCTATAGTACATTAGGTCTGCCCTTACATTCCACAATCAGTGATGGGAGGTGTAGTAGAATTAAATCCCTTGATAAATCACCTATAGAAAGTGGCAAACTCATGAAAACTACAAATCTCCGAATACTACAAACCTCGGAAATGTTATTTTCTCTATTGATTCTCTAATCATTATTTCTTTTCAGACTGGCTGCAATACCATGTGCAGAAACCCTAACTTAACTTTGAGGAAGAGCACTTGGATTTGCAGGAAAGTACATCTCTTATTATTTACACTTCCCCAACTCAAAGAGTCTCAAGAACTAGTTGAAGGTGACCCAAATATTAGGTTGTTGTTGTTGTCAAAATGTCATCAAAATAAACCACCAAAAATTTCCTGTTAGAAGGAGAAGGGACCTGAGTCATTACCCATGCAAATGTGCTAGGACCATTAGGTAAACCAAAGGGCATGACTAACCACTCATGCAGACAAATCAAAGGGCATGCTTAACCACTTATGTTGGCAGTTTTGGGTCTTAAAAGGCACTTGCCACGTACGTCAAACATGTCTTCCAGGAGACATCTTTCCGAGGAGTTAGTAAGATTGGGATGGCATAGGAACTAAGACCCTCACAAATGAAACCTTTTTTGTGAAAGTCTCTCTACTTGTCATTTTCTTAGTACGTTACATATTTTTTATATGATAATATGGAAAATTAGGTTACTATGATCCAAGGACTAGATCAATGGCATGTTGATTATCCTTTATGGGTGGCATTTCATCTGGTAGCTCTTTTGGGTCACATCTTTAAATTGTTTCAACAATTTGTTGACCTGAGTGGATAGATCAATTATTGGATAAGGATGCAACTGGAAGAACTCCTTTGGTGACCAAGGATACCACCATGCTGGACTCCTTTCCTACCTTTACAAACTCTCTTGGTCAAGAGATAAAGGGATTACTTGTTGGGTATCCTAGAGGAAGACGCATTAGCCTTAATGTAGATAAGATTACTCTTCCTTATTAGGGTCGTCATTGGTTTTTGTTGCACATGGTCAAGCAATCTTAATTGTTGTTCTCTCATTCTTTCTTTTAATAGATGCTACTTTTCTGTCTAATGAATTGGTTCACCCATAACTTAATTTTTTCTTGCTTTACTATATGTCATCTGCATTTCAATTATGCTTGCTCTATGTATAGGTTTCTAGTTATTTGATTTGTTGACCCATAGAGCCTTGTTTCTTATAGTTGTATTGGAGAATTACTTTGCAATGTCATAGGTATGCATGGACTAGACAATGCACTAGAAGCACTCATCTTAGTCGATCTGGCTTCATTTGGATGACTAACGTCATTGCTAATCTGTCCCTCGTATATCTATTTGAGAGTGAGTATCAAAATTGTTTACTCTTTGGTATCTATTGGCTTTAATCCTTACTGAATTTACATTCATCTATTGCGTTGTGATCTTACTTGGAAACCCTCTTGGCTTTGGGGCTTCTCCCAAAATTTCTAATTTAGAATCTACCCACTTCTGTTTCATTAGTTTATACAATATCATCGGCACGGAACATGTATTATAGAACCTCATCTTGAATTTCTTCTGTCATTTCATTCACCTAAGGCAAAAAGATAATCACATAAGGTTTATCCTTGATGTAAAGCCACGCAATTTGAAATTCACTTGATCTTTCTACATTTATCATGTTAATATACCTATTTCTAAATTCCATCTCTTTTATATGGCTAGTTATTTTGTATCTTCAGGACCCTATCATACAAATTTTCTAAGTCTATAAAAATTATATGAAGATCTTTATTATTTTTCTCTATTACCTTTCCATGAATCTCCTTGGCAGATAAATTGTTTCCATTTCATCCCTGAGGTATAAATTCGCACTGATTTTTCTGGTAATATTTCAGGTTTTGATCCAAGTTCAATCAATATCTCCAAAAATTCCATTGTATAAATTATATACTTAATGCCTAATTTGTGTAACTCTAAATAAGATCCTTATTTTTATATGGAGGTACTACCATATAAACTTAATATCCCTTTAACATTTTCTTAGCTACGGTAATCTCCTTGGAGTAGTTTTATTAACCAAGTCATCCTTACATCCCTTAAATGGTTCCAAGCCTCAATAGTTTTTTATTCTCTCCCTTAGTAATTTTGTCTATATTCTTCTCCCATATGCATTAAACTTGGTGTCTCTAACTATTTCAACTTCTTTTGCACCTTTTTATCATTGAAAACTTTTTTTTTCTTATTATTTTGACTATTTTTCCAAATTTTATAACAAGTACCCCCCACCCTTCCTAACTTTTAAGGTTGCCATATGCATTAAACTTGGTGTCTCTAACTATTTTAACTTCTTTTGCACCTTTTTATCATTGATAACTTTTTTTTTCTTATTATTTTGACTATTTTTCCAAATTTTATAACAAGTACCCCCCACCCTTCCTTCCCAACTACATTTTGAACTTCTTATTCCACCACTAAGTATCCTTAGAAAGTGGTCCTTTCTCTTCTAATTCACCAAGAAACATTTTTGTCATTCTTTTAACACATTCGCCCATTCTATTTGATCTTACATTCGTTTCATCTTCCAAATCCCATGTTGCTTCTTTTAACATTGTGTCTTTAAACAAGGTTAATTTGTTCCTTCAAATTCCACCACGTATGGGTTTGCAGCCTTTTTTATTTTTTTTTATCTTCTCTTTTTTTGGTTGTATTTCAACATACACATTAGTGTGTTAACTTGTGCTGTTATGCTCTTTCACGGCAACCATAAAATCTTTGTTAGTCCCTCTGCTTTTGTAGTCAAGAAAATTTTTGTTTGACTTGTATTTGATCCACTTCTAAAGGTTATCATTCATCTCTCATTTGAAAGTATGTATTTCCTCTTAGAAGGTTTCATCCACCACCGTGAAATCTAGATAGCCTCCCTTTCATCATCCTATCTCCAACTTCATGTCAATCGTGCACCTCCTCATACCATGCATGATATTTTCCTACATGACCAGTAACGTCTTCTATAACATTTCTGTCCCTCAAATATTCCTTAAATTAATTCTTTAATATATTCCCAAATTATTGGCCATTAGAGATGACTCAAGAAGAAAATTGTTTGCTTTTAGAGATGCATGGTACACCGACTTGCAAAATGATGGTGATTCTCACATGCAAGTATGCAACTCTATGTTTTAGTTAGATTCACAGGAGTTAGGTGTCAAGATGTTGGAACTTGGAAGGTTAGGTTCAAGTTAGTTAAATTGAATTATAGTTGTAAATGCATTGTTTATCAACTAGTTTTCTTCTTCCCCATGTCTTGCTTTACATAGCATGATGACCTTGAAAAGTGCAAACTAGTTAGTCCAATTGAGGTTGAGTAGTCGCGTTTTGAGACTCAATAGTGTTTTCAAATTTTCTATAGTATGTCAGTGGATGAAGCAATAGTAAGGTAGTAGTGTGCGTGCTGCTGGGATGTCTAGGTTATATGTTGCTCAGGCACATAAATATGGCTAGGTTTGGTGCTATCAAAATTTTGTACTCTGATCCTTTAGTGTTCTCATTAGGGTTGTTCAAAAAAACCGACCGGTCTAGACTATCTGACCCAACATCAAGATCCAATTTGATCACCCTATGGGTGGATAACGGGTGGATTTCGACCAACCTAACTGTATTCGGTTCGGGTGTTGGACCTTTATTTCTCCAAACCGGCCCGATCATTTTACACTAAAATTTGATTTTTTCACCCAACCCAACCCGTCACAACCCGATCACCCTATGGGTTGATTGCACTTTCAAAATTCTTCAACCCGATGTGGTTGGGTCAGGTGGCGGCTAACTCTACAAACCGGGCTAACCTGACACGAGAACACCCCTAGTTCTCACAATTACGGGTATTGACGGGTCAGTTTGGGTCGGGTAGTCACCCAAACCGAAAAGATCGGGTTGGAAAATTTTGGACCCGATTTTGACCCAATGGGTGATTGGATTGGTTCGGGTTAGGTTGGGTTGCAAAAAGCAATTCTTAGTGTAAAAAAAAATACGGTTCGGCTCGGGTTTGGTCGGGTGGATGAGATTATTAAGAGCCTGATACCCGAACCAAATAAGCTCGGGTCTTAAAATTTTCACCCATTATCCGCCCAAAAGTAATGGGTGAAATCGAAAAGTCGGGTCGGGTTGGGCGGGTTTTTGAACACCCGTACTCATAATCATTAACACTAGTAAGCCTGTTAGCTTGGACATTTTGTAGTAATTTACTGTGATATTCCAACTAAAACATTTTGTGACCTTGGTTGTACCTTTAAATATTGTATGAATTTACAGCTGTGCCTTGAAATTCTACTTTGAAATGTTGCAGAGCCTGCCAGATACTTCTCTTCCTGTCAGGTTCTGACATTTGCATGTATCAATGCAAGATGGCATGGCACAGCACATCTAAATATAGCACTGAGAAATAGAACTGCAGTAATTACAACTGTTATGTTTGTGCACTCTACATTGGTTATGCAATTGGTAGATAGGAAATGTCGGCATCTTCTCTCTCTCAGAACAGAGTTTGCAATTGACATTTATATTGCTGCTGAAGGACAGCTGCCAGAATTGAACATTCAAGTCAGCGATGCTTTATTTAATAAAATTAGATTAGTTTTTCTACAATTCTCTTAGTTATCACAATTATGCCTTTTCAAGTATCCATATTGAAGTTGACACATGGTTCTAATTGTTGAGGAGAGATTCAAGATGGCCAATTGGTTTTTGGTGATGTAAATGTTTTAGTTTTGAAGTTTGAACCTCATTCTACTTGATTGAATTGAAGTTACCACAAGAAAATATTTGCTAGCTGGGGGCTTGCCAGTCTATTTTCATTTGTTGGAACTCTCTGATGGAACTATTTGTTGTTCAAAATGGAACTGCTTGTGTGTTGTTTTGGAATTGGTGTTTTGGACTTTGGAATCGTCTTCATATTTCTTGTTTTTGCAGTGGCTACCATTGCACATCACTTATATCCTTTACAATTCATCATGTTGTGGTATTCCATGATTTGAGAAGGTTAAGTATGTTACAGGTTGCAGATGAACTTGTAGCTGAATTTGCAGATCCCAGCAATAGTCTGGCAACTCCAGACCAGGTTTGTCACTTTTCAGTAAAGCTGAAATTTTTGTGAATGTCCATAATTATATCAGTGATTAAAAGGTAGAAAACTTGATAATTTGAGCTTCTAAATTCTGTTTGGTATCACAAATGACAGCAACAATATGATGAAAAAAACATACGGCGAAGGGTGTACGACGCCCTGAATGTCCTCATGGCAATGGATATAATATCCAAGGATAAAAAAGAAATACAGTGGAAGGGTCTGCCTCGGACTAGCTTCAATGATATTGAAGAGCTAAAGGTTTGACTGTAGCTGCTGCTTCTATATCTTGTTATATTTACATGCGTGCAGGTGTGTGGTGTTTAGGGGGTGGAGGGGTGGTTGTAGCTTTTGAATCTTGTGTGGTAAATGCAATTACCAGTAGCAACTTCTCTGGATCTAATATGAGTCTATTTAACTCCATGATTGTTGCAACCCCAGACAGAGCGTGTTGGACTGAGAGGTAGGATTGAAAAAAAAGGAGCTTATTTGCAAGAACTGGAGGAACAAGTAAGAGTTATATTTTTATTCACCATCTTGGTCAGGTTTCTTTTGTAAATCTGGAATTTCCTTCCATGGCGTGTATATAGAATGTGGATATTCTCATGTGGTTATTTTCTTCCGATGGACTATGCATCAATATGTGCCTGCTAAGTTCTGCTCTTCTTCTGTCAAGTTCATAGGACTTCAAAACCTTATACAGAGAAATGAGCAACTATACAGCTCTGGAAATTCTCCTAGTGGCGGTGTGGCTTTGCCTTTTATACTGGTGCAGGTAAAAGTGCTTTGTAGTTTCTTCACTTGCATTAGTCCCCATCCATGCTAAAGATCTAAAGAAAGGATCAGCTAAGTTCCTGTTTGTTGTTGCTCTCTCTCTCTCTCTCTTCCCCTTCCTTTCTAATGATTCCTATTTAAGGTTTTTCATGGAATTTGCATGATGTCCATCTAGAAGTTTTGCAGCATGACTGACTGTCTGGATTATATTTGCTAACTCTTACGATTAATGGATACATAGTAATGAAGGTTCTGGATATGGGAACCCCCCATTTTGATGCAGGGGGGGGCATCATTTGAAAGATGGCCTTGGGAAGTGAAAAATTGATTTCAAATGCTTAATGGTGTGGGATTTGTGGTAGCTTGTTTTCACAATCTCTAGGATTTAGTGGGCATCTTGCATTTGACCTATCATCTGATGAATATTATGAAACCTTGTCTGTTAACTGTACCGGAAAAGGGACCAAGTTAAGGGTAATTGGTTCAACCATCTGGTCAATTTAAGTTCATGTATAATGTATTTCCAAAAGTAGGTGAATCGTGCGGGAATAAGGTTATGAAGTTTCTTCATAAGAGGCTTTGAATTTGAATCAATAGTTGCAATGAATATAATGCTGGTTTCATTTTCAAGCATAGTATCTTCGGGGAACGACGATGCGTTTTCAGGTTCATTTCATGTTTCGGAGATAGAAACTAAGAGAACTCAGAATGAGACATTAGAACCCCGAGAGAGAGAGAGAGAGAGAGAGAGAGTGAGCGAGTGTTGTGGTCACAGGCCTGCAGCTTGCTGACACCAGCATCCATCACGATAACTAAAAAACCCTAAAAAGGGAAGCCGTCTTTGCACAAGAGAGGCCTGAGGACTGTTTGAGGCTTCAAGATCGCAAATGGTCAGTAAATTGTGCCAAAATTGTGTTTCCTAGATAGAGTAAGTTGGACTGTGCAGTTCCATTGAACTGCAATCTTTCTTGTAGCTCGACCATTAAAACTAGCAGACCTAACTATTTTTATCCTTACAGTCTTCTTCTAAAATGGCTTTGGGGTAAATCCAGTCTATTTCTCAACATGTTTCTGTTCTTAATATATTTTATCCAGACTGTTTCTAAATCCTAAACCTGTTCACCATCATCATTCACATCAGAATGATGACACAATCACAAAATACATTGTGTCTTTAAAAACTAACCAAGTTTATGGTTAGTATATACACATACATATATAACTATGCCAATGAATTGGCTGCAAACATTGCATAACAACATCAAAAAGCACCAAAAAAAGGGGTACCTCTCGTACTCATGATGCATTCAAAAACAAATCACTGAGTCCTCCCACTCAAAAAAAAGATGTATAAAATCTATCATAGCAAAAGAAACTCTCAAAAATTCTTTGAAAGCCAAAAGTGAATAGTATGCATAACATAGCTTTTATTCGAGGGGTAATTATACTTTACCCCCTGTGGTTTAAGTGAAAATCACATAACCCCCTTGTGTTTCAAAAGTGTTACACATAACCCCATGTTGTTTGAACTCATCTGCAAAATTGATGGATTGTAATGTTTACAAAAATGTTTGAACTAATATTAACTGTGTCCAAAGGTCTTGGTTTCCAATAACCAACCCATCTATTTTCTGCTTCCCTCTCTCTTTGGCCCCATAGCCGAAACACCCACTAACAGACTACAACCTGCAAGCCACCTCCTCCATCACCAGCCACCATAACCACCTGCATCACCATCTTCTATATCTCCTCCATCATAGCAAGAACCCACATACCACAGAACACCATTAGCCACCCTCTCTTCCTTTTCCTTCTTCCTCTCTAAACATAATCACCAAGTTACCAACAGTCTAGCCACCTTTTTTGACTGCTGACCATCCCATGGAAAAAAGCCACCATCATCCGTGGCCAAACTGAATAGCATGTTGAAGCCACTGCCTCACCACTTCATCTCCGTCATTGAAGAAAATGCCCATTGGTGAGATTTGGCGACAGTGGTGTTGCAACCATAGACGATGGTAGAGAGAGAGAGAACAACTTTAAGTTCACGTGGCGTGCAATATGTGTCACGACCCAACCCCACCCTATGCAAATAAAAGATCGTGACCGGCCAATAGCTTAGCTACCAAAGACCAAGCACATACCAAGGGGTTGATCACTTGTGCATACATCCATAACAATAGTAATAGCAGAAGTATAATATAGTGTTTGTGTATTTCTAACAAACTTCAGAGCAAGTGCCTATGTTGTCAACATACTTGAAGTCATAACTACGTACTTAAAAGTCATTACAAACCATTAGGCCTATCAAATTTAGTCCAAGAATTTAAAAGATAACATGCATCCTTATCAAAACGAAGCATGAGTCTTTGTGGCATCCACACATAAGCAAATTTCTCAAAATATATCTAAAGCGTAGGCTTTACTAATTTTCTGAAATGTTAATCAAAGCTCAAGGAATGATGTAGATACAAGGAGCATTTAGAGTTGTCCATGGACATTTATGAAATATTGCTATTCCAAAAGCATATTGTTAATAGCTTTTCCTTGCATAGTGGAGTATCATTTACATTTCTATCATAGTATGATAATTGTACTTAAAAATAAACTCCACGTCTTATCATGTATTCACATCCCTTGGGCACAAAAAGCCGAAGCCCCTAATATAATTCTCACACGTGTAGAACCCACTATGGACCATGTGGCCCATAGGAGACAACTCCCTGAATATATAAAACGGCTTATTTTAAATCCCCCGAGGTAGGACCTTTGAGTGTGGCACATAATACATTTAAACACATTTTCAAATATTTCACAAGTAATAATGTCCATGGGATTCAAATCTCTTTGTATAATATAGCATTTGACTCAAAAGCATGTAATTTGCGACTAAAATATAACAAAGTAAGCATTTGTAAATAAATCAAGTTGAAAAGTATAACTCCAAGCATCCACAACACTTTAGCCTTCTGTGATTCTTTAGTCCCTTAAAAGCTTCAATTCTGTCCTAAATATGCTAGTCGTACACCTATAGAACATGTATTGTTGTTGTACAACATAAAACTCAAAAAGTGCCTAATGTACAAATTTGTAGGCAGTGTGCTATAGCATGCTCCACAACACGCTTCTTTGAAGTGAAGACTCCTAAAATTTACTGTAGCATGCTATTGCGAGCTCATAGCACGCTCCTCTGAAGTTCTATAGCTGATGAAATTACTATAGGGTGCTACAGCCATGCTAAAGAGAGCTCCCTTGAAAACTTTGGAACATTTTGAAATCAGGTTTTTGTGTAGTTCTAGTTTGGTCTAATGCAAACCTAAGCTTCTTAGGGTGCAAATCTCAGTTCTAGAGTCTCAAATCTGATCTCGAACATCAAAACATATTCGATTACACATGATTTTGTCAAATCAAGTTCATGAATCCTATATCGGTCAATGTACAATTTTAGTCATTGGTATGGTACATACCGGTATCGGTGTCTTTAGGTGTTCCGTTTCGGATTTATCGCTATAAATATAACATAGTAATTAAAATTATTTGTATTCATTTATAAAATTTGATGTCTCTAATATAACATCAAAAATTGTTTATTAATACCTAAGAATTAATAGATGTAATAGAATTCAAAATTATCTAAATCATTTAAATTATTCCTTTATATAATACAAAATTCAAAAAATCTCTTTTTAGTTCTGTCACATCATTAATAATTAAGGAGATAAAAGTTAGAGAGAGAAAGAGAGTTCTTATTTGTAACAAGCTAGAGAGTTGTAGCTAGAGAGAGAAGACACATAAAAAGTTAGAATTGGACAGAGTCTCTCTGACATATAGCAATGATGATCAGTTTTAACTCTATACAAGAAGGCTTCCATACTCATTTAATTACAAAAATACCTTGTGTGTATCGCCGGAACACTCCCGAATTACTGAATACCGAACAAAACACCCGGTACATGCCAGAATATGCCGGAATCAGCCAGGATTTTAGCCGGGATGGAACAGCCAGCTTTACATTCTGTTTCACTACCGGAACGGTATGATTCGTTTCGTACTAGCCGGTACGAAACGATATTAATAACATTGCTTAGGGCCTCAAGTTCTTAAATTCAATCATTTTGATTTTCCAAGTATGCAAGGTCTCTTTATAAGCTTTAACTAATTTAACACACAAAAACAAACATGATATTTGAATACCTTACCTTCTCTTGAGCTTTTACAAATTTTCTTGAATTTTCCTTACTCTTTTCCTTGTCTTTCCTTCAGGCCAAACTCTCTTTTCTCTTCTTTTCATTTTTTTTTTTGCAGAATTTCTTCTCCTCTCTAATTCTCTCTCTCTCTCTCTCTCTCTCTCTCTCTCTCTCTCTCTCTTGCTTGTAGGATGACACACACATACACTTGTCTTGCAATTGCAAGACTAGGTGTATGAAGAGGGATACATGTCCCATGAGGAGGTGGAGAGGGTGTCACTCCTAGTGAGGTGGCACTCTCTCATTGTAACACCTAATGTACTAATTAACCATGCTTAAGGCTAATTAATCAAGGTTTAGACTGATTAATCTTCACTTTAAGCTAATCTCGGTTAAGCTTAATAAACTCCGATTAGTATAATTAATCACAATTAGGCTTAATGAATCAAAATCACTTGTTACAAAAAGTGTTTCAAATTGTCATTATGATTAAATGGAGCTAATTAAGCATCTTGATTAAATCACTTGAACACATCTATAACACAAAAGATTCAAATTCTATCCAGTTATGAAAATCCCTAATCAAGTATATGCACTTATACAATTTCTACTCAAATTAGTCAATCAAGACATACTAATTCACAATTTAAACATAACTAAACTTTTATATCATATATTCAAATATATAATGGAGTGCAATGGGTTAGGGTGTTACAATATGGAATTTGCAAATCTTGAAACATGGTTTCTAAAACTATTTGATCTTACATGTATGCAAATACATACACCAGTTGTGTTGGAATATAATTTGCAATTTTCAAAGAACAATGGTGAAGAATCTGGACATGCATTCTCCATAAAAAGCTGTATGCGGGTGTATGTATACTAAATTCAATGAATCAATGAATTAAATGCAAGTCGAATTAATTAACACCCTCTCTCAAGTATGCTAAATTCACAACTTGAACACTTTTAAGCACAAAGATTTCCTGTTCAAATATACTATATAAATTTGGTACATCAATCCACTTTTTGAGTTTTAGCTAAGTCCAAATGATAAATTTACATTTCATTGAGTACATGCCCATTAATACACAAAAAATAGAGTAGCGTCATTTGATTATTACCTAATACTATAGCATAATGGAATTAGTCAACTAAATAGTTCAAGGCAAGTCAAAAAAACCCATTTGGTTTATGTACTGGGTTTTTCAAACCAACACAATCATTATGGTGTTTCAATCTGCAAAATTATCCATATGAATACACATACCTTTACATATAGATATATAAAACGAAACAAATTCCTAGTGACATTAGATATCAGCAAATTTGAAAAGCCGAATGTAGTACCTTGTAAAGGTAAGAGAAACTGGGATGACAGAGAGAGTGCTTTTGAAGCCTAAGAGCCCCACCAAACTTATTGATCAGGGACTAGATAAGAGCTGATGAACCCACCAAAGCTATTGCTAATCTCTCTCAAAATTATGATGTTTAACGGTTTGGTGGCAAGGGAAAGTTTGGTGCTTTTGTTTTCCTTAGTGCTAATTTATGAATCCTTCTCACTCTATATTCCTTTTTGGTGTTTGTAATGTATATATAAGTTTAAGAATAAGTTTAGGTTATACCGCCGCACAAAAGGGCAAAATTATCTTTCTAATGGGCTATTTTGGTGGGAGTTGTTTCCATCCATCTGAATGCAGTGCGTGTGGCACAAACATAGTTTAATGTAAGTTCAAACTACATGGGGTTATGTGTTCACTTTTGAACCACAAAGTGCTATGTGATTTTCGCTAAAAACCACAGGGGGGCAAAGTGGAATACCCCTTTATTCTATGAATGGGTAAAACAACTTTATTAAAAGTTCTCATATTGCGGTCCTTCCAAACGCACCACGTCACACACAAGGGAGCTACCTTCCAAGCCTTTCTTCCTTAAACTATCTCTGCATCCTCTTAACCAAGATTCACATAAGGAGACTGCTAAGAAACGGCATAACCCAAGTAATTCCAAAGACAAAATATCATACTCCAAAGATGCCATGTGACATGACAATGAATAAGCAAATGATTCATAGTCTTCTCAGCTCTGCAACACATGCAACACCAATTAGGAAGCATTTGACCCCTTCTCCATAGATTACCAACCATGAGAATGGCATTTAATGTTTTTGTCCACACAAAAAAATCTATCTTAGTGGAGCCCCTGACTTCCATATTGCCTACCATGGGAAAGATCTCTTAGCCCCACTGTTAAGGAAATTATAATATGAGCGGACAAAAAATCTCCTATTACTGTTGTTCCCTCACCACCCCCCCCCCCCCCCCCCCCCCCCCCCCCCCAAAAAAAAAAAAAAAAAATTCATATATGAGATTGTGCTTCCTAAGTAGAGCTGTTAGTCTATTACATATGTTGTCTTAATATTGCTATTTATGAAATTGGATCATATAGATTAAAGGGCATTTTAATGTCAGTCTTGCATCAATTAAATAAAAAGAAAATAATATTAATAATTGTATGAGGGCCTACAGAGGAGTGATAGGTCACTGAGGACTCACAAAACACATCAAATGACACCGGAGTTCTAGAGAGAACTAAGTGAGAAATGAAGCAGCCCAGATCAGAGAGAGAGAGAGTATGAGACAACATAAGTATCTAATAAGAGAGCAAGCATCTTTTACATAGAGGCTTGTCTGATATTCCCGGAGAGATAAGATAGAGCCCAGATAGGATTACATTTATCCTAGGTAAGTGATAAAGCCTGCTAAAGACCTGCCTTAGTGGGTAAGGGAATCAGAGTTCTGTTTGAGAAGTCTCTCTCTTAGTTGGATTGGTCTGAAGGCTAGTAGACCAGCGCAAGGTCTAGTGTCATGGAGATACCTTCATCACCAGCCACAAGACTCAAAAGTTCATTGCTTGCTGAACGGTCATTCGGCATGCCTAGGCTTGCCTCACACCCTAGGCTGGGATGCGTAACAAGCGCTGGCGCAATGGGTAGACCAGAGCACACACGAAGGGCTATTAGTCTCCAAGCCATTATTTGTCTAGTACTAGCACATCTTGTTCCGCATCCTGAACAAGTGTAGAGCTGGACACGTTCCGTTCGATGTCCCAACATGTCACCAATATGGGCCTGACACGTGGGGCCTAATGGGAGCCTACCAGCTGAAGATGGTGATGCTAACCTGTAAGCCTCGTGCTGGCATGGTATGCACGTGGCCATGAGGCATCAACACCAATGTTATTCCCTGTTAATCGAGGTGTTGAAAGGGGTAAGATTAGAAATACACCTTACCTTTGGCATTAGTTACAAAAATGTGGCTGCTCTCGTATTCGAACCAGCATTCTCGCGCATGGCATGTTCCTTGTTTCCAAAGTTTCTTTATCTTTTTTCTTTGTTTTTGGATATGAACACAAGAACCTACTCAGAAATGTATGAACACCAGTTACACAGCACCTTTTTCTTGGGGGGTTTTTGAAGATTGCATTCATTAGATTTTCAGATGTTATGAGAGCTTATATAGCATTATGTCATAAAAATATTCTTTCAACTTTTACTGGATCTTCCAGTGCAATTATTGAAAGGTTTCTCATTATTTCTGGCATTTGGAACTGTAGACTCGCCCCAATGCAACTGTTGAGGTGGAAATATCAGAAGATATGCAGCTGGTGCATTTTGACTTCAATAGGTATGGGAATCCTAGGAGCATTTATGAGACTTGATGTTCTGGCTCGTATGTGATTAATTGTATCTTCTGCTTGCAATTTATGTACGCTTTGGACATGAGTACTTGTGCCATTCCCATCTTAGACTGGGCTTATTAAATATTGAGTCTGATATGTATCATACTGTGCTTGGTTACTGCACTGTTAACCAGAAAAGAAAAAGGTCTACTTCAGAGGGAGGGTTTGGGCCCATATCAAGATTTTACTCCAGTTCATCAGCCATGCATCTTTTTGATAATGCGTAATTTATACGTTTTTTTGCCTTGTCTGACTGATAATTTACCCCCTATCCACTAATTGCAGCACCCCTTTTGAGCTACACGATGACAATTACGTTCTCAAGTCAATGAAATTTTGTGAAAGACCACAGGGTGATGAGGTGGCACCCAATTTTTCTGCAGAAGGAGGTGAAGGCTCCAGCATGTCCAGCATGTTCCAGCCTGAAATCACTCACCCTTCCCGGTCAAACATACCGGGTAGGTCTCTCACCTCACCTCCACTTCCTGGAATATTAAAGGCACGTGTTAAGCATGAACATTAGTCTGCAAGTTTCACAGTTGTATATTGTGTAAAATATTTTGCCAGAACTGTGGGGCTCCTTTTGATACTTTATGATCTTAGATTTTGTTCCATTTGATGGAATGGAAGGTGATGCGCAGATCTTTTGCTTGGAAACTTTGAAGGTGGTCTGATTTTGACAAATTATCTGTTCTACATATCCAGGATAGGATAATGTAAATGTTTTATCACTTTTTTCATTTTTGTTTCTTTCGTCCCTCATGTAGCGAAATGGAGTTGTCCTTATTTCTATTGGACCATAGAGAACTGTCGAACTGCGTACAGAATTATGAAATTGTTCCAACAATTGGGCAGTAATCACCATCCTATCCCTTGCTGACACAGAGCTGAGAAGAGGAAGAATGTCAAGGTAAATCAGCCATCCAATATTCAGGTCTCTAAGAAGAATTTTTCCTGTCAAATAGATGCCTCGTTTCTCTCTCTCTCTCTCACTCATTCATATGTATATATATATGTACACTAGTGATTCCGCACGTGCTTCAACTGATACAATTAAATAAGATAGAATAAAATGCATAAACATAAAATAAATGCAATCAAATAATGATAGAATAAATGCATATAGATAAAAGCCAAACTAATCAATACAATTTGCCTAAAGTTGAACAGAATTTTGGGTTTTATTCTGTCAGAGTCTGACCTTTTATGTGTATTGGGGTATAAAGGATGAAAGGCCCATATAATTTCATAAAATCCAAAAAAAAAAAAAAATTTAGTACTTCACTAGGTATATGTTCTTTTCTTCAAAATCCATTAAATTTTTGTCTTCCTAGATTTGCTAAACAGCCACAACAAACACAATATTGTAGGGAATGTGATCATCCAGACAGTTTTTGTTTTAGAAAATTGTCTGAATACAATCATTAAGAAGCCATTTTGTTTCCTAGCTGTGCCACTGATCACTTCTAACATATCTCCAGATTTGAGCAGTTTCATTGAATTAGATGTAGGTGATCATTCCCGGCCACTACTGCATTTAGAATCACAAAGTTTATATCAGTCTACAGTAAATCATATTTTGGCCTAAGCACCTTCCACTTATCCTTATCTCATTATACAGTAAATCATATATTGGCCTTCTATTCACAATACCAATCATTTCACCTGACTGTCGTTTCATCCTCAAGTAATAGTACTCTTATTTTTACTAAGTTAGCATCATAACGTTAACTCATTGTAAAATTCTAAAATTTGTCGGTCTTTCACTCTTTCATTGTAGATCATCTGCCTGTGCGTCTTCGCCTTCGCTTTCAACTAATCCATATGATACCTTCAACTTCCCATCACAATTATTGATCTTCAATGAAGGGGACTCAAGCAACTGGGCAAACCTCAGCCTAGAAGGCCGGTACTCAAATTCCCCCCCATCTCATCCTCAATTGATGCTACTCTAGTTTCTCATACACAAATTCGTCTCCTATTCTTGTGGAGTAAGCACGCCCCAATGACAAGAATGAAACATAATATTAGCATTGTAAAGAAACACTAAAATATCATAAATAATAATAAATAAATAAATAACTAAATGATTGCATCAAGACAGCTAAGAATTAAGTTGCATATTATTGTTTTCTCATTCAAAATTTAACAGTATACCAAAGACAACATAGCAAAAGTTACACCCATTCAAAAGTCCACACCATCATATATAGAGGAAACCGCTACACTCCCTGCACAAAAAATCCAACACAAGCATATATATTTGTAGGAATTTCATACAAATACATATATTTGTCGATTCACGCATTGTAGTGTGAATCGACCTACATGTTCTATAGTTGATTGATTTTCTTCTCTTGAAAATAGGCTAAACTCAGGGATTCAGAATCCCCTAGGAAACTCTACACGATCCACCTATGGTGGATAAGGCCTGAACATGGGCCTTTCATTTCTTCCAAAAGTTGGGCCATACGGATCTTGGATAACTTCGGTTTAGTGCTCTTTACGGACTTGGCTGTTACGTATTTCTTCATCTCTTTCGATGTTACCAAACCCATTATTACCTTCTTCTCTCAAAGGTACATTTTGGTCATAATCTCCTCTTATGGGTGCCAGATTCCTCCTTGGTCCTATCCTTGATCTCTGCTCAAGAACGGGGGTTCATTCACCTCCCTTTTGAGCATCGGGTTTACAGGATAGTAACCTAGGAATTCCCAACTTTCCTTATGGTCCATATTACTGATAAAAGGATGTGGTGTAACGGGCACTTCTCGAGATGCACTGGTATTTCCTTCAAAGACAGGGTCCTGATAGTTCTGATAATACCCTGTTTCTTTGATGGCTGGACTTGTATATGCGCTACCCATTGCAGGTATAGCTTGGTTGGGAATTGGCCTAACAACAGATGAACGTACTGTTGAATATGTTTGCTTGACGTATATCTGGGCATCATATTACTAGCCATAAAATTCATATCATTACATGTCCCTGGAAGCATTTCGTCCCGAAATTCACTTACCGAATTAAAATATATACGGATACTGATTCTTTATTGTTTCCTCACGCTCTCAAGTGGCATCCTCAACCAAATGACTTTTTCACAACACTTTCACCAATAGTATCACCTTGTTACGCAAAATTTGTTTTCTACGGTCAAGAATCTGAACAGATTCTTCAACATAACTCAAGTCATCTTTTAATTCTATCGGTTGCTGAGTCAACACATGAAAATGATCTGGCATATACTTTCTCAATATAGAAATATGAAAGACATTATGCAACTTAGACATTTCTGAAGGTAAATTCAATCAGTAAGCAGTAATATTAACTCTCTCAATAATGATACACGGTTCAATATATCTTGGACTTAACTTCCCTTTCTTCCTAAATCTTAAGATACTCTTCCGTGGAAATACTTTCAAAAACACTTGATTACCAACCTCAAATTCTAATTCTCTTCTTCTGTTATTTGCATAATTTTTCTGCTTGTTTTGTGCTACTTTCAAGTGTTTTTGAACAACTTTAATCTTCTCGGTGGTATATTATATCATTTCTGGACCTCACATTTGTCTCTCTCCCACATCACTCTACCACACTAGAGTTCTATATCGACGCCCATATAAAGCTTCAAATGGAGTCATCCTAATACTGGATTGATAACTATTGTTATATACAAACTCCATTAAAAGCTAGATGATCCTCTCAACTGCCTTTAAAATTAAGTGCACAAGTTCTCAACATATCCTCTAATGTCTGAATAGTTCGCTCTGATTGCCCATCAGCTTGAGCATGAAAGGTTGTGCTAAACTTTAAAGTTGTACTCATAGCCTACTGTAAACTAGGTCAAAATCTAAAAGTAAATCTTAGATCCTTGTCTGCAATTATAGATATTGGAGCTGCATGCAATCTCATAATTTCATCAACATACAATTTAGCATGTTTATCCAAAGTGTAAGTAGTTTTAACCGGCAAGAAATGAGCCGATTTGGTCAACCTATCAATAATCACTCAAATAGAATCAAATCCACTTTGGGCTCCTGGTAATCCCACCACAAAGTCCATAGTAATATGCTCCCACTTCCATTATGAAATAAGAAGAGGTTACACCAAACCTGCCGGCTTCTGATGTTCTGCCTTTACCTATTGACAAGTTAAGCATTTAGTCACAAACTCTGTAATTTCTCTCTCCATACTAGGCCACCAATATTCTTCTCGAAGATCACGATACATCCTCGTACTCTCCGGATGCGTGGTATACAAAGATTGATGTGCCTGCTCCAAAATCTCATTCTTCAAAGTTAAATTGTTTGGTACACAAAAGTGAGTCCCAAAAATTAAAGTACCATATTCATGTATAGAGAAATCGGTTCTAACTCCATCCTTTACTTGCTTTATGATTTTATCCAATTGTGAATCTTGTAATTGAAATTTCTGGATTTGATCAAGCTTTAACGATCTCACCTAGAACTATGCTACTATAGAAGTAACTGCCACCATTTCAAATTCTACTCCTAAGGAAATCATTTCTACAAATAATTTTGCTTGATAACACTTCATACAAGCTAACCTTCCTAAAGATTTTTGACTCAAAGCATCTGCTGCCACATTAGTTCTTCTCGGATAATAATGGATAGTGCATTCATAATCTTTAATTAATTCCATCTATCGTCGCTGTCTTGGATTCAAATCTCTTTGAGTAAATAAATACTTCAAATTTTGATGATCTGTGAATATTTCACAAGGCTCATCATATAAATAATATCTCCATAATTTCAAAGTAAACACCACTACTACTAGCTCCAAATCATGAATAAGACAATTCCTCTCGTGAATCTTTAACTGTTTGGAAGCATAGGCAATAATTCGGCCTCTTTGCATTAATACACAATTAAGACCCTGATGAGAAGTATCACTATAAATCACAAAGTCTGCTTTCCTTGAAGGAATAGTCAACACTAGAGCTGTAGTCAACTTAACCTTCAATTCTTGAAAACTACGTTTACAATCCTTAGTGCATTTAAACTTCACATCCTTGCGTGTCAATCTAGTTAACGGTACAACAATAGATGAGAATCCTTGAATGAACCATTTATAATATCCCGCTAAACCCAAGAAACTTATAACTTCAGACACATTCTTTGGCTACTCCCAATTTATTATAGCTTTGATTTTCTTTAGATCAACACGGATGCCTTAATCGAAAATTGCATGCCCCAAAAACACCACCCTGTCAAGCCAAAACTCACATTTACTAAATTTGGCATATAACTGTCTATCCTGCAAGGTCTGTAATACAAGTCTCAAATGCTCTTCATGTTCTTCCTTACTATGAGAATATATCAATATATCATTAATGAATACAATTACAAAAGAATTGAGAAAAGGTTGAAATATCCGATTCATGAAGTCTATGAAGATAGCTGGAGCATTAGTCACTCCAAATGGCATCACCAAAAACTCATAATGTCCATACCGTGTATGAAAAGCAATTTTTGAAACATCACTGTCTTTCATCTTTAGTTGATGATAACCTGATCTCAAGTCAATCTTTGAAAAGAGCTTGGCTCCTTGCAATTGATCATACAAGTTATCAGTAGGCGGCAAATGATATTTGTTCTTCACTGTAACCTGATTCAGATGCCTATAATCAATACAAAGTCTCATGGTTCCATCCTTCTTCTTCACAAACAACTTAGGAGCTCCCCACGGTGATACACTAGGTTGAATGAACTCCCGATCTAGTAAATCGTGCAATTGAATGTTTATTTCTTTCAACTCTAATGGTATCATTCTATATGGTACAATAGATATTGGAGTAGTCCCCGGTAATAACTCAATGGAAAACCCCACCTCTCTATCAAGCACAATCCTTAGTAGCTCATCTGGAAACACATTTACAAAGTCTTGTACCATTGGAATATTTAATAACTTCGATTCTGATTTGGTTGTGTCAATCACATGGGCCAAATATCCCTCACATCCTTTCTGTAATAATTTTCGGGCTTCTAAAACTGATATTAAACAGGTAGGAACCACATCCTGCTCACCTTGATATCTAAACTTTGATTTATTCGGCATTCAGAAGATAACTTTTTTCTTAACACAGTCAATGAATGCATGATAAGGTAATAGACAATCTATACCCAATATCATATCAAAGTCAAAAATCGCTAAAGAAATCAAATCCACATTCAACTCTTTTTTTCCAACTTTTAACACACAATCCTTATACACTATTTCTACCAACACCACATCCCCCACTAGTGTAAAAACAAGTATATGGTGTGCCATAGATGTATGTGGTCTATGTAGATGCTCACTAAATGCAATGGAACGAAAGAGTCTGTCGATTTAGGATATAACAATACGTAAGCATCCTAATCAGCTACAGCTATCATACATGTTACTACCATAGGTGTCGCCTGAGCATCCCGCTGGGTCATAGCATAGACCCGTTCCTGAGTCCGCAGTTCAGAATTAGTCCCACATCCACGTTGTATACTCCCAAGCACCCCTCTTCCACCATTAGCCATATTGCCCACGGAAGAAGCTGTTGTGAAACTCTGAGTACAATTTTTGGCCGTATGTCATGTCTGTCCACAATGATAACACTTATCACTCCACGGAGCTAGACAGTCTCTTATCACATGTCCCATTGCCCCACATCTGTAACAAATAATTTCCCCACTTCTATCACTAGAAAATCCAGAACCAGAAAGTCTCACCAGAGATCTCCAAAGTCCTTGTCCCCTTGAACTTCTCAATCTTGGTCTAGATTGTACTCGACCTTGACCTCTAAACATTAAAGATTCTGATGGTTTTTGCTCTGAAATTTCAGCTCCCACATCAAACCTTTCCTTTTTGCATTGCTCCTTAACTAAAGCTGATGGCGCTTCTTCTTTCACTTTCCTTGCTGAATCTCTTTGTGTCATACTTTCTACATCAATTTAGGGTTAGCACACAAGATATATGACCCACATAAGCCTACCAACTGACACCGACACAATAACACCCTACAGTCCACTGCAACTCTAGACACCAACTTCACAACAAAGCCTCGTTTTTAAACCTTGGCCTTACACCACAGCTGACACCAATACAACAATAGAACCTCATTTTTAAACCTCAACTTTGATACTAATCTGTTAGGCCTGCACCTAATCAGGCGTCATTAATGTCGGTTTAGAACAAATGTGATCGCACAGGCTACTAGCTTGTAAAAGAAACCTTGCAACAATCCAAAAAATAAGAATCTTATAATAAATAAACAACATCATTAAATAGAAAACCTTTCAAGAATTTTCATCATTAAATAAATGAAACTATCTCACAATCTAATCAACATACATAAAGAAGACTATTGAATTAAACCTTAATAATTACAAACCAAAATGTAAACAAACTTCACAAACTCCCATCCAATACACAACATATACAAGAGCAACGACTCGATAATGGAGCTTCTCGAAACTCTCTAACTCCACACTAACATCAATAATGACAACGACAGTAGTGGACCGAATCTCCCTTCCCATATCACCTGCAAGACAATCTGTGCAGGTGTGAGTTATGTATCAATATGCTCACAAAGATAATCAATACTCATAAATAATGAATGATAAATAAGTATTGTATAATCCACCAATAGATAAATCACCACCAATGATATGTAATATCTGATGTAATGCAATGTATGATACACCACAAATGAGTGTGCAATTTAGATAATATTGGCCCAATATACCGATGGTTTGTTATCAAGAAATGTCCACTGTGACACCTTTTAGGTTAGTCCACCGTGACTAAACCTTAGGTTGGTCCCACGTAACCGAACCTTTTCTCGTGCAATGTAAGCTATGCACACATTATGTATTGTATGTAATATCACCTCATAAACCACTTTAAGCACCCTATTTTTGCTCGCTCAGTAATCTCCGGTCTGACTAGACTTATATTCAAACCGACACAAACACATTCAAGCCCAAACCAGCTTTCTAAACTCAATCCAGTCAATCAACCGCTTCACGGGCCCGTCGGGCGCAATGGAGGCAAACTGACCAAAATGCCCTTGCGGGATTGCTCGGTCCAATTTCAGATGACACGTCTTCTTAAAGACGGTAAGTCCCTATTTCAATCTCAAATCCAATTCCAATTCCAATTATAATATAGACTAGTTAAACTCAATCCGGCACGTCTTTTAAGAAAGTTAATCCTTCAAACGGTAAGTCCATTCAGTCTGGCATGTTTATCAAGAAAACTTCTCAGAGCGATAAGTCCCTTCAAACCTGTCGACCAGGACGAAACCCAAGTCTCTGATATGGTAGAATGGTTAAATTCTAGAGCTTGCTAGCCCGCCAATGTAGAATGTCCATTATCCAGCACGTCTTTCGAGAAAGTTAATCTCTTAGACGATAAAACCATCCAGCAGCTTTCCGAGATCAGGCAATCTCTAGAATAAATGCCCACCGTTAGAGTGAAGAAAACACTCACAAACATCGCAACCGTCAGAGTGGCAGAAACACTGGCAAACAGGTCGACATTGAAAATTACCAACAAAACCCCTATGTTATGGGACCGAACATGCCTTTTGGTTGTGACATGTTTACCGAAGAACGGGATGCCTTTAGAAACCAACTCTTCACACACCGTCAAAGTGATGAAAACATTCAAAACTCAGGTTAACACCAGTGCCTGCTAGCCCACTCCAGTGAAAAACGACCAAACTGCCCTTTGGGCCCCACCAGCACGCTTCTTGAGAAAGTACCTAAGTTCTCAAAGTGATAAGTTCACCCTTCCAAGATTGTCTCAAAGACAATCTGGCATGTTCAAGTACCTTCCAGTAGGTTCCGAATCAATTCTAAGACCATCTGGTCAAAATGACCATTTTGCCCTTAGGTATCCAATCGCCTATAGGAACCACACCGAGTTTGGGTATCAAACCGGTAACCTCCTGAGGATGCTTCTAACAGTATTCTCAACTTTTCAACACCTTTTCGAATCATTCTGAGTCTATTATGGTAAGCCCGGTGCAAAATGATCGTTTTGCCTCTAGTGGGCTAGTTGTCTTTTTCAACCACACTGGCTCCAGGTATTAAACCAGCAACATTCTCAATAGTGTTTTCAACGTTCAAGCCTTCTCACGGGTCACTCCGAGTGCATTCCAGTGTTTCTCTCATTCAATTGATCGTTTTGCTCTTGGTGGGTCGGTCACTCTTTTCAACTATCTCGGCGCAGTTTCTCAAGTCCGTTACCTTCGGGACACTCTTTCTAGGGTTCCTGTCCATCCCTAGCCTTTCGGATCATTCCCAAACCTTCCGAAGTCATTCCTAGTGGAGCTAAGCCAAAAATTGCATGGTAGTCACTAGGACAAGCACCCAAATCTTTTGCCTTGCGTCACAAGGGTCAAAAAATATATTTTTTGCCGCCTTAAAAATTTCCTAAGTGGCTGGCGCCACTAGGAGTGGCACCAAGGTTAAATTTCCACTAGCGCCGCTGCAACAGGCGCCAGTTCCTATTTCAATTGCCTATGAATATAGACCCTCCTTCTGCATAAAAAGCGTCCGCAAACTCAGTTTTGAAATTCTGTCTCTTTAAAAACAGAGCTCGAACTGCCTCAAAACCCTAATTCTCTCAAGCCTCTTCAAGCCCTAGCCTCCATACACATAAACTCTAGCCTCTATACACCTTATACACTCAAATACAAGCCTCCAAGCATTCATTGAAGATCAAGTGCTACATTTTCAAATCTTTCAAAGTTCAAGTAAAGTAAAGCAAACAAAGCAATCAAAGTAAGAAGAATACGAGGTTGGCTTTCTATTTACTTTTATGTAATCCCATTCTCTCTTCTCTCTCCTAACCCACTTGGATTTTTTTTATTTTAATCTCCATCTTCTACCTCCTCTTCTTGCATACTTAAAACAAGGGACTCCCCGATTCATGCCTAGGAAGAACTGTTGAAGGTCATTGTGCTAGGGGCTTTCATCTTGTTCAACCTTAGATGGTGTGGGTTCGGCCCCTTTGATTATGTGGTGAAACCTAACCTTGTATGTTCACAACCCTATTGCATTGTAGTTATCATGTTCATGCATTGCATTTAAAATTGCATTCAAAGTTGTTTTCAAACTTGCATCAAGGTTCTTTTTCAAAACTTGCATTCAAAATCTCCTTCTTTCAAACTTATTTTCAAAATCACACTCCTAGGATAATTCTAACCATTCCATAGTTAGGGTTATTTTAGGAAAGTGTTATATTAAATGTGACTATCAGGGTTCAAATTTTTTGTGTAAATCCTAAATTGTTTTTATCAAAACCACAATCTTAAGATGATTCTAGCCATTTCATGATTAGGGTTGTTTTAGGAAAGTGTCATATTCAATGTGATCATTCTGTTCTATATTTCAAAACCCTATTTGTTTTCAAAATCATTACCCTAAAATGGTTATAATCTTTTCATGGTTAGAATCGTTTTAGGAAAGTGAAATATTTAAGAGATTTTCAAAAGTCCATATTAAAACCTCTTTCTAAATAGTTTTGTAAATTTATTTCCTAAAAACTCTTTTCAAATATCTACTTTTCAAAAACTTTTTGTCTTGAAGTCCAAGTCAAGCCCTATAATCCATGGTTAGGAAACCCTAATTTTTTTCTTAAAATCATGACTTTCTATTTTGCCTAAAATTATAGGTTTCCAATACTATTTTCTATATCAAATCATAGATTTCTAAAACTTCGTTTTGATTCCAAATCATAAATCTCCAAATTCAAAGTTTTCAAAATTCAACCTTTCCAATTCCATGTCAAATCAAATCTTTCAATTTAGGAAATCAAATCAAATCCCCCAATTTTGAAAATAAAATCAGATCATCTATTTTTTGGAAATAAAATTCAATATTCGAATTTAGCAAATAGAAATCAAATCTTTCCTAATTTCAAAACTTTTTCAAATATCGACTTTTTAAATTTCGAACTATCAGATCTTTCCTAATTCTAATCTTTCCTAATTTCAATCTTTCTTAAATTCAAATTTTCAAACATTTCTTAATTTCAAACTTTCAAATCTTATTTCCAAATTTCAAAGTTTTCAAACCCTTCTTAAATTAAGACTTTCTTAAAATAGGTCTATCTAAATTCAAAAACTTTCCAAATTTAAATCTTTTTAAAATCAATACTTTCCTAAAATGAAACTTTCCTATTTTGAAACTTTCCTAATCTAAAGCTCTCCAAAATTCAATCTTTTCAAACTCTAACTTTCTAAATTCTTGCAAATCAAATTTTCAAGTCAAATCTCTTCTAATCCTTTCAAACCAAATATTTCTAAATCAAACCAAATCTTTTTCAACATTTCCAAATCAAGTGTTTCTAAATCAAATCAAACCATTTTCAATCTTTTCTAAATTCTATCTTTCCTAAATTGAAACTTTCTAAAATCAAACTTTTCAAGTTCAAATCAAATCTTTCCAATTCAATCGCATGCTTTAAACCCTAGGTTACCTAAGCCCTAGGAGACAAAACCCTAGTTCAACCCTAACCCTAAAGTTAGGAAGCTTCAACTCTTTTCTAAACTAAGATGGTTTTCAAAATTCAACTCAAGTCAAGATGATTTTAAAGTTCAACTCAATCTTTCCAAATCAAGTCCAAGTTCTACTCTCCAGGTTCAATTTCAAATCAAAATCAATTCTAAGTTCGATTTTAAATCAAAATTTAATTTCAAATCTTCCAATCAAAGTTCAAATGAAACTCTTTTCAAGTTAAACTTTTCAAAGACCCTAAAGTGTCTTTTTAAATCAAACAAGAGCTTAAAGTGCCTATTTCAATCGGACCCCGAGTCTGAACTACCACTAACCTGATTTTCAATAAAGGGATACGTAGGCAACCCTCATGGGTGCGGTCATAACCTTTTTCAAGTTTTCAATTCCTACAACCTTTTTCAAGCTTCAAATCCTCTATTCAAATCTATTTTCAAAATCAAATCATTTTCTTACACTTGCATGTCATGCATCATATAATTGAACATCAGATAATCAGACATTCTAAATGAGTGAATCTAGGGTGAATGGACATGTAAGTACCGTAAAGGCGGGATAGGGTGATCGCCTGGTACATCTTTCCTATACGTAACTGTCGCGCCCAGATTTTTTGCACTCGAGAAATACACACACAAGTAAGAAAAATACTGTACTCTCTCGTTAGAATTCACCCTCCTAGAAGAATAAGTGCAACTAGGTTTGAATTAAAAATTGATTTGAATAAAGGGCTTTTGAAAAACATTTGGAGTCGCCACCTAACTTGATTAAGGTAAATTAGGTCACCTAGAAACTAAGAATAATCCGAAGACTACACTTAGGGTTTTTGAAAAAAGGTTTTGAAATTATCACCTCAAGAGAGGGCTTTTAAGAAAAACAGATTGTTTGGGAACCTTTGGAAATTATTTAGCCCTTTTTGAAAAATAACTCCATTTTTGGTCTTTGAAAATAGTAATCTAGATTCAGAGGTTGATTACGTGTAGGGAAGACGCACTAAGCCGTCACCCTACCCTGCCCTTTCGGTACCTACATGTCAATCTACCCTAGATTCACCTATGAGAGTCTTCAATTAACAACTATCCAATTCTATCCACTTTAGAAAAAAAGGAACGTTTACAAGACATGATGCATGATATGCAAATGCAAGAGAGAGAATTGAAAAATAGATTTGGAAAGAAATTGAATTGATTTGAAAAGAAAGAAATAGAAGTTTAAATTTGGAAAGATAGTTTTGGAAATTGAAAATAGAGATTTGGAAATAGAAATTTGGAATTTGAAGTTTGAAAATAGATTGGAGATTTGGAAATATTTTGTGGAAATAAAAACTTGAAAAATATTGTGACCGCACCCATGAGGGTTGCCTACGTATCCTTTTAAAGGAATCAAGTCAGTTGTAGTTCAGACAAGAGTCCGATTGAAAATAGAAGAGTTGATTTGGAAAAGAGTTGAAATTGAAATTTGGATTGGAATTGGAAGAGTAGGAAAATTTGGACTTTGATTGGAAGATTTGAAAAGATTGATTTTGAAAGACTTAGTTTTAGGAAACCTAGACTTAAAAACTTAGAAAATAAAGAATGGATTTGACTTGGAAAGATTTTAGAAGAGAATTGACTTGAATATTGGACTTGGAAGATTAGGAAACTTGGAATTGGGAAATATTCGAATTAGAAAAAGTTTGAATTAAGAAAGTTTCAATTTAGGAAAATTTTAGGTTTAGGATAGTTTTCATATTAGGAAAGTTTAAACTTAGGAAAGTTTTGAATTAAGAAAATTTTATTTTAAGAAAGGTTTTGAAATAGGAAGGTGTTGAATTTAGAAATGTTTTGAATTAGGAAAAGTTTAGTTTAAGGAAGGTTTAGAATTTGGAAAGTTTCAATTTAAGAAAATTTTGAATTTGGAAAGCTTAGAATTTTAGAAAGATTTAAATTTAGAAAGCTTTAGAATTTTTGGAAGATTCAAAGTTTGAGTTTTCGAAAGATTTGAAAATCTAGATTTGGGAGTTAAAGTTTGGAAAGGATGTGGAATTAAGAAAGGTTGGAATGAGGAAAGGTTTAGACTTTGAAAGATTTGAAGTTTAGGAAAGTTTAGAACTTAGAAAATTTTGGAGTTTAAAAGCTTCGAATTTAGAAAGTTTTAAAGAATTTGAGTTTTAGAAAACCTTGATATTAGGAAAGGTTTGAGTATAGGAAAGATTTGAAAACCTAGATTTGGAAAGTTGCATAAAATCACATTTTCAAGCCTTTCCAAAACCACTAGGACCAAAACCCCAGCTCAAAACTATCTTTCCAAAACCTTAGATTAACCTAAACCTAGTTGGCTAACCCTAGATTGACCTAACCCTAGTTATTCAACTCTAGGTTAACCTAACTCTAGTTATCCAACCTTAGATTGACCTAACCCTAGTTGTCCAACACTAGGTTAACCTAACCCCAATTATTTAACCTTAGGTCACCCTAATCCTAGGTTAATTTAACCTTAATTAGTTAACCATAGGTCATCCTGACCCTAGTTACCTTAACCAAAGTTAGTTGGTTTCAAGGCTCCAATTCCAACCCCTTTTCAAAACAATCGTCAATTCAAAAGACTTTTCAAGACTTGTTTTCAAAATTATTCTATTCTCTTAAGCTTTCAAAAATCATGATATAAGTCTTTTCAAATGCACTAACACCCTTTTCCAAAATGCTTTTAAGAGCTCTCTTAAATTTATCTCGACTAAAATGGTTAGACACTCAACATTTTTAAAAATTGTTTTCAAAAGCTCACAACTCTAAGGTGATCGTAACCCTCTCATGGTTATGGTTTTCAAGGGAAAGTGATTTATTAAATGAAACCTGTAAAGGTTCATAATAGGGTTCCAAATCCTAAGTGTTTTCCAAAACCTCTTTCAAAAATGATTTTCAAAAGTCACACCTTCAAGATAATTATAATCATTCACTGATTATGGTTTCTTGAGGAATGTGAGATATCAAGTAAAATTCTATAACCCTAAATATTTTCAAAACCCTAATCAAGTCTTTCAAAAACTTTTTTGAACTCCCTTGAGTGGTTTCAAAAACATTCCAAAAACTTTCTTGAATTGTTTCAAAAATATTCCAAACTCCCTTGAGTCATTTTCAAAAATATTTTAAAACTCTCTTGAGTCGCTTTCAAAAACATTTCGAAACATCTCAAGTTCTAGTTCAAAGGCACTTTCAAAACTCTCCAAAGTCCAAGTCCAAGTCAAAACTCTCTTGAGTTTAAGTTTCAAAAAAAAAAAAACCTTCCAAGACTCCATAAGTCCATTTTCAATCATGATCTTACACGAACTACGAATGACCTGATTTTCGCTAAATGAGATACATAGACAACCTTCATAGGTGCAGTCATAACCTTCATTTCAAGTCAAATACCCTTCTTAAAAATCTTTCTCAAATCAAATTATCTTTCTAAAATTAAGTTTCAAACCCTTTCGAAATCTTTCAAAAATATTTTCAAAATATGCATCATGCACAATTTATCCAAAAAGTAATGATCAAACCCTATTTTCAAGACCCTAAAATGAATATAAAGTGAACATTAGTGACCAGTATTGCCTTTGCCTTTGCCTTGAAAAATGTCATGACGGGCGTTGAAGCGTATGGGCTTTATGAAATTAGTAGTGGTAGTAACAGTAGACCCACCCGTAGCCAGATGGCAAGTGACCCTTCAGATGAGGCAAGCAAGACAAGAGACCATTTGATAATAGTAAGTTGAGTGCTGCTTTGGAGTGTTGCCAAGGCTTTATTTATTAGTTACCACTCAGCCACCCATGCACAGTAGAGGTGTAAAGTGGGTCCGGCCATGCACGGCCCGCCACATGTGTGCTTCGTGGCGTGCTCATACCGGCTCATGAAAACAAATACTAAATTCAGCACGGCCCATGGGCACGACATAGTTTGTGCGGGTGCCGTACTCGTTCTCGTGCTTGGATCATGTCCGTGCTTGTGTCGCGTTTGTCCTCGTGTTAAAATTTTTCTTTTTACCAATATTAAACTCATATACATTTAAAACTTTAACAAAACAAATAAAATAAACTTTTATTTATGATGGAATCCATTTACAAATATTAAATAGAATTAATAGGTATTAAAAGTAAATTACGATGTGTAAAAAATTATAAAGCAAACAAAATTTGAAATACATCATAGTTTAGTAATGAAATAAATATACAAAATAAGTAGAACATATTTTTCATTCTTCATTTAATTCAGCTATATCTAAGTTTTAAAAATCTTCAGTTATGTCGTCTGTCAAATTTTGGGCTCTAAGACTTGCATCATTCCAATCCTTCAAGCACACAATGCATTTCAAGATTTTTAAAATTAGTCTGATTCTCCTCTCGTCCAATTACTTATTGCCTGCACTAAAAGCAAACTTTAATACTACTGTAGACATCGTAACCGTTAGTAGATCATGTGCCATGATAGAAAGCACAAAAAAATTTCTTTCTATATGATCATTAGTGTATTTTAGGTCATCTTGCACAATCAAATTAATTATATGATATACACATTTTCTATAAAAAAATAAATTTCACCATGAATGGGATGCAAATGGCGTTTAAACAAATTAATCAATGTATTATTAGCACTAGCATTATCAAAAGTAATACTAAAAACTTTATCTACAATATTATATTTCCTAAATAAATTTATAATATATTAAAATATATTTGAAGCATTATGAGGATATTTCATCATTCAAAAAGTAATAATTTTTTTTATGCAATAACTAATTAAGAGTAATATAATGTGCAGTAACACAAACATAACTAATTTTGTTGCAACCAGTCCATAAATCAAAAGTACAAGAAATTGTTGCACCAAAACTTGAAAATTCAAAAATTAGATTTTGTTTCCGTTCACTAAAAACTTTTAAACAATCACTTCAAGAAGTATTTCTAGAAACTTTCTTTTACGAAGGGTGTAAATATGACTTAACAAAATGCTCAAATTTTTTATCATCAGAAAAAGTAAAAGGTTGCTCTGCCGAAATTATGTATACAGCCATTCCTTCTCTCATTTTATGTTGAAAGTATGAAAAAGTAGACAAACTAGTATCAGTTGAACTAAATTGAGATTGTTTAGGGTCATTACCTTGTTGTTGCTTCAAATGACCATTTGCATGTCTGGCAAGGTGGCCGGTGCCATCATGAGAGCTACAACTCAAAGCGTTTTTACAGAACTTACATATAGCTTTTTGTTGAATATTTTCAAATACATCTTTAATTTCTTTATGGTATAATACTTTCATACGACAGATGTACGTGCCCTTTTTCTTTTACCTTTATCGACATGGCTAATTATCATGGAAGATGTACTTGACGGTACAGTTGAACCTCCTCGAAATCATTAATATCATCAAAATCTAAATCCTCAAGGTTAAAATTTACAAGGTCCATATTTATAATAAAATGAAATAATGTAATTAAAAATAAATTTTGAATAAAATAACAATAATATAAATATAATACAATTAATATAACAACAATAAAATTAGAATAAGATAATATAATAATATAAATATAATAATGATACCTCACCCGAATTTGCAAATTACTTGACTTGCAACAAGATTGTAAAAAAGTGATTAAGTGTAAATAATATAAAGAAAAAATAAGTAGTTTGTGATTGTAGAGAGAGAAATTATATAGATTGTAGAGAGAGAATAATTTTGTGAAAAAGAAATAAAGTGAGAGTGAGCATTTATAGAAAAAATTAAATAAGTCAATTTACAAAATTATCCCTAAAACTAACCGTTATATAGTTATTGGGATGAATAATTTTGATATTTTTGATAAAAATACACATTTGTCCTTTAAACTAACCATTATAGTTGTTAGGGAGATAATTTTGACATTTAGAGATACTTGTAAAAAAAACTAGTCATTAACCGCCTCGTGCCGGGCTGACCCGTTATTATTGGTATCAAATAATAAGTATCAAATAATGCCGTGCCGGGCGGACCACTAAAGCCCGGGCTTCACATTACTTGTATCAAATACGTGACGACTGATGATTGGGCTGGCTGAACCGAGTTGGCTTCACGTTTAAGGCCATACACATTATTGGACTTTCTCCGCCCCCCAAAACATACACCAACAAATAATCACAAAAATCTGCTCTTCATATACATATACACTAGATATGACCCGTACCCTACAAGACTCCCAACAAAATATTTCATTTAACTTTTGATAAATTAAATGTAAAAAAATACACAACATTTGAACGTTAATGTGAAAAATTAACTGAAAATCAAAGAATGACTTGTCAAATTAAAAAAAAACTGCCCAAACAACAATGAAAAAAGTTTAGAAAATTTTTCCTAAGTCATGAAACCCACATTACTTGTTCAGACGAAATTTGAATTCGGAACAAAAAATTCAACTGATTTCAGCCATTAAATGTTCAAAACTAAATTTGAACCGTCAGATACAAATGTAAGGAAGCCATTTTCAATAAAAATTATGTTTTATCATATAGATATACAAATAATTAGTGCCGATTATTGAGCCACAGACATTTGATATTCTTGCAATTTTATCATGACCTTCGAAAATTATCTTGGGAGAGTGCTTTGGAGTTGACAGCCAAATTCCCCCGTCTCTCACACAACACAAATAATTCCGACCACTAGAACACAATATTGAAAGCAGAAGTAATGAAGTCAGACAATCAATTTTGAATTCGACTTCAAACTTGAGTGTTTTGTAACATCTGTCACTGCTGTTGCTTACAGTCCGTGAGTACCCCAACAAATTAAGTTGTACAAGAAAGACGCCTACATCTGCTTTTGGAAAAAGTCAACTAATTAGCGCCGCAGTCATACTTCCACAATATAATATTGCCGCAATACCTTGTTCTATGCACAAACAGCAGCAGCTCTAACAAAGCTACAAGAAAAGTTCCACAAGGCCTAGCAGTAACATTCCTTTCATGTGTAAGCAATTCCCTATTACTTACCGGGCTTCAAATAGAAACTCCATTCTCTAAGAGCTCTAATAGAACACTCCTCATCTTATCAACTGAAACAGGTTTCAGAATTACTCCATCCATACCAACCTCCAAGCAATTATCCTTCGTTACTCTCTCTGTATTTCCTGTAAGTGCTACTATTAATGGCCTTCCGTGACGTTTTGTAAATTTTTCCCGTATGTGAACAGCGACTTCATAGCCATCCATACCAGGTGTAGATATATCCATAAACACCACCTTGTGTTCGTGAGAGACAATACGCAAACACTCATCGGCTGAGCTGACAGTCATCACGTCACATCCGAGGTGCACAAGAAGCCCCTTGGTTACCATCCTACTAACCCTGTATCACCAACATTTAATTTCACGTCTTGAATACAATTACCATAACTCATCTTATTCAACTTTTAACGTATTAAGTTTTTATCGTTTAATAAGTAAAACATTTTAAGGTTTAAAATATTACTATGGCATAAATGCTATACACAATATCGAAGTTGCAGACAATTAATCATATTTATAGCAATGTACTCCACTCTCCAGTTGACTTTAAGTAACTTGATTGAATCCTGCTAAAATTCAATATCAATTACTTGGACATAAGCAACAGAAACTAGGGATTAACAAATTGGCCAGTTCAAAGTCAATCTATTCACTTTCAGAAGACAGTTACTACTGACTGATGCAGTGATCAAACAATCAGTAATTGCCAGTTATAAGATCCAACAATCCAAGCAAGTTGTTGCTGCTAAAAAGCTGTGTTACCACAGCATTAATGCAGCAGTAGCCCATAGGCTGTTAAAGCAGAACACACCTAAACAGAGTGGGTATCAAGAATAACCAACTACAAAAATATTGATTATGTCTCGTTTCCATAATTTAAAACATATTCAGCTATAATCTGAAGGAGATGATACTATACTGGCATTACATACCGTATTGACTTCAAGATTGACGACAGTTAGCCAATTTCACAATATATTTTTCCTACCAATAGTATGGGAACAGATCCATATCCAAAAGATCCACAATGTCATGCCAACCAAAAAACATAAAGCGACTTTTCTTTACTCAATCTTTATTGATTAGATGAATTTGTCCAATACTCCTACCTGACACTTCTAAGAAGATGCCCGGTCCATGTCTAACACGATAGCCGTCGGACACTCCTCGACAAGTGTCAAACACGCACTCAACAGTATTCTATTATTATTATATTTTTTTTTTTTAGAACCACACACTTCAGGCACTTGGAGAACACTCGTGCCTGTCACTTAAACACAAATGAAACACTTTGCAAGTTTGAAATGAAATAACTTGGGGTCCAATTGTAAAATAAAAATAATGTGATTTTATACCTAATTTGATATTTAGTATAGAGAGATGGAGAAGCAGCAATGCATTCTCAACAGCTGAATGATCCTCCTTCAATTTCTGATCGAAATCTTCTGACTCAAACAACTTACATAGTTCCTTGTCCTCCCCCCTTCTTAATGGTGGATTCACTGTGAACTATACAAATCTTTCGATCTATATGCATAAATAGAATCAGAAAAAGAAAAAAGAGGAGTTGTTTCTATAATCTCATACATTATACTGAGTAATTTTAAGTCACAAAAAGGGCCTAGAAAGTTCAATCAAATGCTGTACACTTCTAACTTGGTGTACCATAGTCAATTGCAACTCGTATTAGCTCAACTGTCACATAACCTTGTTAGTTTTAATTGTTTTTATAAGTGGCACCTAACCTTGTTATGTCTAAAACATCTATTAAGGCAAGGTGTAGATTAGATAATCTCAAAACCATGGATTATCACCTTCGGGTGGTGGTGTTTTGAACAGCTACTGCATCTTGAATGAAATAAAAACAAAAGCTGGAGCATTAACTAAAGCATTAAATGGACAATTATATAAAGCATAAAAACTGGAGCATTAACTGAACAACCCAGTGACCAAATATGAAAACTCAGCAGTGAATTTGACATTTCAGAGAAACACATTATTTTGTGGAGGAAAGACCACTTACAGTAAAACAAATAAATACCTAATCAAATGCAATTGCTCATACTTGTACACCATCTCCCCCACACCAACCCCAGACCAAATAAATAAATAAATAAATAAAAAGTACAAATAAATATAAAATTTCCTAGCTGTACCCTGCTTAAACTTCCTCAAGGAGAGCAGTAATTAACTTATGCAGAATGCAAACAGGAGCCTAGTAGGCTGGTACCCTAACCTAAAATGTACTATGATGGGGACAAGCTTAAATAGTGAAATAGTTGCAAGGATGTACAAAATTTATGTCTCGCATGGGGCTCATAGCCATCCATCATCACAAAGGCGGGGCACAGAGGTGGTTGGGGGGTGGTGTTAGTTTTGGTTTATTTAAGCTTGAAATGAATTTTAGGATGGGATAGTTTATGGGCTTATTGCAAGTGATTCATTTTTAATGGCCATTTTAGTGCTTGGGGTCAAGTTGTTTCTGAATACAATCACTTCATGGTATAAGTTAGATGTAATAAAACTTCAAACTCAGCATTAATTTTTATCCCTTACTGAAAATTGCAAAATCAACTCAAAAATCAAGCTTTACTAGTTTCAGCCTTCATTTAAGTAATCAATAGGGTCCACAAATAATTGCAGCTACCTGATTCTGTACCCAAGCTGCATCCTCGATGAGGAGGTTCTAACTAGGAGAGTGGTTTTTCTTCACCCGCAGATTAAAAAATGAAGAAGTTTCTAAGTTAATTGAGTTGTCCAATTACTTTTGGAGGCTTTTAAAAAAATTGCTCTGCATGAAAATATAGAGACCTGCATTTGATAAATGTTCAGCTCTTCATAGGTTATGATACTACTATTGTTCTCGTAGTATAACTCTACTGTATACAAACTTTACTCACAGTTTCCAATCTAGTCTTGCAATGAAAAAACAAAGAGAAGTACTACAATCAATTTCTTTTCATACGCAGTTTGTATTCTGGGGTGCAATTTTCCCTGTTAAAAGTTGCGCATTACAAAAAGGTCAACTCACAATATCATTGAATCTTGTGGCAACTCTGCCCATACCTTTCAAACGTTTATGAAAGACCAATGTTCAATACCTTCTCTGTAACCTGATTTCAACATTTTGAGTTAAAAAAAGGCGAGCACTCCTCAACCCCCACCCCCATACAACCCAAAAAAAAATATTCCATAATGAACTGCACACAACAGCAGGGCACTGCAAGGGGGAAAAAAAAAAAACAAATGCCATATATTTTTTGCGCTACGAATGTAGCATCCCTGTATACAAAAAAGTAAATTTTTTCCTCACTTCCAGCAACACACACCGAAATGAACGTTAATAATTAGGCAACCATGATAATTTGGAGAAGGAAGAGTTCCACATAAAATGGAGCCAAAAAGTAGTCAATCTAGTAATTACCACGTGAGCAAGAAGATAACTTGGTGATGGAGGTATTGAGTAGAATGATGGATAGGGCAGTGCAGAGCGGCTTTTTGGAGGGTTTTATGGTGGGTCGGGCCAATGGGTCACATGTTTGGGTCTCCCACTTGCTATACGCTGATGACACTATCATTTTCTGTGGAGTGAGCGCAAATCATCTAGGTTACGTTCGTTGTATCCTGCTTAGCTTCGAGGCAGTCTCAGGACTTAGTAAATTGGGGGAAATTGGTCATTATGCCAGTTGGAGAAGTTGAAGACATTAATGCTTTGGCCTCCATTTTTGGTAGCAAACTGGACTCTCTGCCATCCTCATATTTGGGTCTTCCTTTGGGTTCATCATTTAAGGCCAAGTGGGTAGGGGATAAAGTTTTGGAGAGGTTTCAGAAATGGTTGGCAGGATGGAAGAGGCAATTCTAGTCTAAAGGAGGTAGATTCATGCTAATTAAGAGTACCTTTCTAGTCTTCCCATTTATTTTTTGTCTTTATTTACTATTCCAGCTCCTGTTGCCAAGCAATTAGAAAAATTACAAAGGGACTTCCTGTGGGGGGTATAGGGGAAGAGTTCAAATTTCATTTGGTGCAATTGGGTTACAGTGTGTACTCACTTTGACAAAAAGAGTCTAAGTATCAAGAGGTTGGATGTGTTCAATCAAGCTCTACTTGGAAAATGACTTTGGAGGCATGCTCACGAGGACAGATTTTGGAGGAGAATTGTTAGAGCTAAGTATGGCAATATGTTGTAACTATCTGTCACGGGCTGACAGGCCGGTTACCATACGGTGATAGTAATACGACCCGCCATGATCATACGAAACGAAACTAACCCGTGAGGCGACTATCCACACAGCTATAGTCCCGCCAAACTCCAACACCGAGACATAAGAATATGCGCTTATCCAAAATTCATTCGTAATGTCCCGCACATCATGTTAAGCTCCGTCCTCCGATGTTCAAGCCTGTTAACTAACCCAAGCTATAGGCGATAGCAACACCATTCTCAAATGCACGCACACATGACAAGCAATGTGCTTAGCGCTAGTCCCTTCTGAAATACAAGCAAGATAGCAATGTACAATTGGACATGCGTGTGAACCAAGCATCACCCGTTAGGCATGACGCCTCCATCCATGAAGTTATTAGCGCCCCGCGTCAAGATTACCCGCAAGAATAGACACAGTTGAATAGCAACCGATAAGCCCACAACATAGTGCCCCGCGGCACCAATGCTAGCCAAACAAAACGGCCATGTGCACAAACTTGAAACCAACGTGCAAATGTACAAGAGACACACAGCATGCAAGTGTGCACACCGAGGTCCAATCCGTCATAAGCATAAGTCCCACCACGATACGGATGCGGCATAGCAGGTGCGAATGTCACAACCCTATCCTCGATGCCAATGCCCAACATCTGCCTACTGGACACAATGCCGCCCATGTAACCCCTTGACTAGCATAAGGACTGCAGTCACGTGTCACAGCCGACCCCCAAGTCTTGCCCATTCTCTTAGGGGACTCACTTGAGTGTTGTCCCTTTCGGTAACACCGGGAGGTGGTAAAGTCAACACTATAACCCCCCTTGTAATAGCATTCTAAGCTATCTCTAAACTTGCAGGAGAAAACATCTTGCCCCCTTGAGGAGTCATATTTCATATATCCAATAAATATAGAAAATAGAAATTACGAGATTACCATGCCACCGGCCAATCATGCTCAGACATGCCCCACATCAAGGTCCCTCACGACCCCAAACGTGCAACGGGTGACAACTCATGACATTCTCTACCACTTCAACCATCATCGTCCTCGATGATGCTAAAGCCCAGTGCCAACTCCTGACACTCTCCACCACTCGAACAATCAACGCACTCGTTGATGCCAAGCATAACGCCAAATGCGGTAGTACTTATATGCCTCCACGATGAGTTGCCACCACTCCTCGCAGACCAACACCTCTGTGCTGATAGCCTACAAATCCGATCTCCCCCAAATCTGCCCACACTGCTACTCGAAACAAAGGTTCGCCCAGACTCCCATGCTGAACTCGGCTAAGCAAGACACCTTTTTCACTACATAAAGCAAATGGCCCCTACCATATTGCTTCATCCGTGGGCAACATGTACCAGCATAGGCACTGTTCGTCGCGCACTAAGAAAACGCGTGCGTTGACCGTCACACACCCTCCACCACTTCAAGGGGTCAATAGCCTTATCGACGAGCACTTCATGTGCAATATGCGCTATCTATCACGCACTTAAGGAAAGGCATGCGCTGACCGTTGCGCACCTTACTCCACTTTAAGGGGTCGATGCCCTTATCAACGAGCACTCCACGTACATCCTCTACACAACTCCGCAGCTGAACCCACAAAAGCTCACTTGACATCAGAATTCACTCTGTGCACAACCTAGAAGTGCCCTCGCAACAACCTGTGGGTCTGTCCCACACTAGTTCTCAACTGATCGGCACTCCCACCGGATGCAAGTCCGTCTGCACTGTCGAAGTAAACACTGCCCACTGGCAAACGGTTCCAACTGTTGAAGTTCCCACAATATTGCTTCAGTACCTCAGTCCTTAGACCTTCACCCGAAGACAACCTATGCTGTTCCAGTACCTCGGCTCTCTAGCCTTCACCCGAAATCAGCCTACACTGTTCCAGTACCTCGGTTCTCCAGCCTTCACCCGAAATCAGTTTACACAACTTCATTGCCTAATCCTCTGATCTTCACCCGAAGTCTACCCACAATGCCTCTCTCCACCGAAGGACTTTATGTCTTGATGAACCCTCAGTACACGGTACTCTCAAGCAACGATGAACTCCTCTGAGTCACTTGGCGTTCACTAGCCAACATGTATCATAACGAGGCAAGACCATCCAAAATATTAAACAAAATACACTCTTTAAATGCCAACAGCCAAGCGCAGAAATGAGCACAATTCACTAAGTGAGCACAAAACCAACAAAGTAACCATGCAATAATACGAGCAAAGCTGCCAGCGGTTTTGGCCAACTCAATGATCAAATGAAGGTCAACAAATCCCCACAACACAAAGCAAGTTCTTTCGCACAAGCTCACATACTGCAGAAACAACCTACCAATCCAATAAAGTAACACTACTAGTTATGCACCAAAATCAATAATCTGACACACAGAAGCATCCATGCACTACTGAGTCGGTCCCATGCACATCCTTAAAACGGCCTGTTGCACTGTGCACCACAACTACAATCAAAGGACCAAGTGCGCATCCAAAACTTGTTGAAACGGTCACTTTAAAGAAGGTACCAAAGGAGTTCAAACAGCAACCAAATCCACTGATACCATAAGATTTCAGCCCATATAAACTGGAAACTGCTAGCTCAGGCCATCAATCTATTCGTCATAAGCAAACAACCCACTGAGAGAAGTCCACCACAAATTAAGAGAATGCCCACATGGATAAGAGAAGCAACACCCAATTAATGCACACCACAGATCGTTAGTGCTCTAATACCAATTGTCACGGGCTGGCAGGCCGGGCACCACACGGTGACAGTAATGCTACCCGCCATGATTTTACGCAGCGAAATTAACCCGTGAGACGACTATGCACACAGCTATAATCCCGCCAAACTCAAACACCGAGGCATAAGAATATGCGCTCATCCAGGATTCATTCGTAATGTCCCGCACATCATGTTAAGCTTCGTCCTCCGATACTCAAGCCTTTCGGCTAATCCAAACTATAGGCGATAGCAACGTCATTCTCAAATGCGCACACACATGACAAGCAATGTGCTTAGCGCTAATCCCTCCCGAAACACAAGCAAGATAGCAATGTGTAACTGGACATGCGCATAAGTCAAGCATCAGCCGTTAGACACGACGCCTCCATCCATAAAGCTCTTAACGCCCTGTGTCAAGATTGCCCGCAAGGATAGGCACAATTGAATAGCAACCGACAAGCCCACAACATAGTGCCCTGCGACATCAATGCTGGCCAAACCAAGTGGCCGTGTGCACAAACCTGAACCCAACGTGCACAACTTCATCCTCGACACCAATGCATAACATTTACCCACCGGACACAATGCCGCTCATGTAGCCCCTTGACTAGTATGAGGACTACAACCACGTGCCACAGCCGGCCCCGAAGTCTCGCCCACTTTCTTGGGGGACTCACTTAAGTGTTATCCCTTTCGGTAGCACCGAGAGGTAGTAGAGTCAACACCATACCCCTCTTATAATAGCATTCTGAGCTATCTCCAAACTTGCAAGAGAAAATATCATGCCCCCTCAAGGAGTCATAATTCATATATCCAATAAATATGAAAAATACAAATTACGAGATTGTCATACTACCGACCAATCATGCTCAGACATGCCCCACGCCAAGGTCCCTCGCGGCCTCAGATGTGCCATGGGTGGCAACCCATGACACTAGCCCACGATGAAGGTTTCAATGTCCTATGGGGTGGGTCTTTGGAAAGGATTTGTGGAAAGTGGGTGAATTCAAGTAACACGTTCGCTGTGTAATTGGCAATGGAAATAAGCTCTGATTTTGGAAATATTTGCAATGTGCAGAAGAGAATTTGGAACAGATTTTCCTACACTTCTTAGAATTGAAATAAACCGAGGTGCTGCATTGAGTGATTATATATAGAGGAAGGCAATCAAATTTTTGGGACATCAATTTTCATCAAGAACTCAATAATTGGGGACTAGATGATCTTTCTCGATTGTTGGGTATTTTATACCAGCTCGTAGCAAAGTTAAAGAGGATTCTTTGATGTGGTCGAAGTCTAGGTCCAGGCGCTTTGAAGTCAAATATATTTTTAGGGCTTTAGCGGGAGTTTGGGAGTCTGTTTACCCTTGAGAGGGGTGTGAGCGTCCAAGGCCCCATCCAAGGTGGCATTCTATGCTCAGGTTGTAGCACATGGCAAGATTCAAACTAATTGATAATCTAATTCGAAGGCGCCAAATTCACATCAATTGGTGTTGCATGTGTAAGCAAGATGGGAAATCAGTCAGCCATCTGCTTATTCACCGTCTATTGGTTTGGGAGCTCTGGTCCTTGGTTTTGGGCATGTTCAGTTTCAATTGGGTCTTTCCAAGCGAAGTTTTGAAATTTTTCCAATCTTGGAGGGCCGCTAGGTTGGGCAAGAGAAAGAAATTGACCTAGTCTTTAGTCTTGCCCCTGATGTTGATGCTCTGGGAGAAACGCAACAGAGCAGATTTTTGATTTTCTAGAGGCTTTGGAATAGCTTGATGGCTGACTGATTGATGCTCTGGGGGGAACGTAAAGAGAACTATATGTTTGTCAGTATAGAAACCACTGTTTTGGTGCTAAATAGCAGATTTTGGTCCATTTTCTATAGTTGGGACTCAAGTATAGTCAATCCATCCTTGATCCAATTTTTGGATTTTCTAGAGACTTTGGAATAGCTTGATGTATAGTTCGTATGACCACTTGTTTATTTCTCTCACTTTTGTACATGGGCGGCACCCCTTGGTGTCTTTGTTTTACAACACTCAATACCTCATCAAAACGATTTATAGCCCACTATCAATATTGCTTTCCCAAAAAATAAAAATAGAAACAAAAACAGGGTGTCCAGGTACACCAGTGTCAACACTCAGATTGTTCCGGTACATTATAGCTTCAGGGTGGTTTTCAAGGAGGCACTTTTACCAACAGCCAGAGCTTTTCACAGGTTGTCATAACCTTAAATGTAACCAAAGTTAAATATGCAAAACACTACTTGAGTCACTTATAGGAATCTGTTTTCTCCATTTGGCACTTCAATCCATGTCCTCACCAAAATCAAACGCAATCAAATCCTCTCTCACTGGCTCAACCCACATCTCTTTGCACCATCCCTCAATGGTGCAATAGTTTGTCTATATTGCACATTAATAAACCATCTCATTGCACGTTAATAAGCCATCTCAAACAAATTCCCTCATATTATCAACTGGAGTCACTTCTAACTTTACACAAATGTATTGGATTTCTTAATCCAACATGAACCATTTCTTAAGCAATCCAATATGAACTAATTAACACTGAGTAATCAGGAAACAAGTCCCACAAGTCGAAATTCTAAGTAATTGTAATCCTTAAGTTTGGATGGAACTTAATACAAATATCATGGGAAATTTTGCAACACATAATTTCCATATTTGTTTCCTCACTTTCTAATTGGACGTCATTAATTCCTAAAAACATCCAAGTTTCACCTACTTGATTTTGAATGTTGTTTGTTGTTCTCTCCACATAGAGTAAACCTTTTATTGCCTCTAATTGTCAGCTATGACTTTAATAACCCAAACAGTCAAACCATGGTTGAATGAACACCTGGAATGGTGGAAGAAGCCCCAGTGCAGGAATTAAAATGGAAAGGAGGATCTGTAACTAACCCATTATCATCCATGACGAGAACTTTGAGTCCCGGAAAACTTGTCTGTCCACGATTTGCTGGAACCTTAGGTACAAAAGGGAGCTTAGACCGTTCCGGAATCCCCAATTTCACAATAAAGGTAGCAGTACATCCCTTGCCAAGCCCTTCACTTTCAATCCAAATGTGCCCCTCCATAAGATTTACAAACCTGATAGCATTAAAGAAAAGGTCAAACATTAAAGTTCATATGCAATATCTAAAATGTATAGAAAACCTTGTTGGCTGTGCAGCCAGCACAGAGCTAGAAATTATTTGTGTGGGGCTGGGGGGGAAAGAGTGTGTACATTATATGGTGCCTTGAACAAAATTTTCAAGCAAATCACGATATCATACCAAAGCCGTTTGTATATACAAGTGTCATAAATATCTGTGCAGAATGAGATCATTACAATAGTTTTTTTTATCAATACAATTTATAGATACATCCAGGTTTGAAAATAACGATATAGCATCACAGATTAAAGATTGTAGGCAAGTGAACAATTTGCACAAAGAAAAAGCGTCCAAAAGGTCCTAATTATATTCATTGCTATAATGGATGGTGTCACATATAAATCCAAATTAGGGGAACGACATATAAATCCAAATTAGGGGAGCGATATTTAGTTGCTTAAAATTAGGGGAAAATACATCCAAATTCAGAAAACTTGTCAAATTGGAGAAGATTTAGTTCCTTAAATGGTAGATCCGATGTAGCAAAAATTAATGCCATAAATTTAGGTGTGTTTTTTTCGACATTAGAAAGATGATAAAAGCCTGTTTGGGGAGTGACACAATAAATGGGAAACAGGTAATTACAATGATCAATACTTTTTAACAGTGAAAGATTTATAAATATAAGAAGGCACAAAAGGGGTGCCATCCAAATACACAATACACTAAATGAGAGAACAAAAAACAAAATACATACCAACTATACATCCAAACTAAACTTTACTCAAAAGATTACAAAATTCAGAAGTCGGTTCAAGAATGGATCAACTTTACCCAAGAACCAACCAAACAAAAGAGAAAAAATTTTATGTTTCAATTTAAACATAGGTCCTTCCAACCCCCTCAAAAGTCTTCTATTTAAACTCCCCCCAAATAATCCACATCAAGGCCAAAGGCACAAAAATCCAAGCCTCTTTCCTCCTATCCAATCTAGCCCCTCTCTACAGATGAATCAGCCCTGCCAGTGTCTTAGGAAACACCCAAACAAGACAAAACATACAAAGCATCGACGACAACAACGACATCGATCAAAGGTCTCTCGCCACTATACAATATATAAGGAGATGACTAACAAATTTCCCCATCAAGCTTGCACATACAGCACCAATTCACATGAATCTGTCCTCCCCTAAATAAATTGTAGATGGTGAGAATCTTACCATGTGCAGCTGTCCAAATGAAAAAAGCTACCTTGAAAGGGGCCTTAGGCCCTTAGACACCTACAACCCTTTCCAAGGAAGGAGGATTCCCTATGGCCCGCCAAAAACTTATGAAACGACTTCACCTCAAATTTTCCCAATCTCAACCTCATCCACCTCAAAGTATCCTCTCCCTGTCCAATAAGAAGATTCTTTTTTATAAGTAATTGTATGTTATCCATTAAGAAAGGCACCAAGGCAATGTTCAATACGGTATAGAGTACCCAAAAGAGCCACCAACTCTTCGACCTTCCAATCACTAAACTCACGGTAAAACATAATGTCCCAAAAGATTTGATTGCCATCTATTTTAAGATGCTCTCTCACTGTACCTATCCTTTCAACCACTATATTAGCAAGAGTGGGAAAGGAAACCTCCAGCTTCTCTTCACCACATCAAAGGTGACTCGGAAACTGCTCATTCACCATTACCAACCTCAAACCGAGTATGGCACCAAAAATCCTCCCATCTACTCCGAATACCCTTCCGAAGCCCCCTTCTATAAGATATAGGCACCTCCTCCATTAGATATGTGCACCTCCATCAAAGCTTAATGTCTACACGTGCTACTGTATTTCAAGTTTTTAACTTCACCACCCTTCTCCAAAGCCTATCCCACTCACAAATATACCTCCGTAGCGACTTTTCCAAAGGAGTTTGATTGAAAATTTCAAATTTACGAATCATCAAACCTCCTTCATTGAGAGGACTCCAAAAAGTATCCCAATCAACCAAATGATATTTCTATTCTATGAAGCACGGACACAAGAAAATGGGTGCCGCACCAGTGTCCAACATGAATCAAACACAGATACGTATCGGACACGGCTGGACATGTGTCGAAAATGCCAAGCGTCCTCTACTAATTTTTAATTATTATTTTTTGACCTGCTATGGATGGGACACGTCCCTCGGTCAAACACGGCCTAGACACATCTGGGACGTCAGTGTAATTTTCATAACTTTTTTCAGCTGCAAAAATGAAAAAGCATTGAGTGTGGGGTGCCAAAATGAAAAAAGAGAAAAATTTGCCCCAAATTGATAAAAGCCTCTGCCCTATCTCAATGTCTGAGTGCGAGCAAGAGAGAAAATTTTGTCCACTCCTCGTTATTTTTGAAATTGCCGTGTTTAGTGTCCATCTAAGTGCTACTTAATTGAAATTCATTTTCCATCCACCCCCAAAAGAAGCAAAAGAAAAGTCTCTATGCAACTTCTCCTGCACCTTGGCAACTGAGTAAGGAATGTAAAAAGAGACATAATAAGTAAGCAAACTCGACAGCGTACTCTTTATCAAGGTGAGCCTACCCCCTCTCAACTTAGTATTGCCTCTTCTAACAAGCCAAATCTCTCTAAAACCCTTTGATAATTGAATCCCAAATATGCTTGGCCATATAAAAGGAACCCAAAGCAGGGATTCTGCCTAACACCCCCAAGATAGAAGCCAAAGCTTCTACATTTTAGACATCTCCAACAGGAACAAGAGTTAACTTCCAACCTGAAATCCTTCCAAATATCCTCCCTTCACAGACTTCTCCATCATCCTACTCAATACCTCCATTTTTTAGTAGTTTATAACCTCACTGTAGAGGTTTGGAAAAATCCAACTAGCAACTTGTTAACAAGCACATTTAAACTCACCATGGAAACACAAAATTGAATCCACTTCATCCAATTTTCCCCCAAATCTCACTTTCTCCATTAAGTGAGTAATTCCCAATTCTCATCTCATAAATCTTCTCAATGTCCAGCTTACAAATCAACCCCTCCTACTCCTCAATCTGGAGTCCAAACTCTCATTAGCCACAAGCACCACATCCAAAATTTGTTTGCCCCAACAAAAGCATTATGAGCGTCTCAAACCACCTCCTGAAGCATCTCCTTCAAACACAAACCTAACAGTTCTACCAACTGCTTGTACGCCCCTCCCAACAAATTGATAGGCCTAAAGTTTCCATTATTAACCACCCCCCCGCCTTTTTCTTTCTTTTCTTAGCACTTCAGGTCACCTATGAAACATTAAGACTCTTCTCGAATTCACCTCTCAAAGAACAACAAAAACATCCCCCATCACCTCCACCCTAACAACTTCCCCACACTATTGGAAAAAAGCGTGGCATTCCAACTGGACCCAGCACATCTGGACCCAGCACCTGATCTCCATTAAGAGATTTCCGGCCATAACTATCTCCTTCAAGAAAGCAAGTTCTAGCAAAGTCCTTTCGTTAAAAGAAATATGGCTCAAGTCCATCCCACTAAGTTAGGCCACCGCACCTCGATTCTAGTAGAGATCCTCATAAATTCTCATAACACCACTTCTGATCTTGTAACTAGAAAACATCATGTCCCCAACTCCAATTTTTTCAATAAGGTTACATCTCCTATGAGCATTACTAATCTTATGGAATAAACTTGTGTCAGACACTTGTTGGACACCCCCAACTCCTATGAACATTTAAACTCACTGTGGAAACACGAAATTGAATCCACTTCATCCATTTTTCCCCAAATCTCACCTTCTCCATCACGTGATGCAGTAACTCCCAATTCTCATGTCATAAATCTTCTCAATGTCCAGCTACAAATCAAACCCCTCCTACTCCTCAATCTAGAGTCTAAACGCTCATTAGCCACAAGCACCACATCCAAAATTTGTTTGCCCCAATTGAGTCTCTAAAACCACCTCCTGAAGCACCTCCTTCAAACACAAACCTAACAATTCTACCAACTGCTTGTGTGCCCCTCTTAGCAAATTGACAGGCCTAAAGTCCCCATTATTGAGAACCACCCCCCCCCCCCCCCCCCTTTTTCTTCTTTTTTCTTTCTTTTCTTAGCAGTCAAGGCCACAAATGAAACATTGTGACTCTTCTCGAATTCACCTCTCAATCGATGCCACAAATGAAACATTGTGACTCTTCTCGAATTCACCTCTCAAAGAACGAGAATAACATCCCCATCCCCATCACCTCCACCATAACCACCAATGCTGTTGGGAAAAAGCAAGTCACCACATTTAGACCCAGCAACTTATCATCATTAAGAGATTTCTGGGCTACAACTATCTCTTCCAAGAAAGGATGTTCTAGCAATGCCCTTTCCTCATAAGAAATATTGCTAACTTTGTACCATCTAATTTAGGCCACCGCACCTAGACTCTGAGTAGATAACCTCGTAAAATCCCATAATACCACTTCTGACTGTCACTAGAAAACATCATGTCCGCAACTCAAATTTTTCCAATAAGGTTACACCTCCTATGAACATTAGTCATCTTCTTGAATAAATTATTCTATCACCTTCCTTGAGCCACAATTGACTAGACTTTTCCTCTTTCTAATAAAAAAAAAAATGTCTAGACCTTTGCCAACAACTAATCTCTTCCATCTTAACAAGATCATCCTAAGAAGTACGGCACTTCCAAGGTGTCATGTCCATATCAAACACGACACTTGTCGGCCACTTCTCAACATGTGTCAGATACGCGTCCAAACGTAACCTATTAATTTTTAATTCTTTTAGAACCGAACACGCTTCGGACAATTGGGGACATCCGTGTTCATCACTTACACACATATAAAATATGTTGTTAATTTGAAGAACATAACTTGGGATCTTATTGTCAAATAAAAGTTCTGTGATTTGGTACCTAATTTGATGTTTAACCTATGGAAAACATTGTTTTTAATTTCAATTACTGTTATCGTTGTAATTTTTTTATTATCTTTGAGTATAATATTCCTATATATGACATGTAAAATTATATAAAGTGCACGGTTTTGTCATGTTCCCACTATATCATGTCATGCATTTTCTAAAAATTGCCGTGTTAGCGAGTCTGTGTCATGTCGTGTTAATATCCATGCTACTTAAATATTAACAAACTCTTTCCTTTTTCAATTCTCACTTCCTCTCCTTTTAAGAACTCCTACTTTACTCCAACACCTCAATTAGCCGAATATCCTCCTGAACCCTCGCTCTTTGGGTCACCATACCCCCACATTCCTCCCTGTTCCACTTCTTCAAATCTTCCTTCAACATCTTCAACTTCCTAGCCATAACTAAACTCCTACTCTCCACCGAGTAACTCCTCCGCCACTCCCCAACTTTCTCCCCAGAACCCTCCACCTGAAACAACATATTTCCAAAGCCAAAAGGGCTTTTTGTCGTCCAAATTCCACCACAATCAAGCAAGATAGGTAAATAACATGACATTAGCCTTGGCAAGAAACTATACACTACATCAAACAAGTGCTACTCCCAGCCGAATGATACCAAAAATATGTCTATCCGAGACATAGATAGAACACCTTGATTATTGGACCAAGTAAAAATGCCCCTAGCAAGTGGAAAATCCACAAGTCCCGGCTCATCAATGAAATTAGAAAAGACCCTCATAGGTCCAGTTAGCCACATACAACCCAACCCTTTTGAAGGGAAACGAACAATTTTAGAGTCACCCCCCAACTACCAAGGAGAATCCCCCCTTAACATAATAGTCGCCAATTTCTCCCACATTTCATTTCTATGAACATTCTCCACTGGGCCATACACACTTGAGAATACCCATATATGTCCATCTGAGACACATACAGAACACCTTGGTATTGGATCAAGTAAAAATGCCCCCACAAGTGGAAAATCCACAAGTCCCAACTCATCAAAGAAATTAGAAAACACCCTCATAGGTCTAGTTAGCAGCATATAGCTCAACCCTTTTGAAGGGAAACGAACAATTTTAAAGTCACCCCCTAAGCACCAAGGAGCAATCCCCCCTTGACACAATACCCACCAATTTCTCCAACGTTTATCTATATCTGTATCTATATCTATATACTATATAGAAAAGGAGGCCGTTATCGCTGTAATTGCAACAAGTGGCTCTTTGAAGTGGCTCCAAAGTTTCGATTAAAAAGTTTTTGAAAATAATTGTTTATTTGTCTCTTTGATTCACTATACATATATTCATTTTTTTGGACTATGATTCATTGTAATTATTGTTCAATGTACTTAATTAGTTGATGCATTTATGGTATTTGTCTAGATGAAGAAGTATTAAAATTTGTTATTCACCGTTATTTATTATTGGTGAGAAATTCATGCCACAATACATTGTATTTATGAAATTCAAAATCAAATGAAATTTCATTATCTCCCCAATTTCAATTATTATCCCATTATGTTAACAATTCTTCGTGGTGACACTTGGCTCATGATGGGATTTTTCTTTTTTATTATATTTTATATATCTCATATTTTTGTGAATGATTGTATTTGTTTTGGTTCATGCATTTATATATGTTGGTACATTTTTCACTGTATTATGTATGTATTTATGTTGGTACATTTACTATAGATTCATGTACATAGATAGGTTAGTAAATAAACATTAGATTCATTGTTTCTGAGTTGATTCATGTATGTTATGTTTAAGAGCATACATAGATGACAACATTCATGTAAGTGAACAGATTAATACATAAACACACATTGATTAAACAAAAATTATTATTGACATATACAATTAGATTACATAAACGGTTAGATCGTCAATTAAATTGCATAAAATAAAATACTTTAAATACTAAATAAATATTGTAATATTTAATTTAAATGTGAAATCATAACACTTAACAAAAAAAAATGTAAAATCATTACAACATCATAATAGACTTAAATATTAAAAAATAAATCCTACGTATTGGCCATTGTCGTTTTGATTACGATAAGTGGCCCTTTGAGTGCCTCATTTTTATCTTTGTTTTTTTTTTTTAATTTATCTAGGCTCTCTTGCCTATGCAAACAACACTTACAAAAAAAATGTTAACCATTGTCGTTGTGATTGCAACAAGTGGCTCTTTGAGTGCCTCTTTTTTACCTTTGTTTTTTTAAAATTTATAAAGGTTCTCTTACCGATGCAAACAACACTTACAAAAAAAATGTCAAATCACTACAACAAAATAAAACCTAAATTTTAAAAATAAATCTTGTGCATTGCCTATTGTCATTGTCATTGTGATAAGTGGCTCAATTTGAGTGGCTCTCTTTTATCCTTCCATTTTAATTTATCTAAGTTCTCTTCCCTGTGCAAATTAATAAGTAACTATAAAAAGATATTACTTCTTTAGAACTTCTAAAATAAAATTCATCCTCATTTAATAAAAATTGTAAAAGTCAAATTGACTATTTCTTAGTTTCCCTACTATTACTTTAAGTATATCCATTCTGAAAAATTAAAATTGCATCTACAATTAATAAGAATTTTGAGTGTCAATTGACTATTTTCTCTACATTTACTTTTTTATTCAAGCAAATGCTAAAAAACATGTTAAGCATGCATTATTTGACTGTAATTAGTGTAGGGCCCACATTATTCATAATCATCAATGCTTTGTACTACCAAACAATGCATGCTTAACATAGCAAAACCCTTCTCCTTATAATATTGTTTTCTATATATATAATTACTGTACAAATTGAACATTTGAGTTTAATACGAATTCTAAAAATCAATTGGACTATCTTTTTTATTTCTTCAATTATAACCTTCAAATAAACGCGCTCTTGATACTCATAATAAATTGTATCACACATTTATTTTTCAAACAACTGAGCAAAAACTTGTGCAATTATACTTTGTATTTTATTTTTTAAACAAACTAAGCAAAAACTCATACAATTATACTTTGTATTCACTAAATTCAGATGAAATATATATTCACTATCTCCTCAATTATTTAAATGATCAATGGATCTGAAAAGGTACTCCAATCCCGTGCATCGCAACGGTCTAAAACTAGTTTAGATAAATAGGAAGGAGAAAAGACTCATGTTTCACATTCCTCCCACTCCAATATTGAAGTGCTCAAGATCATAGAGTTGCTTGTTGCACAAAGGATGACTTCTTGGGCTTCAAAAAACAAAAAGGCTGCTTTATTTAATTTACTATATTAAGTTTTAGGGTTTCTAGTTATGTCTTTTACGTCTATGATTGGGTCAGCGTATATGAGTTTGTTTCAAGTGGGCATGAGTTTTAGTGAGGGTCTAAGGTAATTGCTATATTAGGGTTACCTTAGGATGAAGTTACTTGGTTGTGAAGTTATCAGTAATTAAGGAAAATTTCCTAGGACATCTTGCTTAGAGACCAAGTTTATTACAAACTATCCATATGCACATGTAATGTAGATTTCCGGAGAAGATTTTGGTGAAAAAATTCAGAATTGAGTTTTCTCTATTATTATTCTTTTTCCTTTATTTAAGGACTTGGTTTTAGCCCCCTAGCTCGTGGCTGTTACATGCTGGAATTTCCAGATTTCTTAGGAAAACCAAATTTTTTGCATCTTTTCAACCTTTGTTCCGAGTTTATTCGGGTTAACAATCAAGCAGGCTAAATCAGTTTTAGTATCAGCAAGAACATTCCAGCATTAATTTCTTCAACATGCTAAAAACACAGAATGTGATGAAAAACTGAAGTATCGTGATGAGAAGATCAAACACGACACGAGATTGATGTGTTACAAAAAAATTTAAAAGGACCAAGAAAAGAGTCTAATGATCGCCTAGCATATTGAAGATATATTACTAGGCAAGAACATTTTTCATGAAGGTTATACCAAAACTTATCATGAGAGGAACAGGGTAAAATTAAAGAAACACCACTTGCGAGTGATGCCATGATTGGGAATAATTCAAACTAATGCGATGTACATGATGCGGGACTTAAAAAAGTTAAGATATTGGATGCAGGCTCTATCGAGCTTTGTGTTCCATAGATGTCAATGAAATTCTCAAATCACAAAGTGCATCACCTATTGACTTTATTTTCCTTTGTCAATTCAGTTGAAGAGATTTACTAATATCATCCTTTCCTCCATTAACGAGAGCAATTCTATCAATTGTGAGCTTCAACTCATACCTAAAAAGCATGGACACGAACTCGCATGTTGAACACGACAAGTGTTGGACATGCCAACACGGCAAGTTTCAAAATTTGCAGGACACAATAAAAATATATATTTTTTGTATTATATATGTCATATATAGAAATACTTTACTCAAAAGATAAGAAAAAATGCAAGATAATACTAATTAAAATTAAATCAGCATGAATTCCATATTGTAAACATAAAACTAGCTATAAGAATAGTATTGCTTTATTTTGCAATTGGACCCCAACTTAGTTTCTTTAAACATGCTATGTGTTTTATGTGTGTCTAAGTGATGGACACAAATATTCAAATGACGAACATGCGTGTCCTCTAAGTGTCTGCAGCGTGTTGAGTTTCAAAAAAAAAATTAATAAAATAATATGACACATTTAGATGCGTATCCAATATGTATCGAGAAGTGTTCAACAAGAGTCATGTCCGACATGAACATGGCACTTCTTAGAAATGTACGTGGTTCAGACTCCTACTTTGAAGGTTGAAGTTCACAATTTTGAGGCTTTTGCTCTTGCTCATTACAGAATTCGAGATCGAGTCTTCTCCAATGTGGGGAGAGTTGATATGCTCAAGATCACAGAGTTTCTTTTTGCACAGAGGATGACTTGTTGGGCTTTAAAAACAACTGCTTTATTTTAATTTAGAAAGTTTTAGGGTTTCTAGTCATTTCTGTTAAGTCCAGGATTGGGTCTGTGTCTATGGATTACATTTCTAAGGGACATGAGTTTTAATTAGGGTCTAGGTAATTGTTATATTAGGGTTACTTAAGGATAAAGTTACTCGATTGTGAAGTAATTAATAATAAAGGAAAGTTTCACAAGATGGCTTGCTTGCAAACCAAGTTTAGTACAAACTAGTTGTATGCACATGTAATGGAGATTCTGAGAGAAGATTTTGGGGGAAAAAATTCAGAATTGAGTTTTCTCTGCTATTATCCTTTTTGCTTTATTTGAGGACTTGGTTTTAGTCCCATAGCCCATGGTATTTGAGCTGTTACATGCAGCAAATTGCTGATTTCTGAGCAAAACAGGAATTTTGCAGCTTTTTGAGTTTACTCAGATAAACTTCCAAGCAGGCTACATCAAACACCCGCCTATCTGACATTGTGAGAACTCCACCCGCATTCCTTACTGCGCCTAATTGCTCCCACTCCACAAATCTACCTCCCCAAATACTTCTCACCACCTCAACTCCTACCTCTTCCATTTTCATTTCTTGAAGGCACACTGCATTCGTTCTCCATTCTTTTTAAAAAGCCCTTCATAGTCATACGCTTCTGTGCAGCATTTAAACCCAGCACAAGCTAACTAACTATTTTCAACTTCATGGAGCAATAAATAAGAACCTCTTTCCTTTCCTTTTCTCACTCCCCCTATTGGCTTTGCAACTCCCTTCATAATTAATAGACCATTCCAAAATTTTCAATTCCCTTTTCCAACTTGTTACATTGACCCCCGCTTCTCTTAGGCCCTATGCGTGAAAATATTACCTTGCCACATCACTTCAATGGCTGAAGAGTTGCTTGACCTGCTCCAACCCTTTGCAAAACACCCCGATCACCTTGCTGAAACCCATCACCCACTCCAACACCCATTCAAATACCTCGGCTTGATCATATATGTCCCCCTCCAATCAAACATTCTCCGAAGTATCCCTTCCTAGAGTCACCACTACAATTGGAGTGCACACCAAAGGGTCAGACCCTGCTAGCACTGCCTCCGCCTCAAGTCAATCCCTTGCAACCTATAAAGCCAAAATTGGGTAAAAACCTTCTTGCTCTGCCAACAGCTCAACTCCACTGTCACAAGAAAAATCAACCCTAGTGAACCCGTACAGCCATATCTTCATCCAACATCTACCCAGCCTGAACTAAAACCCCCACTAATTAAAAGCTTAACTTCTCTCCAGCCTTCTGACCCTGACCACCATAGCTAAATAATTAAATTGAACCTATTCGGGCCAAATACTACTTTCTCTAATCCCAACCCAAATCTCCTTTGCCCATCTCTAAACAAACTGGCCTAGTATCTCCCACCCCACTTTCAGAAGCCCATCCTCAAATCTGATTCCAACCACTCTACAAGCCCTTCCACTAAAAACTCAACAATCTTAACTCTTCTAAACCACCCTCAATAGACAAATCAAAATCACACAAACCCACTTGCCTTTCCTCCAAATAGTGGCCGTCACTATAGCTATATGCTTGGTGAACATTGTGCTGTCGAGCCACTTCGGAAGCCTTCCCATCTTCATGCCTTTGCAAAGGGCCATCATCTGCTTCGCAATCTACAGCAATCCTTCCAAGAGAAGAAGACTTGCCTTCCACTCTCCAACACAAGGAGAGACGAGCTTGAAGATTTAGGCCTAGGTGGATCCTGGCCCTAACGCCACCCCCTTACTTAAAGCAAAGTGATGCCTAGCTTGATTTCCATCATTAAAGAGCCCATGATGAGAGGCTAATGAAGGTCCAACACTTGCGGCCTTGTCTGCCAATCTTCCAACCTGGCTAAACTTGCTTTGAGAGTTAGAACTGGCCCATCTCTCAAAGCCTAAATACTTTTTCCCTCTAGGTCTGAATAAGCCCCCCTATCTTACTTGATACACTTTCACCCTCTTGGGCCACTTCCCTTTTTTCACCACCAACTTTAGCAGGCCCAATTACCCTACCCCTATAATCTAACCCAGATAAGCCCCACCAAGTGACCCTTTCAGGGCCTCATCCTCTTTTCAGAAAACAACTCGATTCCACTCCCATTTATTACACCATAGACTCTGGACACTACCATGTATCCCCCAACCCAAAGACCCATCCTCACGCGCTCGACTTCATCCCACTCCACATGCCAACTTCTCCCTCACCTCTAGCGCCATCGCAAAACTCTGCAACTCAAGAAATCTCCCCTGAAATGTCACCCACATTCCCAACTCTGACCACAAAGGAATTTCATAACCAATCCCCCTACTCTGATCCCCAACCTTGGCCGGAATCTGATTGCCATTCCCCTTCACCTCAATACGCGGCCAACCTATGTGCCTCCTATCTGCTGTATCTTCATTGACCTCCAAAAAGCCATTGCACTCATCTTCAATAGCATTGAAAACCTCCATGTCCCGCAAGTGAGCTAGAAGACGCAAGTGAGCTAGAAGACCAATAAATCTGACCCACAAACATGGGCTCCAAACTCGACCTGTAAGTACAACTCACCAGAGATCACGAATTGTGCAGTAGACTGCTCTCCAAAACTCCATTTCTGGCTCTTTATCCTCAGCGCATCACCTATAGATGGAAAAATCAACAAAAAAATAAGTGCCACTACGAACCACAACCTCCACACCTGTCGACACCCTCCACTTCCGATCCATGCAAGCCTTAACCCTTCAAGCCTTAACCCTTCGAGCCTCCATTACCAAAGAGTCTACTCCTATCCTACCAACCAAGCACCGACCCAAGAGCTAAAACCCTTTCATCACCAGAAGAAGATTGTACCCCCACATCACAATTTTGAAGGGAGCAGTACTCTGAACTACCCGTAAACATGTCCGCTTCACTTTCTTGAGGCTCTGAACTGCCTGCCTCATTTTCAAACCAGCCCAATGAATCTCAAACCCTGACAAAGACAACTCTTACCGAAGGCCTCTCCTCTCCACCGCCACCACACAACCTTTCTCATCACCTGTGTCAACAAAACAACGGTCCTCAACCCAATCAATAAAATCTTTCGCTTCATTGACAACCCCATCATGAACTAAGTGATTGATCTTTCCACAAAAAACTTCTGTCATTGTTTCTTAAATCTTGGGTTTGCTGACCAGATTAGAAGTGCACAAGGGGAATTACCTATAGAATTAGGTAGATGGAGCAACTAGATCAAGTGCTATATAAAGAACAGTTGAACATAGGGGTGGACATGGCCCTTGTCCCACCCCCCTCCTTTCTCCTCCCCCTTCTTAAATTCTAGATCCTCCCATATGCACAGCCAATAAGAACCAAATTTAAGGTTGCACAAGGTCAGAACACAAGAACGAAATACCTCTTGCAGATTGCAAGGCCGAGTCCACTGCCACCAGAATTTCTGGTTGCTAGTGATTGACTTTGTGTAAACTTGGTGAATAACTTGGGAATGTCCTGAGGGCTTACTCCTGATCCAGAATCTTTCACCTGCACCAGAGCAAAAAATAACCATCTAAGTATTTTCTATGCACCATAAATTAAGCATGCAAGGGTGATTTCAAAAGAAGAAAGAAGGAACCCTACCTGTACACGCAAATAAAATTGACTATTACTTGGCAAGGGAAAGAAGTCTGGAGCTTGAGGATCCGTCAAAGATTCTGATTTTGCAGTGAAAGCCATAATTGAGATGCTGCCCTCCTTTGAAAACTTCACAGCATTGCCAACAACATTTAAAATAATTTGCATAAGCCGTTTATCATCACCAACAGCATACTCTGGCAAATCTGAAGCCAAATTTAATGAAATAAACAACTTCTTGACAGATGCAACAGGTTTTATCAAGTTAAGGACCTGCAAGAAGAAACATTCATCTCACTACAGCCAACAAAACCTACCAATAAAGATTTCTTTTTTTGTTCTGACAAGTATGCCAATAAGATTTTCTAAAATAAATTATAACTCTACTTGGGAGAAATGGTTATCCCACCTCCCTGAAGAGAGCACGTAGGTTAAAAGTTCGAATGTCAAGTTGAAGGCTGCCATCCTCAAGCCTTGAAAGATCTAATACATCATTTATGAGTGTAGCCAAAAGGTTACTGCTCTTTAAGATTGTCTCAACCATCAGACGTTGCTCAGGTGTCAACTCAGTTTCCTGGAGCAATGAAGCAAGTGCAATAACAGCATGCATGGGCGTTCTCATCTCATGGTTCATAACAGACAAGAAATCATTGCGGGCGCGAATAGCAGTTTCAGCTTCTCTCCTTGCCAGATCAAGAGCAACATTTTGCTCCATAAGAAGATCCCTAGCCCTCATTGACTCTTCTAAGATTGCAGCATGTGATAGAGCAACTGCTACCTGTGTCAACAAAGAAGATTTCACTCATGAAACACCAAAGCCCCTCTATCCAATTACCTCAAATTCGAGTTGCTGTGTCATCCCCACATGAAAGGTTACCATTATTCATGACTTCAACATTGAAGTGCAAGAACTTGATTAACTCGAAACAAATTTCTCTGATTGATAACACCGGTGAAAATATGCTTGACCCCTAGAAGCTTTAAAATATGGTGTTTTGGCACCCAGCAATTATAAAACCAACACAAGAAGGTAAGTCAAAATGTTATAATCACTATTTATAAGAAAAGCCACTTATAAATAGATTCCATTCATCAAAATGACTTTTTTTTTTGTTCTTGGAACCACTAAAAAATACTAACAATAGAAGGACATCCAAAACAACACTCTCAGAAATTGTTCCGCTTCATCCATTATGCTACTAAGTATATGAGCATAATGGATGAAGTGGAACAATTTTTTAGATCAATCTCAACTTATTATGAATAATAGAGCCAAAATTCTGCAAATTGTCACCCTTAAGTATCTATTGACCACCAAGTTTCAGTAAAAAGTGTTGAAATTGGCATAGTTTCCAAAGTGATTATTCATTAGAATCATTAAAAACTAGTGACTGAAATTCTCTGCAGAGTTAAGGTTGATTTGGATTCCATAGGACAGCACTTAAAGGTTGTCTAGGACAGCACTTACAGGTTGTCCTCTTGTTGCCGATGATAACCAGAAAATAGTAACTTAGGAGAAGGAGTATGAAAATCCAAGTCGAGAAACCTTGACACATTGATTCCCACTTCTACTAAGACTATGAATCCAAGTAAGGAATGTTAACTCTTTGACTAATAAGAACATTCCAAACTAATAAAGATAACAATAATGGTTCCCTGAACATAAGAAATCATAAACAACATAGCAGCAGCGGCACAACCCAAAAATACCGTAAGATAAGCCAACTATTAAACCTAAACTTGATCTTTGGAGGTCCCAAATACCTCCTACATGAAATTTTTAATTTACTCCTAAACCACTTCGCATGTCAGCATCATTTTGTCAACAAATACTGCAGAACATCCTATTTAATACACCTGGCAAGTTCATCCACAACAAATTTAAAACAAAAAGGGCATAACATTGACTTCTGATGTATGGGTATTGTGATTAAAAAAAAACTCACTTACCTCCCCCCCCCCCCCCCCTTCCTCCCCCAAAAAAAATTTGTTTCTTACATTGGTCATAATCCCATTATATTTCATAGTTCATAGAGATCATAAGTCAAAAAATAACATATAAAGGTAACTTTTTTTTCAGAATTTTTTTAATCAATTGCCCAAGTAGATAATAGTTTTCATGGTAGAAAAATAAAGCTACATCAACGAGTCAAGACTGTTGTCTCGTGCCTTATTCTTCATTGAATTATTCTTGCCTTAAAGTTTGAATATATGACACATAAGTTGAATGCCAAGACAACTAGAAGCTTCAAATTTCTCTTTTGTTCTTCGCATGATGACATTGAAGTGCTTTCCCCCATTCAATTATAGATCCTCCTAGTTTGTAAAATCTTGATAAATTAATTAATCAACAAACTACTACATTATCAAAACAGTTCCAACTTCCAAGCCTAAACAAGAATTCCATCCACTCCTCCAAGCCTCCAACCATAATTTCATTTTCCATAGCTATTTTGTCCGTTCTTTTTTTCTTTTTTACTATCTTGTTAAGGCCTTTTACTTTTTAAAGATCTTTTTCTATCCATGTCGGCATTTCATATAGGCCTATGCTATAGTAAAAAAGAAACTACGTTAAGGTTACAAAGTAACTTAGCCGTCTACAAAGGGAAAGGCGTCGGTACAAATATCTATGGAGCGTGGCAAGGAGCCTTGGCTTTACTTCAGTTCTCGTCACCTCACTCAATCCTACAGCCAAGGATCAAAATTTCGTTTCGAGGGGTCGTTTCGGTTGGTTTGGAAACAAAAACATTTCGAAAATATTTCGGAATGTTTTGAAAACATTTCAAAAGTGACAAATATTAAAATAGTAAAATACAATCTTTTGTATAAAAATTGTACACCTTTTATAAAAATTTTAAATTCAGGTTAATACAATTTATTGTTTAGGTATGTAACATTATGTTTTGGTACATTTTTTTATGTTTCAGTGTGTTTTGATTGTAATAATAGTGTTTCGTTATTCCATTAATGTTTCGTTTCGGTCCCTTAAGAAACGGAAACGTTTCGGCTGTTTCGGTGGAAACAAATTGAAATTTTGTTCCTTGCCTACAGCGGAAACTCTAGTCAAGGCACAGCAAGTGAGCACTTTTTCTTTAAAAAAAGCTACGGCTTACAACATAAAGGCTTTTGTCTTTCGTTTTCCAAGGACGTAATCACCCAGAAAGACAGATCAGTTCGTTTGCAACAGATCTTGGAGGAAAAGCAACAGAAAAAAGGTTGAGAGATAGATGAGAAGAACGGTTGTTTTTAGATATTTAAACTCGAGCCAACTACCTGGAGAGGCAGGGTCATGACCACTAGGGTTGTCCCCTTAGGGAAATAGCTTCTATTGTTTCTCTTGCCCTAAGATTTAATAATAAAAAATAAAAATAGCTTCCTTTACAAAAAGCTAGAGTTGTCCCCGTTTGATAACACTGTTAGTTTTCGTTTTTTTTTTTTTTTTGTGTTTTTGCTATATTTTTTGTGGTCTGGTAATAGACATTTGTAGGTTACAGTTGTGCCAACAATACCAGACTAATGTTTTGGAAACAAAGAACACACCCATTTAGTGTTTTTCATTTTCTTTTTTCGAATTTTGTAAACAACTAAAAACAAAAAAAAAATATTAAACAAACACTTTTTTTTTTTTGGGGAAAAAAAAAAAAAGTTGCCAAACAGTGTTTTTTGTATTTTACATTAATTCTAAAGTTCTTCTAAATTAACACCCAGCTACATTTCCATTACATCATTTTTAAAATAACTTCTTAATCTTACCCTACTCTGCTAACACTCTAATGCTCACCCTTTACACTTACAAATTCAAATCTCTATGTTTTCTTTCCCTTAATATATAATTCTCTCTAGCATTTGTATTTAATTAGAGATACAAGCCACCAAAAGCATTGCTTAGCCTTGCTTAGTGCCTTCTAGATTTAACTTTGCTAATTTATACTTTCAAATTTTCCATCATCCCGGTATATATGTAAAGCCTCATGAAAGGCTCTTTTTTGTACTAACTACGATTCGGACCTCTTCATTCCATCACCAAGTCTCTTTAGATGATTCTCCTTGGATTTCCTAAGGATCACTTTTGCCACTCATTCAATAGAATTGGCCATCTTGGACCACATCACATTGGTGTCTTCATTCACATTCTATTCTTTCTTGATCATTTTGTTCCAATAGGTTTTACGAGTTTAGTGTATTTCGTTAATTTTTAAATCTGTTGAACATCACAATCTGTAGCATACATCCTCAATGCAATGGCCTTATTTTTTCAGACACTTGGCAAACCAATTGTTGCCCCTAAATTCTTCTCATTAAAGCCCTAACTAATACTAATCCTTTCCCCTATCAATTAGACTTCAGTTTAACAATCAAATCCATAAAATAGCTGCTATTCAGGCCCTTAATTATCACCAAATCTGAAAATCCGTAACCCGCAACTTCTTTTTATCAACGAATTTCAATCCCTTTCCTCCCATAAACCAAGAGCCAAATGCAACCCTAGGTTTAGAAAATATGCAATGTGACAATAAAGTGGTGAACTCTATGAAAGTAAGCCTCAAATACCCAAAATTCAGCAAGTATAACTTCCCAAAGTAAATGAAAGAACTAAAATAGAACCAGCCACACAATCTGCAACTTAAACCAACCACAACTTAAAGCAACCCTAGGTTTAGAAAATATGCACTGTGATAATAAATTGGGGAACTCTATAAAGTAAGCCTCAAATACCCAAAATTCAGCAAGTATAACTTCCCAAAATAAATGAAAGAATTAACATAGAACCAGCCACGCAATCTGCAGTGATATTAATAAACAAACCACTTTAAATAAACTTAATTTAACCACTGTGAAATATAAAATCCAATAGTTAACCACATGAACCAAGTTTGAACTCAAAATCTACGTGACAAGCAGCAAAAGGATCTAACGTGGCAAGGTTTACAGACAAGTATTTTGCAGTCAGGAACTTCAGTTAACAAAGACAATGGTTGGTCTCACCGGAAAACCATCTAGAACCTCTGAAATGTGCAGCAAGCAGAGAATGAAAAACAACCAGATGCAGCAGAGAAAACAGGGAGAAGATGAAGCAGCAGAAAGAAACCAGCAGAGAAGAACCAGAAGAGAGCAGGAGCAGAGAGGGAGAGATCAGCAGCAAGAAGACAGAGAAGCATAGAAACTGAAAGGGAAGGGAGAGAGGGGTAGCAGCCACCAAAAACTTCTGTAATTTTTCCAAAGCTCCCCTCTCCAGAAATTAGGGGTTTTTTTATACCATCATGCCCAACCCCAGATCCCTTTATGATAACATGTCGCCATCTTCGAGCACCACATATCAAGACACTTAAGTGGTCATGTGACCATTAAGTGAATGTTGACATCCCACACATCTTAGGCTTAGAAATAAAACAAACAAAATTGATCTCCAACACAAATAAGTACATAAAAATAATAAAAATAACTGAAGCAAAATTAAACCCTAAGCTACATCCAACTCCAACTCCAACTCGCGGACAACTTTAATCTACGTTTTTCTAAAGTCATGTATAAAAAAAAGTTTTATAAAGTTATCCTGCATCATAAAGAGAACTAAATTAGCACCTTCAAGTTTCACCACCTAGTTCCATATATAACCATCAATTTGAATGTTCTGTAGTTACAATCTATAATTTTGTGATCCTCACAGTTCCTCGACAAATGTTTCTGCAATCAATTTGTTCTAGCCTAGATTTCTTTCTTTTATAAGTAATAATATATTAGAAGGAGCCAAAAAGAGGGTGCAAGCCTGGACTCACGGTGGTTCTTCTTTAGATTCAATTAAGGTCCTCTACTTTACAGCATATATGCGTTATTAACTAAGAAACACATACGCTTCTAAGAAGGTGTCGTATTTGTGCAGACACCAACACTTGTACACTTGCCCGACAAGTATCGAACACGCATTTAGACTCCAAATGTGTTCTATTATTTTTATTTTTTTTAAAGGCAATGACGTTTCAAACATCCATCACTTAGGAAAAATTATTCCATGCTCCATGGAGCATTGCTTCACCTCTTACATGAGAGGTGGAGCCCACTCCACTTAACAAGTGGGCCCCACCTCTCATGTGAGAGGTGGAGCATTGCTTCAGGAGCATGGAAAAATTTCTCATCACTTAGACACACATGAAACATATTGCAAAGTTCAAAGAAAATAACTTGGTATCTAATAAAATAAACACAATGTGGATTTATACCTTTTGAATTGTTATTTTTTAATATTAAACTGACTTGTACCTTTTGAGTTGTTGTTTATAAATTTTAAACTTGTTTACAATTTTTTTTATGTTAAATGATGTTTAAACTATTGATTGAATGGTCAAATAGCATTTTCTATGTTGAATTAGTGTTGTTTTCTTAATATTTTTTGTGGTTTGTGGATGTCACACACATATACATAGCACATAAAAATATTTTTTTCCCCGTATCCTGCTCCTATGTCCGTATCCTCATTTTTTGAAACTTGCCCTATCCCATGTCCATACTCGTATCGTGTATGTACCAGTTTTGTGTATATGCTTCTTAGTACTACTTTCATTGTTGTTCTCACCAAATTTGAAATTCTATGAACAATCGTATCCTTTGTTTGTTACTACTTTTCCCAGTGTGGTCATTTAAGTCGCATCCTATTGAAACTCACTTCAAGTGGTATCTCTTGAACTAATCATACATATCCTCCCCAAATTATCATTTAGTAGATTCATCCGACCCTACTGGGGGGGCAGCGGATAGGCCCTAACTATATAAAGTGTCTTTCTGCTAACAATTTTTGTGGGTCTATGAGAAAAGCAAAAGGAAGTTCATGTGTTTTAATCCATGAAAACAGAAAAGACTGCAAGGCAAGGGCCTTTTTTCTCATTTCATTTTTTGGGGGTGGGTGGGTTAAGGGTCAGGGTCAGGATCAGGGCGGAGTGACAAAGTCCCTTTAAAAACTCCGTGCTCAATGAAATGAACTTCCATTCAACTATAAAATTACTATTAGTTTTTGAAAGATTATGAAAGCAAGGAATATTCTTATCTAAACATATCTCAATGCAAAGTAACATGTACACCCTGTCCACAACAAACAGGGAAGAAATATAGACCTGATCAGCAACCACTTCAACAAGCTCCAACTCATGGACATGCCATTGCCTCGCACTACCTGAGGGAAGCATCAACACCATCAGAGCATAGCGCTTTGTTGAAAGCTCCGGCCAGTCATTAATTTGAAAATTAGAGAGATGTAGAAGCGGTACACGCACAGCAACAACCTCCCCAGGCATGTATTTTCCTGCTAGTGGCCGTAGTCTCGCCACTGGACAATTTGGTGATATTTTCACTGCACAGTTGGTATTAAATACTTGATTGATTACAGGAAGCTGAATGGGTACAGTGATTCCCACAGGATTCTGGTGGCGAAGAGTGTAGGAAAGTTGAAGCTCCAGCCCAGCACGTGTTGGCATCCACAATGCACATTCCTCCAATGCCAATGTTCTACCCAACTCAACAAGAGTAGTTTTCAATATAGTATGTCTATCAAGAGTGCTTCTGATCTCATGAGTCAGCATTCTAACATGTCTGCCCGTTTCTTCCTGTGTGCGGATGAGACCCATTTCTCGATCAAGCTCTGCAGCTTTGTTTTTCAAAAATAATTCCCTAGTTTTAACACTCAATAAATCAGGAATTATGTGCACTAGCATGAGAGCTGTTGCACATGACACCACGGCAGTCAAAACCTTTGCAGCAGTCATGACAATTGCAACAGTTCTCGAATGCATCCTAAAAGTCCACAAGTTAATAAGATGTGTCGCTCCACATAGAACTATGAAAGCACCAAACTGCACAAGCACCCATCTATATGGAAAAACAGCTGATTTCTTCACAAAGTAGATGAGCTCCAATGGGATGGAAAAATAAGCAAGTGCAATAAAGAAATCCGAAATATATTGATACTTCACTAATAATTCATCAGCTGGCCATTGCGGATCAACGCAGTTACAAGACTCCATGGTAAGTTAGCAAATACCTCCTCTTTACATACCTGAAACTGATCATGCAGTAAACACTTTAACAAGAGGTACTCAGTGTTATGTAACCAAAAAGCAAATCATGCAATTATGCAAAAATGGATCATGACAAAATGCAAGTACTAAAAATATCATATGTTGCAGACCTGCTCCCCTGTTGCAACCATTTCCGTTACTATCTACAAACTGTTAGCACCAAGAACTGCTACAATACAATGTGCCACCTCACATAACCATAAGTCTACATCTATGCAAGTCTATATGTTTGCTAAAAAACATGGATATGGACACATAACACAAATGCAAAACAATAAAGACATGCTAACGTGGCAATTTCCAAAAAAGAACAAAGAGAAGGACACGGGCACCTTGCAACAAATTTAGCTTTTTTACATATGATCATAAAATCAAAAATTAACAATAAAGATGTCCTTTCTAAAAGTCCTAATAGGCCTATCAAAGGACTGGGCTCGAATCAAATGAGGAGTTATCGAACTTTGATCTGATTAAGATACCCCACCCCCCCCCCCCCCCCCCCCCCCCCCCCCCCCCCCCCCCCCCCCCCCCCCCCCCCCCCCCCCCCCCCCCCCCCCCCCCCCCCCCCCCCCCCCCCCCCCCCCAAAAAAAAAAAAAACAAAACCCGGAATCCAATCTAATTGGAGGTAATTCGCCTTCAGATCCATAGAAGCCGAATACCCAACAATATAAAGTTTTTCTATTTTTGCTGGGCTGTGAAGTTGGGTCTCCAAATAGTTGCGGAAACCATACCACTGTGACAGGATTGTCAAATTTTAATTACCAGAAAATAATAAAAACTTATTTCAAAGTTAAACTTCAAATTCGTTCTACAAGCTTAAAGTTCTAGTACCAATCTTATATAACCTCAAGTCTTAGATTAATATCTTCTATCTTCTAGAATTCTCTCATATCAAAAGAAAAACTTCTGAATTTCTTTACATTTCTACTCCAAGCTTATTTGATACCATACATGGAAAAAGCAGAATATCCCCATAATAAAAAATCCATGATAGCACTCACAACCACCATCAATCATGGAGATAGGCAAATACACCCCACCATAACTGAAAGTAGTCCTCCTACAACCACTCAAATAAAACACTAAAAGTATAAAAAAAACCTCCTATCAATAACAGCAACCAAAAAACAAAATTCTATTTTTTTTCAGAACATAAATGAATCCATTTTTTCTGGTTTTTTTCCCCATGTAAGTAGGAAATGAAGTTCATTCATTCCAAAACCAAATCTTTTTGTGCACATTAGTGGTTAAGTTCAAATATTTAATTTAGAGTGATCAACACAATTGCCGGCAGTTCAAAAGAACTGAATTTTCACAAAGGTGACACAAAGAATGTCTGAACTTTGGCAAAGGTGACACAAATGTGAAAATCTCTTGAGTTAGTCCTAATGTCACAAACCCACAGACTAACACAAAAAACAATAAGAAAACAAAATTTTAGTCATGATGATTTAGCACTTAGCATAGTATATATAATCAGTACGCTGCCAATGAGGGGACTAAAACAGCAAGAGGAATTGCTGGCATTTTATGCAGCAAAACTATCGGTCCCATATATGGCTAAAGTATGTGTCTTGTCTTGTCCATAAATTGGCAGTCATAACCATCTGCATGTCCAATCATACATCATGTATCCATGTTTCATGCATCTAACTCTATCCAAATGAAATATTATAAGTAAGTATATTTGTCAGCAAGATCATCACATCTCCACAATTCTCCACCTCATAAGAGAAACATAGCTCCAAGCCCCCAACAATGTCATTCGTCATCAACCACTAACAAAATAAACCTGAACCTCAGCCCAAACCATCCAACTCTGATGCCCCCCTCCCCCAAATTTTCTGTGTATCCATACTACTCTGAAGACCCAAAATCAGTACTCACAGAAGAACACGCCAAATAGATTTATGAATGTTATTTATTTAACTCTGCAAGCAAAAAAATGGGAACCACGATATTGAAACAGCCTAAACCCATCACACACAAGTATTTTTGGAGAGAGAAAGAAAGAGAGTGTATTAGGAAAATCCTCACAGATATTGAAAACCATTCAACAGACCCAGAGTCTCCGGCACGTGACTAGAGAAACAATTAATTGGGCAGATCGAAAATCTGACGGTTCGGAAGAGTACACTGTACACAACTCCGGTTGAATTTTGCCAGGTATATTGTTGTTCTGCAATTATCCGCAAAATACACACAAAGCCATGCAAAAATGAACAATTAGCACGAGAACCCGCAATAAACCCTAAACTAACTACCATTTTCACCCACTTTCTACCAAAATGTAAGCTTACCACTGTCAACAGTACCCTAGCTCGGTAGTGGCTTCGGTCTCCCACCAAGCAAAACCCTTTGATTCCTCGTCTTCGTTTTTGTTCAAAACCCGTCTGCCCTCTGCTTCATCATCTTCGTGCTCTCCTAGGAAGGCCCAGCAGTTTCACCGTCTTCCTCTTTGTGCTTGAATTACCAACCCCTAGCCCTCTGATCATGCAAACGAAGCCACAAGCTTTTACATCTTCACCGTCTAGCCATCGTCTTCACAGACTTTCGGGAACGAAGCCCTAGACCCCTCTGTAACTCCCTCTATTTAAACCCTTTGGAACTCTAGGAAAAAAATGGAAAGGAAGGACTTTTCCCTCTTTGGTTCTTACAGCCTGCTCGGAACTTCAGCAAATGTGGGAAAAAGAATTTCCTTACGTGTTTGGTTTCTACTTTTTATTTTATGACTTATGAAGGAAAACAAAAAAACAAACTAATTCAAAAAATATAAAATAAAGATAAAATTTTCTTTCTTGGCCAGAACCACGTTATTCGTAATTCGGATAAGGGCTCGATAAAAAATAGATGCATTGAGACTATTAGAAAATTTTGAAGACACTTTGAGATTTTTGGATAAAAAGAATTTGTATAAGTAATGTTTGCATTGTGTTATTTATTTAATAATTATGTATATGTATCTCTTATTATATATAGTAGATGACTTGGTGTGTAAAGTACGACTTACACACCGAAAATCAGATCATTGGTTCATATGAAATATAAGCTTATCGTTCACAGTCTTCGATGGAACTTAACACGCTATCAGTACGACTATAGCACAAGATTTTAATAGGTCTGTTTTGACTATGAAGAGTGGTATAGTTCCAACTCCTTGTACTAGTATACTTTGTGTGTATTGAACAGAATCGTGTTGAGGTAATTTTTATTATACTGACTATATAAAATAATTAATACCTCGTGATTATTATGAGTGTTTATGCTCTTAGTCCTAATATGATAAATAGACACTTGCATGTAGTGTTTATTGTTTTGATTCACAGAAGAGTGAGATTCTTTGTGCGTCAATAAACTCAGTGAGTTGAGCAATAACAATATGTGTATGGTGAATATTAATTATTGATGGAATCCACGTCCCAGTATAGGAATTAATAATACCCCATTGAGGAAGCTTATAAATTTTGATTATGTCAAACCCCGCAGGTGAATTATAAATCCGACATATCAAATAAGTTAAGTGGAAGATCTCAAAGAATTAAAAAGTCTATTAAATTCAATTGTCAGTAATTTAATTTAATAAATGGGTATCTATAATCTTAACGTGAAAAGATAAATAAGCATTTAATAATATAGAGTGCGAAATATAATTCTTAGTATGACAGGAAGTGCAATTATAATTCATTAGTAGTATAAATTATAATTAACGTAAATAAGGATTAATCCTAGTTGGATTAAGAATCTTTATTTGCGTAGAAAGCCCTAGTTATACTAATCTTATTGTCCCTGTTATGGCCTATATATACGCACTCTGAGAGCAGTTAGGGTTACACTTGCTCATAATTAAGAGATACACGTTTTTGTGAGTAAGAGAAACCCTAGCAGCTGCGAGCCCACTCTCTCTAGAGTAAAGCGTATACAAGGGATACAACAGAAATCTGAAGGCTAAGTTCAAGTATTTGCTTCGTGCTTGTTAATGTTACTTGTTATTCGTGATCAAACCAGAAAAATCTGAAAGGTATGATTCTAATCATGTAAATCAGGTTATGCTAATCAGATCATAATTTTTAGTAATATACGTATGCACTATAGCCAGGTCATAGGAAATTCCACAATCTCCAACACATATAAGGCTATAAGCTACACCAAATTGCAAGGTACTCCAAGGTCATACCATCTTAAAATAAACTAGTGAAAGATTCTTCTACACAGTGGCTCTCACAAGTTTTTCTCTAGCCATGAACTAGAAGTTATTTTATTTCAAACATGCAAGAAAGGGAGTAGAAGATGATGGTTTAAAATAGAGAATAGCCTAAGTAGGTTAGAGGAAGAAGAGAAGAGTGGGGATGACAAAAATGTAAAAGAGAATACCACTTTTTACCTTCAAACATCTTCAAACCTCTATGGATGCTTTAACTTGAACTTGAATGGCCTTGGAGAAGCTTAAAGAGGCTGGAATGAGATCTTCTATGGCATTAAGGGTTTTATAGGTGTGGTGTATGGGCTACAGGGAGGTGAAATCTAACCTAAGTGTTTGGAGGGTGAGATGTATATGGAAATTTAAAATTCAAAGGTTATGTATGCAGAGCTTCACTGCTATTTTCGATTTTAGAATATACAAAGGGGGAGGTCTATATTTATAGGCAATCTGAGGAGACCTAGCTTATGTAATACATGTGCTTGGGCAAATTTTACTTTGACGCACGTGCTACATACACTAATACTGTTTTACTGGCTGAACGCCATGTGGCACAATCTGTACTGGCTCAATCTTAGGGAGCTAGCAAATTTTTGATTGATTTGATCACAATCTGAGCACATGTAGCATATGCTCTGCCGCTGGAAATGTTCGTCTAAACTTTTCCTCGATAATTATGCAATTCAGAAAAGATTTGAAAAAATCGGTTACATTCACGATATTCTCCTAGTGTTTCTCAAGAACCTGAAATTTTTAGAGAGCTTAAAAGGTGTTCGGAAGAGTGAGATATTGTCTCGGAAAGTGTGCATGAAAGCACACTTTTATAGAATGTCTATGATACGCTCCGTGGATGTTCAAAAATAGTAGTTTTTAAGCCATGCTATCGGGGTCTTTGAGAAGCGATCTCTCCAATCAGACTGTACCGATAAAAGTGCCCTATAAATACTTTCAGGAATTTTCTAATTTACACATTTCTCAAGTTGCTTGACGGTGCGTTATAATTAGGGAATTGGAGAAAAAAACAACATTGGCGAAGCTTCTATGAGATACTCTAGGGGTTACTGAAAATGACAATTTCTGAGCCATGTGATTGGTGGCTTCGTGAGACGATCTATTCAATCGAGCTGTATAGATGAAAAGATCTATAGTTAAGCTTTCGGGAATTCCTTGATTTACGCACTTCTCAAGTCATTTAATAGTGTATTATAACCAAGGAATTGGAAGAAAAGACAACCCTAGCAAAGTGTCTCGCAAACGTTCCAGGGGACTTTCAGTAAGTTGGAAGCGTTTAGAGTCACGAGACCTACCTTGGATTAAACAGAGGTGTATGATGAGATTTGTCATTCGATACCTAGAGTCGATGTAGTTTTAGGGTGCGTTCGGGCCGTTGGAGGTAAAACGATCATTTTGACCAGAATTGGCCGAAAAGGGTTAAGATGAATTGGAGTGGCATATTAACGTGCTGAACTGTTTGGGGATGGTCTTGGAAGATGTTTTCACTGTTTAGTGGGATTTCACCAGCGTTGACCGGAACGGGACTGAAATTAGATAGTATGGCGTATTGAGTATGCCTAACTATTTAAGAATGTTTTAGAATGGTGGACTTTCCGTCTTGAGGGATTCTGAACTTTCTCAAAGACATGCCTAGAGACCCAAGGGGCAGGTTTGACCAAAATGGGACCAGAATTGGATAGGATGGCGTATTAAGTACACATAACTATCTAAGAATGTTTTGGAATGGTAGACTTACCATCTTGAGAGATTTTGAACTTTCTCAAAGACGTGTCTAGAGGCCCAATGGGCAGGTTTGATCATTTTTTATCGAGTCAGGCAAGCATGCATCGGAATTGACCTAGGTATTGGTTTCCAAGACCACCTAGTCTAGGAAAGCTACATGTGCGGTGTTAGTCCTCGAGACCGCCAGGTATCAGAGAGCTACCTATAGGGTGGTGTTAGTTCCTGAGATTGTTCGATCTCAGAAAACTACCTGTAAGGTGGTGTTGGTCTCTGAGATTGCCCGATCTCAGAGAACTATCGGATGATGAACATTCTATATTGGTGGGTTAGTAGGCGCCAGAAGTGAACCGTCTAGAATTTGATAAGGTGTTGGTCCTCGACATCGCTCGATCTCAAGGAGTTACACGGATGGCGTTGGTTCCCGAAATCGCCCGATCTCGAAAAGCTACCTAGAGTACCTAGGGGCAAAATAGTCTTTTTAGCTTCAATTGGGCTTTACAGGCCTGGGAAGTGACCAGTTGATTGAGTTGGAGTTTGAAACAGCCGACTTGGACTCTTATGCATTGTGATGTTTGAAACTGGATCCGGTAGGGCTAGAGATTGCTGAGCGGACAAAAATGGGATGCTTGCATATAGATCTCAAAATTTAAGATTTTCAAAACTCAACCTTTATAATTCCATGTCAAATTAAATCTTTCAATTTAGGAACCTAAATCAAATCCTCCAATTTTGCAAACAAAATCAAATCATCAATTTTTGAAAATAGAATCCAATCTTCTACTTTAGGAAATAGCAATCAAACATTTCCTAATTCTAATATTTTCTAAACTCTAATATTTCCTCATTCCAATCCTCCCTAATTTCAAACCTTTTCAAATCTCAACTTTCTAAATTCAACTTATCAAACCTTTCTTAAATCAAGTCATTTCTTAAATGAAACTTTCAAATTTAAATCTTTCCATGATCAATTCCTTCTTAAAATGGATATTTCTAAAATTCAAGTCTTTCTGAAATCAACATTTTCCTAAAAATGAAACTTTTTTAAAATAGTACTTTCTTATTTTGAAACTTTCTTAATTCAAAGATTTATAAAATTCAATATTTCCTAAACCCTATCTTTCCAAATTCTTCAAAATCAAATATCTCCAAATCGAGTCAAATCTTTATGAGTCTTTTCTAAATTAAGTGTTTATAAATCAAATCAAATATCTTTATAATCTTTATTGAATCCAACTTTCCTAATTCGAACATTTCCTAAATCGAAACTTTATAAAATCAAACTTTTCAAGTCTAAATCAAGTTTTTCCAATTCAATTGCATGTTTCAACCCTAGGTTACCTAAGTCCTAAGATGTCAAAACTTTAGTTCAACCTTAACCCTAAAGTTAGGAAGCTTCAAATCTTTTCTGAAACTCTTTTCCAAAACCAAGATGGTTTTCAAACTTCAATCTAAGTCAAGATGTTTTCAAAGCTTAATTCAATATTTCCAAATCAAGTCCAAGTTATTTTTCAAAGTTCAATATTTTCAAATCAAAATCAATTTCAAATTCTCAAGCATTTCAAATCAAAGTCAATTCTAAGTTCGATTTCAAATCAAAATTCAATTTCAAATCTTCCAATCAAAGTTCAAATCAAACCTTTTCAAGTTAAAATTTTCAAAAACCTCAAAGTGCCTATTTTCAATTGGACCCCGAGTCCGAACTACGACTAAACTGATTCCCAACAAAGGGATACGTAGGCAACCCTCGTGGGTGCGATCACAACCTTTTTCAAATTTTCAATTCCATAATCTCTTTCAAAGTTTAAATCCTCTTTTCAAATTTATTTTCAAAATCAAATCTTTTTCTTGCATATTGTCGCGCCTAGATTTTTCGCACTCGAGGAATATACACACAAGTAGGAAAAATATCGTACTCTCTCATTAGAACTCATCTTCCTAGAAGAACAAGTGCGATTAGGTTTGAATTAGAAAATTGATTTAAATAAAGAGTTTTTGAAAAACAATTTAGAGTCGCCACCTAACTTGATTAAGGTGAGTTAGGTCACCTAAAACTAAGCACAATCTGAATATTATACTTAGGGTTTTTGAAAAAATAATTTTAAAAATTTCCTCAAGAGAGAGTTTTTTAAAAAAGAGGTTGTTTGGCAACCTTTTGAAAAATTTAAACCCTTTTTGAAAATAACTCCATTTGGTATTTGAAAACAGTGATCTAGGTTCAAAGGTTGGTTACGTATAGGGAAGACATACTAAGCCATTACCCTACCCCGCCCTTGCGGTACGTACATGTCTATTCACCCTAGATTCACTCATTAGAGTCTTCGATTAACAAATGTCCAAAACTATTCACTTTAGAAAAAAAATTTGAAAAGATATTTGACATGATGCATGATATGCAAGTGCAAAAAAAGATTTTGATTTTGAAAATAAATTTGAAAACAAGAATTGAAGTTTGAAATTGGAAAAAAAGATTTGGAAATTGAAATCAAAGATTTGAAAATAAATTTTTGGAATTAGAAACTTAAAATAAATTATGGAATTGGAAACTTGAAATAGATTATGGAATTGGAAACTTGAAAAAAGTTATGGAATTGAAGATTTGAAAAAAGTTATGACCGCACCCATGAGGGTTACCTACGTATCCCTTTTGAGGAATCAGGTCAGCCGTAGTTTGGATAAGAGTTCGATAAAAAATAGAAGGTTTGATTTAAAAAAGATATTTTGATTTGAAAAAGGGTTTGATTTGAACTTAAAATAGAAGATTGGAAATTGAAAATTGGAATTGAAAACATTGGACTTTGATTTGGAAAGAGAGAACTTCGAAGAATAATTTGGATTTGTTTTGAAAATATTGAGATTTAGGAAACCTAGACTCAAGAAATATAGGATTTAAGAAAGACTTGAGGTTTAAGAAATATTTGACTTGACTTGAAATATTAGGAAAGTTGGAATTAGGAAAAGTTCGAATTACGAGAGTTTCAAAATGGAATTATGAAAAGTTCGAATTAGGAGAGTTTCAAAATAGGAAATGTTTCGCTTTAGGAAAGTTCCATTTTAGGGAAGATTTCGAATTAGAAAAGTTTAAAATAGGAAATGTTTTAAAGTTGGAAAGTTTTGCATTTGGAAAGATTTGAAATTTAGAAAGTTTAAAATTTTGGAAAGATTAGAAAGTTTTGGATTTGGGAAGATTTGAAGTTTAAAAAGTTTTAGATTTGGAAAGATTTGAAATTTAGAAAGTTTAGAATTTTAGAAAGATTCAAAATTTGAGTTTTAGAAATACTTGAAATTATAAAAGGTTTGAGTTTAAGAAAGATTTGAAAATTTAAATTTGGAAAATTAAAATTTGAAAAGGTATGGAATTAAGAAAGGTTGGAATTAGAAATATTAAGAAGCTTAAAGTTTAAAGAAAGATTTGAAAGTTTAAGTTTTGGAAACTTAAGATTTAGAAAGATATGAGATTAGGAAATATTTAGATTATGAAGGATTGGGATTATGATTGGTTTGGATTATGAAGGATTTGGATTTCTAATTCCTAAAACAAAATATTTGATTTTGTTTCTAAAATGAGGTGATTTGGTTTCACTTTAAAAAACGGAAGATTGGATCTAGTTTCCTAAAAGGGAGATTAGATTTGGTTTCCTAGAACGGAGGATATGATTTGACATGGAATTAGAAAGATGAAGTTTTGAAAATCCTAGATTTGGAAGGTTATAGTTTGATGTAGAAAATAGGTTTTGGAAATTTATGATTTTGATGTGAAAAAGAAGATTTTGAAAATCTAGGTTTTGAGGCAAGATTGAAAATCATGTTTTAGGAGAGAAAATTAGAGTTTCCTAACCATGGCTTTAGGGTTTAACTTGAACTCCAAGAAAAGAGATTTTTGGAAAGTAGAACTTGTGGAAAAAAAGATTTTTGGAAGGAGATCTTGAAAAGGAGTTTTTAGAAAGTAAACTTGAAAAGAGAGTTTTTAGAAAGGAATTTTTAGAAAGAGTTTTTTTGGAAAAAGAGTTTTTAGGAGAAAATTTTGGAAAGTGTTTTGGGAAATAGATTGAGAAAGAAGTTGGAAAGAGGTTGGAATATGGACTTTCGCAAGCCTCTAAAAATATCCCACTTTCTTAAAACGACTCTAACCATAAAAGGATTAGAACCATTCTAGGATTATGGTTTTAAAAACAACAAAGATTTGAAAATATGGACCATATTGGTCACTTTAAATGTAACACTTTCCTAAAGTAACCCTAACCATGAAATGGCTAGAATCACTTTAAGATTGTGGTTTCGAAAACAAGTTTTGAAGAAGAAGATTTTAACACAAGTTTTGAAAACAATTTTGATGCAAGTTTTGAAAACAAGTTTGAAAATAATTTTTGGAGAGATGCATAATCATGATCTGCACAATGCAAGTTGGGTCGTGAACATACAAGGTTAAAGGATTCATCATATAATTAAGAAGGCCGAACCCACGTGATCTCCGGTTAGACTAAGAGAAAGCCCCCGACACAGTGACTTTCAATAGCCTAATCCTACACATGAATCAGGAAGTCCCTTATTTCAAGCATGTAAGAAAGGGGGGGTAGAAGATAGGGAATTAAAATAGAAAAAAACCAAGTGGGTTAGGAGAGAGAAGAGAGAGGGGGAATTACGTAAACGTAAATAGAAAACCTACCTTGTGTTTTTTTTTTATTTGCTTGCTCGGTTTGCTTTCTTTACTTCGATCTTTGTTTTGCTTTGCGTCAGTCTTCAAGCGCTTACTTGGATCTTCAAGAGCATCGGAGTTGCAGCACTTCAAGTCTTCAATGGAGGCTTTGGAGGCTAGTATATAGGTATATATGAGTGTATGTATGTTAGGGTTTGGTGTATAGAGGTTAGGATTTGGAAAACCTAAAGAGAACTAGGGTTTAGAGAGGCTACGAGCTCTATATCTTGAATAACAGAATTTTTGGACTGAGTTTGCGGACCATTTTCACGCTAGAGAAGATTTTGTATTTATAGACAGAGGATTGACTTGGCGCCTGTTGCAGTGACGCCAGGCAAAATTTCCTTCTGGCGCCACTAGAAGTGGCACCAACCACTTAGGAAAGTTTTAAGATTGGCAAGCAACATATCTTCAGAAGATTTGGGCGCCTGTATTAGTGACTATCATGTAATTTTTAGCCTGGCTTCACTATGAATGACTCCGGAAGGTCCGAGAATGATTTAGAGGCCCGAGAATGGCCCAGAGGACTGGAAAGAGACAAGAACCCTTAGAATAGTGTCCCGGGGGTAGTAGACTTGAAAATTGATATCAAAATGTGTCGGAGGGGTTGACCGGGCCATTAGGGGCAAAACGGTCAATCGGGCCAAAAAGCTACCGAGAAGGACTTGGAATGTCCCGAAAAAAGACTGAATACTTAAAAACATTAGCTAGAATGTTTCAGGAGATTACCGGTTTGATACCCAGAGCTGGTGTGGTTGGAAATGGCGACCGGCTCACCAGGGGCAAAATGGTCATTTTATATCGGGCTTGCTAGAACTGACTCAGAATGACCCAGAGATGTATCGAAAGGCCGGGGATACTATTAGAAGCATTCCCGGGAGGTTACCGATTTGATACCCAAAGCCGGTGTGGTTCCCGACGCGCTTGGATGCCTAGGGGCAAAATGGTCATCTTGACCAAAAGGTCTCGGAATTAACCTGAAACTGACTGGAAGACATCTAATCATGCCGGATTGTCTTTGGGACGATCCCGGAATGGTGGACTTACCGTACTGAGTACTTAGGTACTTTATTAAGAAACGTGCCGGAAATGGCCCTAAGGACAGTTTGGTCATTTTTCACTGGAGTGGGCTAGCAAGCACTGGTGTTGACCTGGGTTTTGATTATTTCTTTCACTCTAACGGTGGTCCCATGACATAGGGGTTTGTTGGCAATTACCAATGTCGACCTGTTTACAAGTGTGTCCGTCACTCAGACGGTTGCGATGTTTGCGAGTATTTCCGTTACTCTAACAGTTCGCGATTATTTCAGAGACTGTCTGATCTCGGGAAGTTGCTAAGTGGACTTATCGCCTGAGGAATTTGCTTTCTCAAACGGCGTGCCGAAACAGACATTTCTTCATTGGCGGGTTAGCAGTTGCCAAAGGTGGGCTGTTTTACCATCTCGGGGACTTGGAGTCTTGTCTCGGTCGATGGGTTTGAAGGGACTTACAGTTCCGAACAGTTCTCTCGAAAAATGTGCCGGACATGATGGAATTACCACCTTAAGGAATCAACCATCTCGAAAGGCGAGCCGAGATTTAATTGGACTTGAAATTGGATTTGAATCGGAATTAAGATTGAAAAGGGGACTTACCGTCTTTGGGAAGACGTGCCCACTGGAATTAGATCGAATAGTGCCCTAAGGGCACTTTGGTTATTTTGTCTCTATTGGGCCTAATAGACTTGCGAAGCGATCAATTGACGGGATTATGTCTGAAAAACTGATTTGACTCAGAATATGTCCATATTGTTGAGTCAATGCCTTGATTTTGATGATAACAAAACATGGTTTAATGATCTAATAATTCTACTTAGTGTGCAGATGAATTATTAATTAGATCTTGGTTTGAAGCTTATCATAATGAAGGATTTGTGATGCAAAGATTTGAATAAAGAATGAAAAGCATGATGAGATGGTGTATTCTACAAAGCTAATATTATAAGAAAAAAAAGAAATTTTAAGTTGATGAAAATCTTAGATTGAAGATTGATAAGCATGAAAGAATGACATATTCAACAATGGTGATCTTATAAGAGAATGAAGAAAATAAATGTCAAAGAAGAAGAATGAAAATGATCAAAGTCTTGATTGAAAAAATTGGAAACTTTGAGGACTTGAAGATATCTTGCAAGAATAGAAGAAGAAGAGACCAACTCAAAGACATGGAAGCTTTCTTCGAAGATTTGAAGATGTCTTGAAGATATGGAAGAAATCACAAGACTTGAAAAGCTTTCTTGGAAGAGTTATTGAAGTCCATGGAGAAGCTATATTGATTGAAGAATTCTAGAAGAAATCTAGAAATGAAGATGTTAAAAAAAGAATAGAAAATCAGTTGAAGAAATGAAAAAGATTCTAAGTCATGGAAGCTCTCCTGAAGATCTCGAAGAAGACTTGAATCAATGGATGAAGCCTTGATGATGGAAGAACTCTACAAGTAATGAAAATGGAGAAAATTCATCTAGAATGGATTGAAGATGTTCTTAGAGTCATCAAGCCTTGAAGAAGCATTTGTAAGCTTTAAAAAGCTTATTTGAATGATTATTGAAAAGATTAGAAGCTTTGGAAAAGAATGAAGAAAAGCTGCAAAAATATAGTTATCGGTAAAAAGAGTCGACTCCTCAAGTAAAAAGAGTCGACTGTTGGTGTAAAAAGAGTCGACTCATTTCAACAGAGAACAAATATTCTGCAGACTACTTAAAAGAGTCGACTCCTGTAGAAAAAGAGTCGACTCATTTGGACAGTGACTTAAAAAATCTGCTGAAATGCAAAAAGAGTCAATTCATTGTAAAAAAAGTCGACCCCCAGATAGCAACGACTAGTTTTCTGACAGAAGGTATGAGCAAATATACAACCAAAACTTCTCCCATATCTCTCCAACGGCTAGAATCGATCCATATCTTTAAATACAAGATACATACAGCTTCAATACTGATGATTAGAGGAATTATGTCATTGATATCAAGAGCTTGAAGCTGAAAATCTCCTGTACCTCACTGCCACATATTTTTACTGAGTGTTTAAGGTTATTCATTGAGTTGTATTTGTTCATATACTCACTAGGAGAGTTACCCATTGTATAACATTTATTCATTTCACTTGGGTGGGTTTGTAAACCTGTAAGTTTGAGTATTCTTGGGTAAAAATATTTGTAAGTTTGAGTGAAACTTAGACAAAATCACTTGTAAGTTTGAGAGAAGTTTGGACAAAATCTCTTGGGTTTTAAAAGCTTAGGAAAAAGCTTTTATAAGAGTGAGCTGGGCACTTGTGGCAAAACTAGCAGCTGTGTAAAAAGTGTTACATAGTGGAATTTCTTCAAAAGGATCGAAGAAGAGAGGACATAGGCAAGGTTAGCCAAACCTCTATAAATTTGGTGCACTTCTTTTTTGCCTCTGTTTTGCTTATTTGCTCACTATATATGCTTGCATAAATATATATATTGATATATACTTCACCTGCTTGATATATATACTTTGATTAATTGTTACTGAGATACATAAACTGTTTTTAGTTGCAATTCTTGATATAAATTCTATAAAATCCAATTCATCCCCCTCTTGAGTTGCCTTCTTGAGCAACACATATTGACTTGAATACAAATTTGGACGGACTGAAGACTGTCGAGTTGGCAAAAATGGACTGTTTAAACATATCATGCATCATATAGTTCTTTTCAAAATGGATATAATTAGGCATTTGTTAATTGAATATTCTATATGAGTGAACCTAGGGTGAATAGACATGTAGGTACCGCAAGGACGGGAAAGGGTGATAATCTTAGGATATCTTCCTTATACGTAACCAATATCCGAACCTATAATCACTATTTTCAAAGACTAAAATGGAGTTATTTTTCAAAAAAGGTTTAAATCTTTTCAAAAGTTGCCAAACAACCTGTCTTTCAAAACCTTATCTTGAGGAAGTTTTTTAAAATTTTTTTAAAAATTCTAAATTTAATCTTTGGATTGTACTTAGTTTTAGGTGACCTAACTCACCTTAATCAAGTTAGGTGACGAATATAAATCTTTTTTAAAAGTTCTTATTCAAATTAATTTTTAATTTAAGTCTAGTAGCACTAGTTATTTTAAGAGGACGAGTTCTAATGAAAGAATACTATATTTTTCTCACTTATTTGTTTTCTCGAGTGCAAAAAATAAAACGCGACACGTATGCACCCTTCTATTGAAACCCATGTGTCTCAGCCGATTAACGTTATCATCCTGATCGGTAGTCACCACTTTTTAATCGTAATGTCATTCCTCATTCGACACATACACAGTAGTCTTACAGTTAACAATCTTGCTGCGTCGTTTCCATTTTATTTCTCCAATAATACACGACAACCTGTACCAAACTTCATTTCGAACACAATTTTATACACTCTATCGGCGACGTTTGGTGCCGGGTGTAGCGTTGTTTTATGTAGGCTTTACCAGTGAGTAATCGATCTGGGTTTTCTCTGATCATGAAAGTTTCAAAGAAGGATGCCAATTGGATAGCCAAACCCACTACAGCCACAACCACTACAATACATCTATCCACCATCACAGACGCATGACTTTATGTTGCCGATATATCTGTGTTGATCAAAATTTAAACATGGAAGCAACGATCAATGATAAACCTTGTTTTGCCTCTGATTCTACCACTATCTTTGGCACAGACAATCTCTTTCCTAATGAGAAAAAGAGAAATAACATTTATGAAAGAACCTTTTTGTTGGCTCCGAAATGGATCAACAAGGTTGGCTCTGTCACTAGCAGTCATATGTAGCACTTTAGTGGTGGGAACTAAATAAAATAAATGTCAATAACCTATTCGACAAAAGGTGCAAATGATAGTTTTCTAAAGATATTGTTTTACAGATTCTTCAATTCTGTCCCTGATACGTAAAGATGCTCAACAATATCTGGAGGAAAACATATTGAGAAAACCATTTGCTGTATATTTTTATTTCCTTTTCTATTTGGGTTTTTGGTTCTCACAATTTGTCATATAGATAAAACGTAAACATCATAAAGAGTTAGTGATTCCCAAAAAAAAAAACTGTGTAAAAACTCAATTAACGGTGCGTCGGAGTTGTTGGAGAATAAGCTTTGGCTTTGGCTGACATTGTTTGTGATTATAAAGAGAAATATTTCTACATAGGTAAGCTCCCTTTATTCTCAACCTATGCTTATAAAATGTTATGCAACACAATGCTTTGATTAAGAGAACAAATGTTGTGCCGATGGGAGAAGAGGCTTGGTTTGTCCAAGGTCCTCTCTCAAGGTAACTTAGATTTTATTAAATAATAAGCTTTCTGTATGCTGAGTTCTTTTTTAGCCTTGTAAGTTGGTAGGCTACGTGGAAATGTTGGACTTAAAGGTAGACTGATTAATCAAAATTTTATAGGTTCGGTAAGTAGGTTTGCCAAATTTAGGTTTATCTCCACCTTCGAAACACACTGAGGAGTATGCTCAAAAGATATTATTGACTGATTAGAGATTCTCTTTTGAAGTTTCTATGAATGTGCCTATTAATTATGATTCTGAAATCAAATGTTGATATTAGAGGATAAGGAAAACAAAATGGGTGATTATTCTTTACCATCTGTCGTTTGAGCGAAAATCAAATGACATCATTATGGTTTAAAAGTGAACACATAACTCGATTAGAGTTTGAACTTATCTGCAAAATGGATGTAAACTTGACAAATTTAATAAATTAACAAAAGGCAAATACTAATATGTGTCCTGAAGGCACATTTTAAGCATGCTTTGTCTGATTATACGTAGTGTTGGTAATTGTATTTTTAGTGTTGAAAATTGTGAAAACACAAGTTTTAATACTTTGTACAACCATACAAAGCATGCTTAAAATGTGCCCTAAGGGCACATGTTACCAAGACCCATTAACAAAAATACCCCTGCAAAGGACAACCTTTTATTTAAGTATAAAAATATAAAATTGTCTTTTTGATATTCTATTTTTTGAGAGAAAGTTCAGCTGCCCAGCATTCCAAATGTTTAATTTGCATTAAATCAATGTTTAATTTGTTAATAATTTAGATATATTCGTTCTTAAAATTTGTATAGGTTTTATTCTTTCTTTGGTGATATTATAAATTTCTATAAGTATTGATGTGTGTGGTGCATCCTGAATATTCTATCTTCTAGTTAAATAGCTTAGATGCCAACAAAAAAAAAAAAAAAAAACACATTATCATTAGGATTAATAATTTATGTATTTTTTTCGTTATCAGAATGTGAAATGTTGAACGTAATTACACATATTATTTGTAGAATCTCAAGTTCTTTATGTAAATAATTATATTTATTCAAATAAACAATGTGCATTTTAGTTCTTTATGTACCATTTGAAATTGTTCGTAGTATATAGTCGCAGGTCCAAAAAAAAAAAATTAAACTAATGAAAATTCATTTTCCCCTTTCGTTCGTTATTCTCACTTGAAAGAATTTTAGGGGAATAATCTTTTATGCACCATTTGATCGCCCCCTCACTTGCAATACTCCGTCACTGTGCTTGAGAGGGAGCAAAATGTCATGTTCTTGACGTGTAATGATAATTTGTACAATTTGTACATAAGATAGTAATTATGTTTAGATGTTGAATTCTCAAGACAAAGGAAAATGAAGAGGGAACAAAATTAGTTATTCATTTTTCTTATAGATAACCAAAAAATAATAATTTTTTCATAATCAGTTATTCATTTTCCTTGTTTTTCTAATCTAGAAAAAAAAATCAGTAAGCATTTGAGAATGTTGTTAGTTTTTAGTTTTTGTTTTATGTATTTTTTGGCTTTTTAACAAAATGAAAAACATTTTTGGCAAATTCAAAATTAGAATTCTTTAATTTTTTAATCCTAAAATATTAATAAAAAAATTTCTTTTGATATGTGGTGAATGCTAGTGGGGAGTGGAAGAGTGGAGGGCAGAGAGTAGTAGTGACAATAGGGAGGAATTATTGTTTTGTAAATAAATACAAAAAGGTGGACACATTAACAAACAGAATTTTTTGCACTTACACTTTTGTCTGACTTTTAAAAGTTGTACTTAAAATTTTGAAGGCAAAAAACTTGAAAACATGTTTTATTTATTTTATTGTCCTTTCTTTTTTTTTTCTCTCCACTCATAATTTTGTTTTAAAAGCTGCTCGACTTGTCGTTGTTTCTCAAAGCCGATGGAGTAGCACAGGATTGCGTGGGAGTTAAGAAGGCCAAGTTTCCCATTTTTTTGTGAGAGAAGGGAAGGCTGAGTTTCTCATTTTTTCAACTTTTAACTAATGGATTGTTCTAATTAATTTAGTTAGTGTGCTTTCTGCGTTGACTATCTCAAGTTTAACTATTAAGCTTAAGTTACAAAAGAATAACCTAATTCTCATTTAGATGACCTTGCTTTGATCAGATTAAAAAAGAAATTAATTGAGATAGGTGTAAATGGGTCTAAACACCCTTAATTGCCATACCAAAAAAAATAAAAAATAAAAAAATAAAAAGGGCTGAGTGGTTGCATTCAACTGGTTGCGGTAGGTGTGGTGTGGTGGAGTGTATCATTGCTTTTTTAATTTGGTTTGAGTTCTTTTCCATTTTGTAACGTCTACAAACAAAAATTATATTCAACATTAATAAAAAGAAAAGCAAAAGAGCAGCACATTCCTTTTTAATATAAGTATATTAAAAAGTATATTCCAGTTGCTTCCAGTTCCAGGGACAATACCTTTTTAGTATAAGTTCCAGTTGCTTCCCTTAAAAACAAAAAGTATATTCCAAAAACAAAAACAAAAAGTATAAAAAGGAAAGACAAAGAATTCTGATTTGAGTGGCCAAGGAGGGAAAAACAATAACCGCGTTTATTTTCTAAATGCTGGAGAGAAAAAAAAAATTAGTAGTTAAGTGGTACCACTTAGTGTTTTATTTTAATTTCTAATTAATGGAGAAAGTTTTAATAAAGTAAACTAGAGGTGGGGCCCATTACTAGTTTTAATTCTTGAAAGCTTTGGCTCTATTCCCCCTCCAACGGGGCCGCATTGCTTCTGATTTCCGGCATTTTCTGGTGATTGTGGAGGAAGACACGAAACATTGGAAGCAAAGAAGGAAACAAAGTCATTAATACTTCATGAACAGCAACAAAGTATAAATATATGTTCACATAAAGTCTCAGTCCCCCAGGTACTTCGAAGTTTGAACTTTGAACAAAGAAGAAGAGCGAAACACTCGCGAATGAAGTTTGAACTTTGAACAAAGAAGAAGAGCGAAGCACTCGCGAAATGCATACCCTGTATATCTTTGGCAGAGCTTGAAGAATAAACCTTTAGCAGCAACAAAGTTCATTATTATTTTGTTTTCCCGAACGAAAGGAAATGTAGGTAAGAAGTCAGGTACCATCAATTGTCCTTCCCATTCTCTCTTTATTTTCTCTCCGCTCTGATTGTTTTAATGACCGCAGAAGTTATTATTGGTTATTATTTGTTTTTTTCACTTTTTTTGTTTTTATCCTTTGGAAAAGCCCCATAATCATATTCGTAGACGGTAATACTTTTGGGTCCTTTCTGTGAAAGGAAAGGAGAAAGATACTGTTGAGGGTTTTCGAGATCTGGTAATGGAAGATCTCAGATTCGTGTGGACTAAATATATAAATGAAGCCCAGATTTGAAGCAGAAGAAGAAGAGGAAGAGGGAACTGCCGCCGCCGCCGCCGCTAGGGTTTGGCCATTTTGATTCCTCGACTTGTTCTTCATGACAACCACCAAACGTGCCTATAAGCTACGTATCCTTCTCTGCCGCTGCTGTTGCTTCTCCTTCTTCTTCTTCTTCTCTCCCTCTTTCGTTTATTACTTGTTTCTTTCTTCAATTTCTTGGGGTTCTTTTTCATTCGGCTTAATTTGTATGCGTTGATCCTCAAAAGCAACAATGTCGATTTTGCATTAGGTTGATCTATCACAGTTCTTAACCCCCTTTGATTCTACGATTTCAATTGCGTTTTGAGCAGAACTCTCCTCTGGTGCGATAGATGAATTTTTTTTTTGCTGTGCGGCTTGCAAACAGATGCGAACATAACGTCTTTCTTTCTCTTGTTTAATTCAATTATCATGCTTTCTTTTTAATTTTATAATTAAGATTCTGAAGGAAATATAGAATTTGGTTAGAAAAATTGCCTTGACCCCTACATGTCCGTCCGATAGAGGAATTTGTGGCTCATGCTTCCAGTGTAAATTGCCTCAAGATTGGGAGGAAGTCATCAAGGGTTCTGGTTACTGGAGGAGAAGATCACAAGGTGAATTTGTGGGCCATTGGCAAACCCAACGCCATATTGGTGAGTTCTTAGTTCTCTTCTCTCTTATAATCCATCAAATAACTTGCTGATTGCTTGCTTTCTTTTTGGCCCTTTCCAGAATCACACGTTTTATGGATATGTGCATCTCAATCTGTTTCTTATAAAACAAGTGCATCTTTGTCTGCCGCATCTTCATAACTGGCTTGCACAACTGATTTTCACATGATAATTTGGGTGTGATTTATATGTGAATAAGTGAGGCTGAAATCCCTTGATGTATATACATCCATGGCGGTGGTCAATCCAAAATAATAGGACTCCAAAACATTTAACAAATTGTTGCATATACACTATCACACACCTCACAAATATGCTACTTGCATATTTTTTTTTAATTCTTATTTAGTTTGATCAGGTACCTTTACATCCAATGCATGCATTATACATATGCTTGCTTGATAATATTTTAGAGACGTTTGAGTCGGATCGTTTGTAGTACATTTAGGTGACTTGGCTAGAGCTTAAGTTGCATAGACTCGGATATGGGTGTTGGGCTGTATAGGTATGTGTATTATTGTTGGATTCATCTAATTTTCATGTCCAAGCATACCAGGATATGTCTAGATTCCCCATTCCTTAAATATTTGTTTTATGTTCTAGAGTAAAATGGTGTTTACAAGCTAACTTTGAATATTTTATGCTTAAATGGGAGTACTATGCATAGTTACGATGTGAACTCAACTATTTAAGCATACTTAATGGGCACATGTCCAACTAGACATGCCGGACATATCCCTCATCCTTAGTCAAGTGTTGAATGAGGGTATTTCACAAATTTGGAAGACTCAATGTGACATAGGCTAGAGCAAACCATCAAAGTAAAGAATGACCAGTTAATTACTAGACTTGGATAACTCCTGCTTGGAGCAATATAGTTCGTGGAGCAATATAGGCTAATTGAGTGCAGGGAGTGTTGAAGAACAATAGGTGGTTTAATCTTATTCATCAATTTTTGAATTATTCCCTATGATGAGGGGAGATGTTTTTAATAGTTGTAACAGCTCTTTTGGGATAACATTGGAGACTCTATACAAGTTTCGTATGTTTTCTAGAAAACCACCCAGATATACATGCAAAAAAATGTGTGTGAAATCCCTTGAGAAGGAAACTCAACTCTGCTGGACTCTCTTATTGAAGCATTGTAATTCAAATTATAAGCATAGACTAAACAGCAGTGGCAATACCACCAAAGCTGACTGATGAGGAAAAAAATACAAATATATGTTGGATGCATGAGGGAGCCAGCCTTGAAGAATAGGTATTGGTTATGATTCCTTGAGTATGACCAGTTTCTCCTGTTTGAAATTAAAAATTCAGACCATTAATGGATTTTTATAAGGTATGAGTACCATGTCAATCAACAAAATTTCTTCCCTCTCTCTCTCTCTCTCTCTCTCTCTCTCTAAATGACCAAATATATTTTTCATTTCATTTCATCTGTTACTGGTGGTCACTTATGCAGAGTTTGTCCGGTCATGCTAGTGGAATTGACTCAGTTAGCTTCGACTCTTCAGAAGTGTTGGTTGCTGCAGGAGCAGCAAGTGGTACAATCAAGCTTTGGGATTTAGAGGAGGCAAAGAGTATGCTTTCAGTGTTCCATCAAATATGTAGATAGTATTCTGTGGTATGCTGTCGAGTTGATTCTGAAAAGTCTTCATTGGAATTTTGTTTTCTCCTGCAGTTGTTCGCACCCTAACTGGTCACCGGTCCAATTGTATATCTTTGGATTTCCATCCCTTTGGGGAGTTCTTTGCCTCTGGTTCTCTGGACACAAACCTAAAGATATGGGATATCAGGCGAAAAGGGTGCATTCACACATATAAGGGTCACACTAGAGGGGTCAATGCAATTAGATTTACGCCAGATGGCCGTTGGGTTGTATCTGGTGGTGAGGACAATAGCGTGAAGGTAAGAGTTGCTTTCCTTCTCCATTCATTACATATATGGTGAAGTTGACAACAATGGAACATCTGTTTTTATATCGTACTAAGACGTGTTGTGAAAATAATCGCATTGACTTTTTGTTTTCCCATGTAATTTAATTAATTTGTTTGTAAACATTTGGGAAGGGCCATGACATAGGCCTTCTTCATCTTATCTAAAGGAATCCTACCTTTGTAAATTTTGACATAAATACCAATGAGCTATAAGGCATTTTCTACATTTGGATTCCTTGTCACAGCATTTTTTGTTTTGGTGTTGCTCTTGTATATTGAGTTGTACCATGCATTGTTGTCACCTTTCTCTCTCACACTCTGTCCCTCCCTCAATCACACCTTACACGTGGAAATGCTTTTGATGGATTTGTTCTCACAAAAGTGTTGCAAGAAAACCACTATTTCAGTATCAGCTAGTTCTGACTAGGTATAAGGTTGCGTTTAATTTCGTTTTCAAAACTGTCTTGGTTCTTGAAAACAGAAAAAATTATAAGCAGCATAGAAAACTCATTTGGCACACTCTTCCCAAAAACTATTTCAGAATTTTTTTGAGAGCATCCCAATTAGAAAATTATTTAAATTATTTTGGAATTCTAAAAAAATTGGATTACATAGCAGGAGGTAAGCACACACGTATACTTTTTTTGGCCAATTTGGATGTGTTAGCGCTTGCAATAAATTCGCTTGTGTAACAGCTGTGGGATCTAACTGCTGGGAAGTTATTGCATGATTTCAAGTCTCACGAAGGCCAGATTCAATGCATAGATTTTCATCCCCATGAGTTTCTGCTGGCAACAGGTTGGTAAAATGTTTGCTATTATGAATAGTATTTTATCAAATGTGTAATTTTTCTCATTTTAATTCCATGGTAACATGTTTAAATGTTCCTTGATTGGTTTATGTGGCCAACTCAGTTTTATGGTAGGATTTATGATTTATTTTTTGGTAAGGAAGGAGCCAAGGAGGACACCCGACAAATTCTCTTCCTGATTTAGTCTTCATAGCGGAGCTGTCCCCTTTTTTTTTTTTAATAAGCAAACTACTTTTGTAGAAGGCATCGAGAAGGAGGTGCATGACTGCTGAATGCTTTCAAACAGCAGAATCCCACAGCTCCTTGGAGGCCCAACCGCTCAACTGTACAAAGGACATAAAATTTACAGAGTTTAACACATATATTGGTTCTTCTGCATATTCTCGGAAGGTCTCTTATTTTCTCCCTAGAAAGGTAAAGAGGACCGATTCTTTTCACCTTGCCTTTTCTTCTGCCTACCGTCCCTCCTCTTTACCTGACTATCAAATCAACTACCAACTCTGGGAACATCCAAGCCTCCCTAAAACAATTCAACAACCAGGAATGCAATTCCCTGGCCACTTCAGAATGGATGAGTAGATGATTGACTTATATTTGCTGCCTTCTTGCACAGACAACACCTATTTGGGACATATTTATGCTTCTTAATCAGGTTATCAATGTTTTTCTGTGTCTCACCAACCGTGCCAAAAAAAAGTCACCTAAGGTTGAAGGAGGGCATTTGATTTTTATACTCTTTGAAGGAACATTCTAGACATTCATCTGTGTTTTGTAAAATGAAATTTCAAATCTCCTGAACTTTGAAGGCCTCCATTTCAACTCATCTGATTTATAACCCACTCCTCCCCTATATCACCCCAATCCCAAAAAAAAGAGGTAAAGTAAATAGTATATACTAGACTGCAAAAAAAAGAAAATAAAGTAAAATAACGGAAAAAATGACAGGAGTTTGTATGGCACCTTTTGAGATGAAAAGCAAGAAGCATAGAAGTGGATGGAGAATTTGCCAAAAAAGAAGCATGGACGAGTAAGGAGAGCATTACTCTAGGCAAAACTTAAGTACAAGAGGAGCTTCTGTGGTAGCTGTTATCATCTTCTTGTGCACTGTCTGCAGATCCTTCCTCATTATTTCAGTAGTTAATTGCTTTCACAAGGAAAAGTTAGAATATGACAATTTAAATATATGAAACATGTTTAACTAGAATTTATGAAGCAGAAATTTTAAGATGGATAAATCAGGAAGAAATCCTGAATGGATAAACTATAGTAAATTTTTTCCATCTTGATTTTCTCTGTTGAAATTCAAGAAGGCTTGTTGCATCAGTTGTTCAGAAATATAGACAAGTATCCAGTTGATAAGCTGCATATATGGCCTTAATTAGTGGAGGTTCAGGCATATTGGATATAACTAATAAGGCGTTGTGATTCTTAGGTTTGTCTGAGATTGTGCTGTTTCATCCATTTCATTGCCCTTCTAGCAACTCTATTCATGCGTGGACTACCTTAATATTTGTCCCTCAAATTAAATGTTTGTGTAATTCTCTAACAATTTTATTTTGTAATTAATATCTGCATTAGCTATTCGTTTACAAATATGCTATGAAATAGCTGTCAATGTAATGCTTGACATATTTGCTTCAGTGGCCCTTCCCCCTTCACTCTGAGTAGTTGGAAATAATAAAACTCATTGGTAAGTTACAAAATATAAATCTATTTCTCCCAGACAACTCTGGTTGTAGATGATGATAAGAAAGGTCCTTGTGTTGAAAAAAAGGGGAAGGATCTTATTAAAAGAGGTATGGCAGGAAGGGGCTGCTCCTTTTCATCCTTTGGAGATCATGCAACCAGGAGTGACACCTACTATATTCTATATTTCTTGAATATACAGTCCTATAATGAAGAATGGGGGAATCTTAATCGTTGTATGCATGACACTTCTCTCTATCATTAATAGGCATACTGGAAATTAGTGTATTTGGCACCTGTCAACCTGCATTTGGCACTCTATTGGACACATGCAAAATAATCTGCACCTTTTAGGTCTCTTGCTGAATATTCTGTCTTTAGTTGATCTGATTTTCTTTTTAGAATTTGAATTGCCACTTTTGTCACCTAACTTCCATGTTGAACATGAAGCTAATTTTTCATGTCTAAAAACATTATTTCAATTATTAAATGCTAGTGATCATTGTTTACAGTGGCTAATGCTATTCAAATGGAATTTATATACATATTTTTTTTTTTGGTTAGTAAGAGGTTTTATAACCAAAGAAATGGAGATGTGCAATGAAGCTCAAAACACAACCCCACATGCAAACCTAGAGATGCCCAAAAGCTACAACCTCTCACACCACGAGGTACTAGCCGCACTCCTATGCATACATATGCTACCAAATAAGAAGCTCTCACAACTCGAGAGCTTAGGTGTCACGGTCACGCGGGCGTGTATTGAGTCCTACATCGGGTGTATTGGGAAGGTACTGGGCATATCATTGGGTGCGGGAAACCCTAAATGTGACTAGTCTTTTTGGGTGTAGAACCGGCCTGTGACAAGTGGTATCAGAGCCAACCCAGAGGTATTACCATGTGGCTTGGGAGCACTTCAGTGCCAGGCTCACAAAGAGGTGTGGGTCCCCTTGGTGCATGTGGCTTGGGGACACTCCAGTGCCAGGCTCACGCAGAGGTGTGGGTACCCCTGGCGTGGGCGCCAGGGATTAGGGGGGAGACTATCACTATTGCGCGGTGATGCAAGAAAGCGCATAGGAAAATAAAGAATAAAGGATACCTGGTTTGAATCTGTTGAGTCGCGCATGAATACCCAGAAACTAACTCTTCTTCAATCTGTTGATTCACGCAGAATACCAAAAAAGTCATCAACACGGTTGATTCTCACAAAATACCCGAACTTGGAAAAAGAACATAACTATCTCTGTAATATTTCATTCTTCCAAAAAAACTCCCTTTGGGCAAAGCCCTTACATCTGAATTTATAAGAAAAATACTAAAAACCCTAATTGAATCTATTAAGACGAAAATTTAGAAAATACAAAGAATATCAAAAATGAAAAATTCGAGTTAAGCCCAAATTTGGATACTAGAGACCTAAAGAAACATTCTAAAACAAACAACAATGAAAACGGAAATTTTTAGACAAAATTATACTTAAAACAAAAGTTTCCTAAAATAGCAAAAATATAAAATTAAAAAAAGTCCTAAATGATGGAATTTGGGCACAATAAGGCAGGAACCATAATATACTATGGATCTTGATCTTCAGCACGTTTCTAATAAAATACTAGGTTTTGCGTGATTCCGTGATCGATATTTATGATTGTCGCTCTGCGTTACGCGGGTGTGTATTGAGTCCCACATCGGGTGTGTACTGGGAAGGTACTGGGTATATAAAGTAGGTGAGGGGAACCCTAAATGTGACTAGTCCTTTTGGGTGTGGAACTGGCCCAGCCCATGATACTAGGCCACATACTAGTAGATAACATAAGACTATGTTCTCACAACCTGAAAGGTTATGCAAGCAACAACTAGCTAAGTGATACGGACACCTCCACGTTGGCCTTGCTTTGGAAAGCTTTGGCATTTGTTTGCAGGTTTGAGGCATGCTTTTTTGGCTTTATCAAAAGATTTGCAAAGGCTTTTTCCCATGCTAACTTTAAATTGTTGGTCTTCTCTTCTAGTTTCTTCTTGTTCTCTTCCCTCTAAGTGGAAGAAGCTCCCATGCTCTTTAACGCTCACATTTTGTTGAGGTGGATAAAAGTTGATACACACCAGAATGCTAGAAAATTAGATTTTCTTCAATTGCATACCTGGAAACCATATGATAATTGAGTTTGCTCCCAAAAAATGAGGACCTCCATCAAGAAGCCTTGTCATTTCTAATTTTGAAAAAATGAAGCTGCCATTATCCACTGTCATCACATCAACACAATCATTTCCCAAATTTTTTAGCCCGTAATTTGACAATTTTCGAAATATTTAAAGGAATTTTGACTGTAGTCCCTTCATTTGCAAGACCAATCGCATGGCACTGAAGGTTCATGTTCATTTGAGGCTCTCCATTTGACTGTGGAAGTAAACTGGTCCAAGAAATGGAAGGGAGTTTACATTTGCATTTCAGAGAAACAGGTTCTTGAGAACTTGAATCAGGCCCCGAACTGGCTAGCCCAACTGGAAGTGGAGTAGCACTTGCATGGTGTTCGGGTTGCCATCCAACTTTTGCCCTTAAGCTACACTTCTGCCACAAGTCAAGTCTTGACGAACCTGGCTTCAGCACCATTCAAATTAATGGCTCGAGATGACTCTTCATCTCTTGCCTGATGAGAATGAAATTCAGTTTCTGCCCTTCAAAGTTGACAGGTTGCAATCGGGGGCTGCACATTGCGTCATGTTATGCTTAAACAAGAGTTCTTAGCTGATTTCGAAAGAGTGGCCAACAAACCATCTGAAGGGCTAGACACAATAATGCATATTTGTCTACGTGTCAACCTCACGACTAGCATTATTCAGATCCACTCACACCTTCTGGAGGGTGTGAAGTTCACTCACATTTCCATTTTGCTTTCATCTGCCATTGGTGAGCCTCCTGAACCTTTGGTCTTGCTGGTTTTCACTTCTATAGTGGTCATTTTTGCATCTTCACCATGATTCTCCCCTCAATAGCTCCAGAAGCATGTTTGTTCCCATATTTTGAACTGTTACCACATAGTATACATTGAGTCCCCTGTATTTCTCATGGTAGCCCCAAAGTGAAAGCATGATATCCCAAAGTGAAAGCAGTATTAGGGTTCAATTCTAATCGCTATCAATTGAGAAAAGTAGTTTGTAGCTTTGGCAGTAGCTTATCAAGTCTTATTCTCAAAAATCTGCTCTTCTTTCCTTGATGGATGACTTCCTTTCTTGACCATAACACTTGCCATGAAGATTCCTTCCATATTTGTAATATTCCTGCACTTGTAAGTTTAGAAAACTGTATCGCAGATGTAGTATCTTCGATATAGAAATTCTAGGAGAAAATTATGTCCTCTGATTTTCTCCTTAAGATATTTCCTTAAACTCTTCATTCCCTTGCTTTTGGCTGACCATTCTTCATTAAGCAAGATCTTCTCATTAACTTGAATCCTTTCCATAAGCGCCAAGATCTTTGCATTAAATGATTTTGAATGAAGCTCCTTCTAGATCATTTCCAAAATAACTTGATCTTCAAATATAATCTATTAAACACTTCAACATACAATCTAAACCAAATACTAAGCAAGATCATATCCGATAGAATCATTGAAGTTTGGTATCATCAAAATATACAAAAATAAACTTTTGGAAACCTTGGGGTTAACATATATAAACTAGTGGCCGACTTATGTACACTTTTTTCCGAGAATTATGCTGGCAGTAAAGACTCACTAGTCACTGCATTGTACGTATTTTTCTATTACTTTTCTATTATCATTACAATCATTGGTGTTGTTGCTATTGTTATCATCATTGTTCAAGTTATACTCTTTCCTTTTCACAGGTTCGGCTGATAGAACAGTAAAATTCTGGGACCTTGAGACTTTTGAGCTTATAGGATCAGCTGGTCCTGAGGTGAATAACTGTCTTGTGGTGTAATTACTGCTGGCTTTGCGTTCATTGAGCGAAATCATCAATGGTTTTTTTCTGCGACTTTGCTTTTGCACTTTTAAGTTCTTTGGTTCCTACTCCAGACCACAGGTGTACGTTGTATGGCCTTTAATGCTGATGGGAGAACCCTACTTTGTGGTTTACATGAAAGTCTGAAGGTAACTTCTTCTTGTATTTAGCTGCTCAAAGGGAAATGCCAAATTACAATTAATAACTCTTGTTTTCTGCGTATCACTTTTTACTCTAATTCCTTATGCTACTTGATAGGTCTTCTCTTGGGAACCAATAAGATGTCATGATGCTGTGGATGTGGGATGGTCTAGATTATCAGATCTTAATATTCATGAGGGGAAGCTTCTTGGCTGCTCCTATAATCAAAGTTGTGTTGGAGTATGGGTTGTGGATGTATCGGTATGACTTACTTTGTATCTTACCAAATTGTCCACAGTTCTTTTCTCAAATTCAAACTGATGTATGTCTTACGACATTTTACCATTGCAGCGTATTGAACCACATGCAATTGGTAATATAACTCGATCAAATGATCCTCCAGAACCGAAAAATAATCCATGTGAGAATATGCCCATATTGACTGAAAACAATGCAAAGGCTAGTTTGGGCAAGCTATCCATATCACAAAATTCAGTGCCTCTAGCTAAGGAGTCAAAATCTTTGGGAAGGCTTTCGGTCTCGCAAAACTCAGATCCTGTCACTAAGGAGTCTAAATCTTTCGCATGTATGTGATTTTCCACTCCATTGTTACTTTTGTTGTTTGTGTTGTGCTGTACTCAACTCAAATTGACAAATTCTTGTCTGAAGGGACTGTCCACTGTTTGGATCAGCTAAACAAATCTTGTTTTGCCATGTAACCCTGTCTAGAGCCATTACAAATTTTTATGTACATGCTACCATCTCTTTGTTTAATGTGATTTATTGATTTTGTGTTGTGTGTTCTTTTCTTTTTGTTGTCTGCTGCACCCCCGGCTGCGGGCCCTGGCCCGCGGGGCGGGGGGGGGGGGGGGGGGGGGGGGGGGGGGGGGGAATGGTTATCCTTGTAATAGTTTTTATATTGTTGTCAACTTTTCTCTATGCTCAGATTATGACATGTTTTTATTATGCTTGGTCTATTTTCTTGATGAAGCCACAGGAAGTGTACCTGGTACTCCTCAAAGGATCATTTCAAATAGTGGTCCAAAGACAACTCCCATTAGTTCAGTCTCAGTTCCTAGTGCAACAGCTTTGAAGAGGAACACAGCAAAGGTCAATGCTTCGTTTTTCAACAGGTCTGATGTGATACCTCTACTTGTCCCTGGAAATAATGGGAGGTTGGAGCAGGCAGCTGAATCCAGAAAAGGTGTTGCTGGAAGTATGATGACTTTGTCCTTGCAGTCAAAAACATCTGATTCCCGTAAGTTTTCGAATGTCAGAGATGACTTGGAGAGGCCAATTGTTACTGTTCATTCTGAAACTGATGGTTTTAAGGCCACTGAGTTGAGTGGAGTGGCGGATAGGAATGTCTTTCCTGCAGTAAAAAGCTCAGCTGCAAGAATCCCTGAAGCTGAGATGAATTTAAAGGATGACAGGTGTATTGTTTCTGGGAGAATTGGAATGAATCTAATGCTGGAGCCACTTGCCAGTTACCAGCATGATAGTCGTATGTATTCAATTCTGAGTAGTGTAATTATCTACTTGTTTAATTAGAATTTGTAGTTGCTACTTTGTCTTAATTTTACGTTTCAGTGGTTCCCAACTGTCTCCTATTGTTTGGCTAGTCAAAAAATCTTCGAAGTTTTAGGCAATTGGATTAGCTATGGTCATGCTCTTCTATTGAACATAGAAACACATATTAGATATGCACACTACTATAACTTTCTTTTGGTTAGTGAAAGACATTTCTTACTATGAGGTTACGGATATTCCATTATTTTCACTTTGTATGTTTGTTTCTATTCGTGTCAGGTCTTGCGCTTGGTTATTAGTTGTTTCTTATTCTTCTTGATAAATGATTATTTGAATCTTGTTACTTTACTTCTTACACTTAATTATGGGGTTCTTAACAAGGGGGTTAGACGTAGTCCATGTGATGGGAAGAAAGGGACAAAGTAGTGCCTGCAAAGTCCTCTTCTAAAGTTATGCCACTTCTTAACTATGATTCTCAAGTCCAGTAGTACCTATTTGTTCTATGGTGTTACTGCGAGTTATAATTAGTTGTTTTTTTAGTACCTCCACTTGTTTATTGTTGCCTTTCCTTGTTTTCTTCTTTCTTAAAATTTGTGCATTCTAATTTAAAGATTTTGTCATTTATAGTTGAAATGGTTTAGTTTTCATTTTGTTTTATTTATTTATCTTTGATGACCCTTTGGATGACTGTGCCTGGGGTACTTCAGCATGAATTGATGCATGAAGGGTATCATATTTTCCAGGCATATTATTTGTGGTCCCTAATTAGTCTAGAAAGAGGAAAAATGCTTTCCGCACATGCATGGTGATGGTTAAAAGTGGTTTTTGTTGTTGAGGAGAATGAATTTTGAACTAATTCCCATTGAGTATAGCTTGAAAAATTGAGTTGACAGAGATTAGATGCATGTTGGGGTCTCCATTGTAGAGGTGAATCAATCAGGACTAAGCTTCTTATGAAGGATGCCTTAAAAGAAATAAGATTAGATTTATCTGGAGACTTGGATTAACATTACCTCTCTTTGGTTGGTTTCTTGCTTTTATGATGCAGAGTTGCACAATTACCAGTTTGATCCCCAATTTTTGGTGACAAGAAGAATAGTTGTTGATGTCAACATGTCAGTTGTTAAAACATTTGTTAACCCACTTTGGACAAGTTCCATCCTTTTGTGTAGATTTAGCAACTATTACAGAGGAACAATGGATTTTTGTGTGAAAGAAAAACTACACTAGAACTCTGATTTCATGTTTAGATAATTGAACAATTAATTAAAACTTGATGTCACTGTACATTTATTATGTTACTTCCCTAGATAGAACTTGTCAACAAAAAAATAAAGCATTACTTCTCTAAATAGTATGCCTTTTTTTTATTCCTTTCATTTCCCCCCTTTATTTTACCTTTTTATTTTTCTGTTCTTCCTTCACAAGTGAAGTGACACAACCTAGTTCACATAACACTCACAAAAAGATTATGCGTTGACTGATATAATTAGGTAATCAGTTCTATCAGGAGTTTTTTAGGAGTTCTTTTAGTGGTGCTAGAATGAGTTTTTGAGGCTTTATTCGTAATCATTTGTGGTAGGATGTGTCTTAGATAGTTTGTGTACCGTTTTAGGGTTTTATGAAGCTTATAGATAGGCCTTTTGGTATAAAAGGAAAATTAGCTTCGGGAGAATGAATAGAAAGTTGAAAATGTGTTCCTTTCCCAATCTTATTCTTATCTATTTTTTATCTTCTTCCCCCTCAGTTCCTCTCTTCTTCGTTCTTCTTCTGATATTTTCCTTTTATATTCTGTTTTTGCTGTTATATTCTCTCCTATCTCCTGTTCGTCTCTTTCTATCTCTACCTTGTCATATTGCATATTATACTATTTTCAAATTTGAGCATGCTACATTTGCCCATTTGTTTCAAGAGAGTCTTATGAGGCCTTGTTTATATCAACAAGCAACTCTCTAAATGGGAAAACAATAATACCTAGGGGAGAAATTTTACTTTAGATAGTTTGAAGAAGGTTTCTAATTCATAGAATTAGGATTTATTGTATGAGCTCCTGATGGGGAGCATAAGCCCTTTTAATTTAGCCTTTCGTAAATAATTGATTAGAAGAAACGCCCATATGAGAAGGACATAAAAGGAAAGGGAATGGGGCCTGTGCAATGTATAAAAGGATTGAATAGTGAGCTGACTAGATTTACAAGAATTTGTATGAGCTCCTAATGCTGAGCATAAGCCCTTATAAGTTAGCCTTCGGTAAGTATGAGAATGACATAAAAGGAAAGGGAAGGGAGCCTGGGCAATGCAGAAAAGGATTGAATAGCAAGGTGACCAAATTTCCTTGGACTGAAAGGGTTGGGAAACCTATAAAATGATGTATGAAATCCACATATTTGTAATTGCTATAGTGAAAATTATGGTGCTGGCCCAGAAAGAAAATCCAAACTGTATTTATACACTAGCTGTGTTAATGGTCTTAAGACTTTACTCCAGGATTCTCTGCTGATTGAATCCAAAATATGTTCACTTCCTCTAATGTTAGAGATGATTTTTCTTATTATCATGAGTTTCTCCATCTAATTTTCCATCCATTAAATTCTAGGTATTTATAGCTTCAGATGCATTGATCTACTACTGACATTTGCTAATTGTTTTTCCCCAAGATGAGACTCATGTTCACAAAGGAAACAGAGATGTTTGTTCCATGGAAGGACGAAAAGGAGGTATGTCCAATCTTCATCACAGGTGATGGTTGTAAGGAATCTAATGAAGCCTTACTCATTCAAGTGATCCACATTCTAGGAAGGACATGTTCGCTGGTTGCAAGCTGGGAGAAGAGTGAGAGATATCCTTATTATGAGGCTCCTGCTTCCAGCAATTTATCTGGGACTGTTCCTGTTGTTAGCACGCTCCAGCCTAATGTGGTATGATTACTTTATGATTCCTTTTTTTATTTCTTTTTTCAGCTGATAGATAGCTCGATGGAGAATGAAATAAGTTTGTAGGAGTGCATATTGTATTTCTTAATTTTGTTTCTTTTTGGGGTTGAATGATGAAAGGCTTCAAGGGAGTGCAACCCATGTACACAAAATGTACAATAGTGCACTCAAGCTCACAAAAGTAAACTGAAAATCAATGAACAAAATGACAAAGCAAGGCCAACACCTTGCCTATGACTCAATCCTGGAAATCTACAAAAGAAACTAGTGGAAATAACATCCCGCGATAAACTCTGAAACATGGAAAGGAGGAACACTTGCTTGTGCTTGTAGTTCGGTGATGCAGAACCTGAGGGTTTGAACAATTAATTAAGGCTATTAAGGTTAGAATTTAGTGTAAAGAGGTTTAGGGATGGTTGGGAATTGGTTAGATTGTACTTTGGGATTACCAATTAAAGGTTTGTGGGGCTGTTACTGTGCTGTGAAACTCTTCTTCTTTGTTTTTGGTGTTCTCTTTTATTGCTAGGATTGAAGTTTGTGGGGAGAAGGCTTGAGCCTGTCAAAGTAAGCTTTTCTAATGGCGAGGCAATAATTATTCAGAGCTGGTTCCAGGCAATTGCCACTTTTCTGAGCACAAAAGAGACCAAGAAAGGAGTAGAAGAAGATAATGCGAAAATCACTTTTAGGTATTACACCTAGGGTTTGGGTTGCATCTGACAATCACAAAGAGGCTTTCAAAAGTTTGGAAAATTTCTCTGAATTGATCTGTGGAAAATTTCTCTGAATTGATCTGTGGAAAATTTCTCTGAATTGATCTGTGGAAAATTTTCCTACTTGGCACGCTACGTCATTGCCACCCGCTGCCACATCACCATTATCTCTATGAGCTTGTTCTCACGTGTTAGCCTTGTGCGGTGACATAGGGATTAACGTCATATCTCTACAAGCGCTCCTTCGGGGTTGAGCCTCACCATTTTAGGATGATGCACGTGTTTCCTTAACCTCTAGCTTAGGTGTTGAGGGACACTCCAATGGCTTACTTGCTCACTCGCCCAAATCACACTTGAGGCATCCCCTCAGTTCTCGGCTGAGGGAATCTCCACCTGAGCGTGCCTCTTCTCCAATCTGCACGTGCATGCTCATTCTGCCCTTGCTTGGCCAAGTGACCCTCCACCTAGCAGAGGCTCCACCTGACCATGCCTCTGCACCCTCATCACTAATGCTCCCTCTGGTGGTTGTCTCCAAAGTTTTTAAGGCTACCTCCAATCACCTCCATACAGCCTGGTTTGGGAGCATTTCTTATGATGTTGGGGTAGGTGCCATGGTCATGGCCTCAAGGTGGTGCCTGAGTGACCCCATGACCTTTAGCTAAGTCCTTCAGATACATGTGGATTGGCGACTAGAGTTAAGGGTTTGTTAAGGTGGCTCGTCCCACTTTTACTTGAGGGACTTTTACCGTGACCAATCTACAGAGTGATAATTAAGATCAGTTGCCCTATTACCTTTCAAGAACCTCTGTTGAAGCTTCTTAGGATGGTTAGCTAGGGAAGATGCAGTATGAAAAACTTGTATAAAATATGTTGGAAAATTGAGTAGGAAAGTGCTTTAATGAGAGTAAGGGACCTCACTTCACCTAATATGCCTTTTCCATTTTTTTTATGTTTTTCTCGTATCCTTCAATCACCAAAGCCCAGATAAGTAGGAAGAGGCCTAACCTTGCAACCTGAACAGAAGCAATTGCGACCACATTTTCCACCTTCCTCACTAGAATTAGCTCACTCTCCCCTAGGTTGAAACTGCCTCTATAATCTATAGCATACCACAGAAAAATTAGTTTCATCCTCACATGATGTTGAAACAGCTTGTGATGGCTAATATACATGTGAATTTGCTAAACTGATTTACTGGTTTGCAGCATTAATGGATCCCTCTGATATTTCAATGTGATATAGTTACATAATGGTAGTGTCTGATTTCTAAAATGAGCAGGCATCATATTATGTAGAAATGAAATATTGACTGATTTGAGCACTTGGTCTATCATATATTTATAACTCGAGTTACTTGATTATATTTTCCTTAAAGAATGTCCACTCTATGTTTTTCGTACGATGTCTTGTTCTTTTTCTTTCTCATGGATACTAAGGGATGCCCATTTGTCTTAATTCTCTTAATTCTATACAGAGAAGGTATCCCTCTACTGAAAAAGAATCAGTGTCTGCTAGCGATGAGGATGCTATTGTGGATATAATGGAGCAACATGATCACTTCATGGGCTCAATGCAGTCTCGTTTAGCCAAACTGCAGGTGATTATTTGTTTATTTTTATTCTTTTGGAAACTTGGGGAAGTTTGGCTTTCTGTTATAAAATATGAAGGCACTAAGAAGTATAGAGACTCCTAAGAGAAGGTATCCCTCTACTAAGGGATCCCCATTTGTCGGACGTGTGTCCAAACCTGTCTTATAATTTTTGAAATTTTTTAAGAACTAGATACACTTTGGACACTTGAGGAACACGCTTGTCCATCACTTAAACATACATGAAACATTTTGCAAGTTTGAAGAAAATAACTTAGGATCCTAGTGTAAAATAAAAATGATGTGGATTTATTCTTAATTTAACGTTAAAGCTATGAAATACATAGTTCTTAATTTTAATTAGTGTTGTCTTAGAGTTTTTCTATTACCTTTGAATAAAATATTCTTATACATAACATACAAAAAATATATAAAATACATATTGAAGCCATGTCCACGCCGTGTCGTGTTTTGCATTTTTTGAAAATTGTCGTGTCGGCGTGTCAGTGTCGTGTGTCCATGTCCATACTTCTTGATGTGGGCATAATTTTTTTTCTTTTTGTATCTTCTCACACATGATGTACTTTTAGTTCGAGCTTATGCAGCTTGAATCGTTCCTTTGTTTCTTTCTTTGTTTTTCTTTTTCATTTTCTTTTTGACATCTTCTTTTTGTTTTTATACTTTTATGAAGATATCTATTTTTCTTATTTGTTGGACTTTGTGGGTGTAAGGTATATTTAATAAAATAAAGTATGGTGTGGGGAATAATGATCCACATGGTAGGTAAGCACGACTAAAGGCCCCATTAGAGTATATTGGAAAGGACCTTGGAAAAGCTTTATGGCTTACATGAGTTCCTCTATTCTCTAATCTTCTTTGGAGAAAAATGTAATAGCTTGTACGAATGTAAGAACTTTAAGAATTAATTTTTTTTTTTATAACCGACTTCAAGAAGTTCCTTAATCATCAAACTTCTCTTTCCAAAAACTTCCAGTGTAACAGTTGCTTCATTTTTCTCTATTGAAGCTTACCTGGGCATTGAGCCTGGGGCCAACTGGTGCTGTCCTATGAGACGACCTGTTAATTATGCCTACAGGGTTGCCCCCGAATGGCCATGACTACTCCATAGCTTAGATCACTTCTGTTAATTTCTTGACTTGGTATGTTGTTTTATTTATTAGTTAGTTACCCTAATGATAAAGGATATTCTAAGAAGCATGGATATTGACACGGGTGCTGATACGGACACTAGTACGAACACGGGACACGACAATTTAAAAAAAACGAGGACACAGACACGGCGGGGAGACGACAAAAAATATATAAGTATAACGTCCACAAACCATCTAAAATATGGGAAAAAATACTAATTCACCATGAAAAACACATTCAATCCATAATTTAAATTAAAACATGATGAAAACAAGTTTACAATTTAAACTTGCAATGTATTTCATATGCGTTTAACTGATAGATATGTGTCTCTAGCGTGTCTTCGGCGTGTCCATTGAAAAATAAATAAGCAAATATTTAGGACACGCTAATTGGCGTGTCTGACATGTGGCCTGGCGTGTTAGAGGAGTATATGTGTCCAAGACGTGTCCGACATGAATACATCACCCTCTTAGAAGTGTTTGTGCTTCCTAGAGGATATTTAAGTATGCAAAATCCTTGCCATATGATTTCAAAAGCATCATCCTAGTTTCAAGTGTTGGTTGAACGTTTTTTTCCCTGATTGTAAGTAAAATAAGACTTGTTTTCCTTTGACCCCCTAAATTAAAAGTAATTTTTAAAGGAAGGTAATGCTTGTAGATTCTTTATAGAAAATAGAAAAACAATATTAAATCTAGATGCAGTATAAAATTGGAAAGGGCAGAAGAAGGATCAAGAACAAAGCTTGAGAGCTAGGAAAGCACATGAAATATGAACAAACAACCTTGACAAAATGAAAAAAATTTACTCTACAAATTTAGTTAGAGCGGTAAACGAGCCTAGTAGTGGGTTGTTCAATCTTGACTTGTTTATCTTTTGAGCCCATCTCAAATGAGTTTCAATCTTGGCTTGTTTATCACAAGCCGAGCTCGAATAGCTTGTTTTTGTTATATAATCCTAGAGTGCATATAAGCTTATTAAACATAGCTTAGAAAATTAATGAGTTCAAAATATGTTCATGCTTGACTTGTATACATAACAAGTCGATCTCAGATGAACTTTTAGCAAAAATGAACACGAGTTGAGTTTGAGTAGCTTGGTTCATTTTATTGCCCTGCATTCAAGGTCTATACAAAAAGACCAGTAAAGTAATCCCTCAACATTAGCCCTGGTTGGTTGAGCAACTAAGAGACACGAACACTTCTAAGAAGGTGTCGTCTCCGTGTGGGACACCGTATTGGACACAATGCTCATTGATCACCCCTTGATACTTGTCAAACACTTGTCCAAATGTGTCATATTATTTTTTTAAAATTTTTTTAGGAGAGTACACACTTCAAACACTTGGAGACACACATGTCCGTCACTTGGACACCATGTCCATGACACACATGAAACACGTTACAAATTTGAAGTAAATAATGTGGAATCCAATTGTAAAATAAAACAATAGGATTTTATACTTGATTTGACATTTATGTTATGGAATACATAGTTTTTAATTTTAATGATGCAATGTGTATCATTTCCAAAAATTCTTTTTTTGCTACCCTTGGAGCTCAAAACTGGCAACCTTCATAATTGAGCTTTATCAAACTTATTAAATTGGAGGTTAGTTAGCGGTGGTTAGGGGAATAAAAGTGAATGGCTTCATTGGGTTGGAATACAATCATCCAATTCTCTAACCTTTGTTATTCCTTTATCATGGAATGGTTGTAAAAAAATGGATCATATTCTAAATAGCTTTCAAATTTGTGGTCTTTCATAAAATATGCGGCAGAGAGATGCACCAAATTAAGGCAAAATACACATTGCCGAATCAGGTTCAGGTTGAAGCTTTTAATTGGCTTCTAAGCCTTTTTTTCAGCCACCCCCTATCTTTTTTTCTATTTTCTGTCAACCCATTCTTCTTATGCCCTTCCCCAATTCTACAAGAAAACGGTGTTCAACATCAGTCTACCCAGAAAAAAGGCATCAGTTGGAGTTCCCCTTTACAAATTTTATTTTCCATTCAAATTTTTGGTCAACAATTAAATTGATCCACAGAAGGTTCACAATCAAAAGCAAATATAGGCCAAGCCTACAATGCAGCCCAACTCTAAATTTACCAATACTCCTAACATACAAATGCCAATATTCTAACGCAGTCTGTTAGCGTTACACAGTATATCAAAAAATTTATCTGCAAGAGCATCAAATGCCAATTCCCTCTTTCTTCACAGAACTGTATTACACAAAATTGCACTAATTTTCAGTGATCTACGTTCACATTTTGTGTTCCTTTTCCAATCAAGTTTATCAGCAGACGTCTGATTTTCTAGTGTACGGGAATTATTCTAGAAACATCTTATGTCAAATGCTTGACCTATAAATGAGGATTGCAAACATCTACGGCAGGGTTTGTCATCATGTTATTTGCTTTTTGGTGTATTCTCTTCAACTATTTCTATTCATAATAAGTTATTCGTTCATTAGAAGTAACAGCGATACAATGACTAATGATCTAGTTGTCGTGGATACTTTTACAATTTTTTTTGCCAGTAGTAACAGCTTGCTGAACCCTGTGTATAATTGCTTGCAGATAGTCCACAAATACTGGGAGAGGCATGATGTTAGAGGGGCCATTGGTGCGATGGAGAAGATGGCCGATCATGCTGTAAGTTCTACTTCATTTCAGAACACCACTTTTTACATTTTTGTGTTCTACTTACTGCGTTTTGTGTTTTGCAAAGTTTTGAATAGAGCACTCTTTTTTCTTTATGTCACTAATTTTCAACGCACCTCTATAAATAGTTTCCGTGTGCTGTAACTTGCAGGTTCTTGCTGATGTGATAAGTTTTTTGTCAGAAAAACCTGACATTATAACATTGGATATTTGCACTTGTCTCCTGCCACTCCTCACAGGACTTCTTGAAAGCAAAATGGATAGGTAAAAAACGTTTGTCTGGACTTTCATTCATGTTCATAGCCTTTTAAAAGATGTTAAAAATTGAATTATTGGACTGACGCATTGTTACATCTCACCTCAGTGGTAACTGCATGACCTTCTAAGGTAAGGTGGACCTTACAAAATTAATATCTCAACATACAATTAACATAACATAATCAAAGAATACTTAGAGACTCTCACCAAGTATAGACAAAACACATTTCAAGCTTATACACATAACAGAAAATAGATGTATAAACATCCACCCACAGGTATATACAAGAGTAATGAAAACCCTCTCCATAAACATATTACATATATGATAGTGTGTGATAAAATATACAATTAGTACAAATGTCCTCATCTAGTCACAGACTTCGCATCAAACATTTAGACTCAGCAGAGGACTCTAGCTCATTTAGGTACCTGAAAATGAATCACTGTAGGGGTGTGAGCAAACCACATGCTTAGTGAATGGAATAATTCGCAAGAATGTAATCAAGAATACTTCAAGATAAATGATCACCACAATTCAATGAATAAATAACTGTGTTAGCTCCAAGACCAAATGATACCACGCACATCTCTTATCACATTTATTACACGTTGGCCACCAGCCATGCACTATGAATGAATTAGCCTTATAAGCAACGTCCCTTGGACAATCATGTGTAATGTATGAAATAGCCTTATAGGTAACGTTCCCTGGACAATGATGTATAACGTATGAAATAGCTTTATAGGCAACGTTCCTTAGACAGTGCAATGCAATGGCTCTGAATCACATCACAACCACCACATAAACACCTTGATGAATATTCCATATAAATTAACACAACCCAAGCTCACATAAATACATACTTGTTTTCTAACCAACATTCATTATGAATTAGTACACCCACCTCAAGCGACCAAACCACTAGAATAGATAGCCAAATCACCCCATTGAAGAAGTTGAAGTATGTTTACTCGCTTCGGAACCTACCACGTACTACATTACTCAATACATGAGTATGAATATAGTAAACACATCATTATAACATGACATGAAATGTTTAAATACATGAGAAAGATCACAAAAGTCATCCAAGCTAAATGAGTGTAAAACTCGAGGTTTGAGCCATGATCCTCTGACATAGGTTCACTGTTTTAATCATATCTTTTTGCTTACTAAGAATCTGAAACCAATATTTGTGCCATTAAAAAGTAGTCTTGTTAAGCTTTAAATCCATAGCCAATGTTACTTGAACTCGAGACATGTTTGAGTGTTGGATTTATCTAATTCTCATGTCTAAGGACATTGGGACACGGCTAGATTTCATATTTTTTAAAACTTCTTTTGTTTTTTTTAAGGTAAAATGACATTTACAAGCTAAAATATAGTATTTCATACATAAAATGGAAGTCCTATGTTTAGTTTTATAGTAAACTCAATTAGTTATACATCCTTGTTAGGTGCATGTCCAACTAGTGTCGAGTGTCCGACATAGATACTTCACATATTTAAAAGAGTCCAGGTAACATAGTTGGTCATGGGTCCTAGACAAAGTTAAGATATGGGAGTTATTCACATTTGAATATGGGTCTAGCATGTTGAAAATTGCTGCAGAAAGCATTATTAGCTCAACTTTGAACTCAAATCTGAATCAATTGATAAGGAACTAGACTTCGAGCCCTATATCAATAGAAAGATGTACAAGTCTAGTTTCTAACACATCAAACAGTGCCCAATTTTGACTTGTCTAGAAGAAGTTATGATCATTCTCCTAAAAGTTGTTAGTGCTGACTGCAGAACTCAAATTGGACCATTCACTAATTCAATTTCTTCATTCCATGAATAATAGATAACAAGAATGAACTTAGAATTAGATATTCTTACCCTAATTCAAGCTTACACAAGATTTTCCTTCGTTTTCCCTTTCTCTCTCTTCCTTTCTTTCCTTTTTCTCCCTCTTTTTCTTTCACTTTCTGTCTTGCCAAACATAATTTTTAACAATTTGCACTCTTTCTACACAAGCTCCTCTCTTCTCTTTCTTCTCTTTTGTTGTCTTCCTACGACTATAGGTATATTTGTATATCTATTCTCACGTGTCACACACTCACAATATAATTGTTGAAGCACACACCTAGGTGTTAAGTATATAAAACACACTAACAAGCACCTCTATGACTAAGTAGTTAAAACTAATTTCTTGATTAGCATTAATTAATCTCCACTTAAATTAATTAATTGAGGTTAATTACAAATAAAATATTAAAATATAATGCACATTAAACAAATGCATTTAAGCTTCTTGATTGGGCTAATCCACATGCAATTAAAGTAAATAATTCTAAATGAAAGGGATGGATCTCACACGCATGGTCAGAATTCAGTTCAACAAGAACATACTCCTTGTTCGGTGTTTCCATCAGATACTCAAATTCTTTGAAGAAACAATAAGTATTTGTTGAGGCAGCTGCTTACTTGAGAGCCACCAAGCCCACTGTTTGACAATAAACGAACTACATATTAAGTAACTGAAGAAATTTATGCACGTATTCTGAATAAACATTATTGCCAACTAGTTTCTTGGCTTAGCTGTATTATGGGGGACATATGGATCAGATGCTAATGTTCAAAGTCTATGCCTATCTAAAAAATTAAAATGAAAGTCATCCCCAGACATGACTTTTGTTATGTAAAGTATATATTTTCTTGAGACCACTAACGAAATCCATAAATAAATTGATGTGTAGACTTTTTTCTGTCCAGTTTCTCTTTTCCTTTTATTTGTATTTTAGTTTTGTAATCCCTCAATCATTTTTTATCTTTCTTTGTATCTTTTGACAGTTTGCTCACTATTCTGTAATAGAAGATAGGGTATTGTAAAACTTGATTTGGTTAAAATTCTTTTCAATACATGGCTCTGGAGATTTGCTTTTGAGGGAGAGAGATGTATTGGACAAGGTTTGGGGTTGCTAAGTGTGGGTGTGCTTGGGGTGAGTGGACTATGCATGAGGTGTCTATCTTATGGATTGGTGTGTGAAAAGGCATGAGGAAAGGGTGTAACAAGTTCTGCATTTACAACTCAGAGTTGGGGCAGTGTCAAGTTTAGTTTCTGGCTATGTTACTTGGAACGTGGTACGCCACATATTCTAAAATATGGTACGCTACGGGTGGATTTCTATAAAATATACTATTAGAATTAAGGTACTTCTAGAAGAATTTTATTTAATAATCGGACATTTAATAAAACATAATTTATGTATTTTCAAATTAATCATCTAAAAACACATTCCAAGAGTATTATGGGCCATTTTTTTGCATATTGTTATGTCAAAGTTTTATTCTTCCTATATTTATGGTAATTATAATTGATTTTTTTCTCCGTTATGCGACCTTTAAATATATAAATAGTAAAAAAGTTTCGAATCGCTTTGGATCGCTAAATTCACCGTTTTGGAACACTAGAGTACAATGTTTCGGAATATCGTTCCAAAAACGTAATTCGTTAGGGTAGTAGAGTATTATGATAACACAGGTTTCTGACATGGCCTACTGTGTGGTGTGGTAGAGTGACATTGATTTATACATTCTTGCCTTAGTATGAGATTGCAGTTAACAGATATTCTTTCAAGGCAGACTTTTTTTTGAGAGCAGAGGATGATAAAGTTGGGATGTTGTGTTTCAATGGATAGTTCATGACAAAGCAACCGAGAGAGAGTCAAATTTGAATTGACTCATCTCTTGGAGGCAATTTCGTTTTTACTATAGGCTTAAGAGAACTCTAGTAACTCGTAGAGACCTTTTAAAGCTATTCTTACCCAACATAGTTTTCTAATTGAATATATACCGAATCTTTAAAGTCACAAAAAAGATGTAATAAAATTAAAATATAGCAAGATTATCTAAAAGGCTCCTATTATCAACCAACACAATCTTCTCAAGAATCTAACATCAGGAAGGCTTGGAGAAAACTGAACATCGAGTTTTGTGGATTTTCAATGTTGAATAATTTTTTGTGTGAACTTGATCAAAGGATCTTTCGCTCTAATACTAACCTGATGTAGCATGGACTCTCCTAAGACTTCCATCCAATTGCATGGTGGGTAAACAAAACTTTTTGATCCATTTTTTGATATATTGATGAAATAGAAGAAAGAGGTAAAGGAGATAATAGCCGAAAAATTGATTGTAGAAGTATAGAGAATAAAGGAAAGATATGAGATGGGACACGGTAGAAGAACAGAGAAGAGAAAGAAGAGGAAGAGAAGACAGAGTGTACAAGCTGTAAGAATCACAATCTGAATTAAATAATATCGTGGAGGCTAATTTTGTTTTACAACAATAGAGCCTATTTAACCTTAAGAAACCCTATTAACTCATAGAAACCTTTTAAAACTATTTCTATCCAATGTTTCCTACTTACCTAATAGAACTTAGACTTAACCTTTAAAACTATTAGAAGTCCTAATAAAATAAAAATATAGCATGATCATCTAAAAAGACCTGTAGTATCAATCAACATATTTTCTTCTTAAGAGTCCCACATTAGGTAGGTTACATCAGTATAAGTTTGGTAGATTGAAGAGCGAAGGTATTTTTTTTTTGAAGGCATTTTTTGATCCAGATTACGTGGGTTGTTAGGACTTACAAAAGGTTCCTCTCCTTAGAAAGGGGAGTGGAGAGTGAAAGTCCCTCCCAAGGTGTGTTTTTCCCTTCTTGGCAGGCAGTTGATAGAAAATTTTTTACTAATTTGATTGGAAGAAGGAAATGCCGAATTAGTGCTGCATAGTGTAGGGAAGCAGGGGAGTTCATAATCATCTCCTTTTATGATGTTGTAGGTTGGTATCGAAAATTTGGTTTTTGGTATTGGCTATTTTTTTTTTTTGTTATTGTGACTTTTTCCTTGGACAATGGCTGAACTACTTTGTAGTTGGTCTAGAGGTGGTAATTGAGGAAGACTACTGGCTTAGCAGTTTGCACCAGTTTTTGTGATGCAATGCTTATGGGCAGAGAGGAATAACCTTTCCTTCGAAGATAGATTCTTGTACATGATGTGAACAGTTGCTTTTTGAAACTTTTATATATTGAGGTTACTGGGAGGGCTTACTTTTTTGTGGACAGCTTTGTTTTGTTTTTTTATTTATTATTTATTTTGGTGTTTAGTTTTTTTTTTTTTTTTGGAGGGGGGGGGGGGGGGGGGGGGGGGGCTTTATTTATTGTATGGAGTTTTTGAGTTCTTATACTTGTTTTTGGATTTAGTCTAAAAAGATGTATTATTCTTTGGGGTAAGTTACACCAATGGTGCCTGGTAGTTATTTTACTCGAATTTTGCCTTAGTTCCTCCAGTTTCAATTTGAATATATAAAACCGTATAGTTTCAGGTAATTTTCAATGTAGTCCCTCTGTCCAAATCCGTTGGCAAAGCTGATGGATGACATACATGCAGCACATGCGCAAGGGCATAAGAAGTAATTTCACTTTATATCGACCCAATGTAAACGAGTTATGCTTACGTAGAAGGATACAACCATAACTATGCTTAGGTAGATGGATACACCCATAACCATACTCATTTAATGTCACGACCCATACCCCATCCTATGTGGATTAAGGGCCATAACCGGCCAGTAGCATAGTTACCAAAGGCCTAACAGATGAAATAGGTTGATCACCTGTGCATTCATCCATAATGTAGATAATAGTGGAAGCATAATAGAAGAGTAATAGCTTTCCCTTGAAATAGTGGAGAATCATTCGCATTTCCATCGTAATGAGATATATATATATACACGTCAAAATAAACTCCACATCTTATCATGTATTCACACCTTTTGGGCACAATGGGCCGAAGTCCATAATTGATTCTTACACGTGTAGAACCCATAAGGAACCATGTGATATCTAGGGGACGTCTTTCCCAATTCATAAAATGGTTTATTTTAAGTCTCCCGAGTTAGGACTGCCGAGTGTGGCACATAATTTATTTTCAAAGCATTTCACATGTTCACGGAATTCAAATATCTTTGTAAAATATAGCATTTGATTCAAACGTAGCATTTGAAGGCAAATCGAGTTGAAAGAAATAGCTCCAAGCATCCACACCACTTATCTTGGTTCTTTAAAAAGGCTTGAATCTTTTTTAAGCTAATTATCCTACATAATTAAAGCATGAATTAATGTTATATACAAAATAAGGTCTCCAAATGTAGCTATTATTCTAGGTTGGAGGGTAATTCTAATGCAAATAAAAAGAATTCCAATGAGACCCGCCAGTAGGCGCACTCAACCTGCACTGACACGCTCATTCTAGTGAGCTCCGCTAGTAGGTGCACTCCACTCCTCACTGGCACGCTCATTCCAGTGATAGCCACCAGTAGGCACACTCTGCTCCGTACTGGCATGCTCATTCTAGTAAGCTCTGCCAGTAGGCGCACTCCACCCCGTACTGGCATGCTACAGTAGTTCGAGAATAATGCATTCAAAAATAGGGTTTTGAGTAACTCCTAACTAATTCAACACATTCCTAAGCCTCCTAGGGTCTTGAATGTGGTTCTAAAGTTTCAAACAAGGCTTCAAACATCAAAACATGAACATTACAAAGGATTCTAAGTCTCTAACTTGAAGTCTCTAATTCTAGAGTCTAATTTCACAATTCCAAGGGCATGAAAAGGGTCTTTCGAAATGCATCAATCAATTTAATACATGAAAACAATCATGATATTGGAATTCCTTATCTTATCTCAAGTCTTAGCAATTTTCCTAGATTTTTTTCAAGCTTTTTTCTTTACTTTCCTTCTAACAAAGCACTCCTCTTCTTTCTTTTCTTTTTCTGCAGAATTTCCTTCACCTCACTACTGCTCCCTCTTCTCTCTCTTCACAAGTTAGAAGCATGACATGCCACACGTACAAACACACACACACACACACACACACACAAACACACACACACACACACACACACACACACATGTCTTGCAATTTGCAAGACAATAAGCATAAGAGGGACACATGTTTCTTAAAGAAGAGATGAGGGTGTCCCTCCATGTCAGGTGGCACTCTTCCACTAATACTTAGTCTAACAAACTAATGATGATTAAGAACTAATTAATCAAGTTTTAAACTAAATTAATCCTTACTTAAGGCTAATCATGCGTAACCCTAATTAAACAACGATTAGTCTAATTAATCATGATTAAGTTTAACTAATCAAAATCACTTTTCACAAAAGTATTTCAAAATAAAATTAACATTAAATAAATTTAATTAAGCACTTTGATTAGAGTATTTAAATATATTTATAACATGAAAATTCTAATTGTCACCAATTATGAAAAATCCCTAGTCAAATAGAGGCATTATACAATTTTACTCAGTTTAAGTAATCAAGATGTAGTCAGTTCACAACTCAAGTATAATTAAACACACACAAAACACACATTTAAATGCATATGATGGAATGCAAGGTCTAGGATGTTACATTTAATGTCTTCTCTCACTTTACTCTCTCTTTAACCTCTCTAACTCAAATCCACACCATCACCACCTTCTTCCATCATAACCACCACCACCTTCTTCTTCGTTTTTTGTTTCTTTCTCTAATTCAACACTAACACCAACACCTATCAACACCTTCCTCCACCACAACCACCATCTACTCATTCCCTAACACCACCTTCACCTTCATTTTTTCTGTCTCTATTTTGCCTCTCTAGAACTTGTATTTTTCTACGATCAAATTATTTTACAAACCCCTCACTTCTCACTTACTTTTTCTCTCCAAAGAGATAACTCCAATTCTTTTTTGATACTTATAGCCAAAAAAAAAAAAAAAAACTATGATATTTTCTCTAAAATATGAAACCATTAGCAAACCCAGCTACCCCACCTATACCGACATCGTAATCACTTCAGCGACCAAAAATTAATTATAACAACGAAATCCTGTTATTTCAATGGCGGAATGGATTGGGTTGGCTGTTGTGGCATGATGGGCTCGATGGGGGTAAAATTGCGATGGGTCTGGATGAATTTGATTGCAAATTGCTCTTGGGGAAGATGATGGAGAGGTGGAGCCAATGCGATAAGTGGGAATGCAATTTTAGACCCATGGTTTTTTTCTTCATGTCTTATTGTCCATACATACATTTATGTTTTCATCTGCGGACATACACAGAGAAAGAGAAAGTGCATGATTCGGATATAAATGTAAATTGCATGTAACTGCACTAATAAACGAAAGAAACCTATCCGGTATGTGGGCTGGGAGTTTCTTCTTTCTTTTCTTTGAATCTGGGAGTTGATTCTTTTGTTTATTTATTTTTTTGTGTATGTATGAGTATATAGTTGTAGGGGTGCTAACGACTATATATAGGTGAGGGATCAATTGCTTTATACATTTCCCCCAATTTTGTCATAAAAAAGTATATTCTCAATCCTGTGCATAATGATGCTCACTTTGAATGAAAGATAGGTTTAGCTTTCAAATGTGAAGGGAGAGAGAGAAAGAGGGGTCAGTGAAAGAATTGGTGATTGTGGTTTGTGTACATATATTTATGAAGGTGGGGTGATGGTGGTGTGGTGGGTATGTCGGCTACATTGCTGGAGAAGAAGTCGTGATGGACAGATATTGTGGTTCACTGGTTTGAGCAGTTTGAGTCGAATGATCTTGGGTTGAACATGAACGGATTGGGTTTTATCCACAGAGATAATCTGTTTCTATTGGGTTTGTGTAGTGTGAAATTACTTATTTTACCCTTACATGTGTCTTGCATGTGCATTTTCCATTAGTAGATGGATATGGACAGAAGGACCACATTTGAACTAACTTAAAACTGTGGGCTTTTATGTGTTCAAATTGAAATTTGAGCAACCAAAGTGAAATTCGAGTAAAATTGGTGTAATTTATCCTATTATTTATCCACAAGAATGGTGTTTATTGACAAAAAATATTTTAAACCTAATCAAAAACATAAACAATGTAAAACATTATGACAAGGATTTTGAGGTGGTGTCCTAAAAGGCACAAGGCTTACAAACTTACACATGAAGAGTTATAAATGGGAATAAAAGCATAAGCATGTGTGAGGTGCCTTGCATGATGAGGCATAAGTGAATAAACAATGTCACATGGACTGTTACACACTTGTGTGTATGATGTCTGTGTCACGGACCTATCAGAACCAAAAAATCTAGGATGTGGAGACAAATGAAGGGCTAGGTGATTTTTGGGTTCTTATGATTTTATATAGGTTTATTATCGAGTGGGAATGGGCTAGGTGAGACCAATGGAGCTCTAGGGGTAAAAGAAAGGTTATTCAGATCTGGTTATGAGGTTTTAATTTGACAAACACTAAAGTGCATAAAATTAGGAGAAGGGGGGAGAGATAAAGAAGAAAACTCTAGGCATCACACCTAGATTCCGATAATCATTACACCTAGGGTTAGGAATGTATCACACAATCACCAAGAAGTTTAAAAGTTCTGCATAATTCTCTAAAATTATTCTGTTAAAAATTAGAACAGCTGCATGGCTTTATATGGATTCAGAGAACTTTTGACTGTCACTCCAAAATTTGGATACTGAGGAACTTTAATTTAAAACCCATGAAAACTTAATTAAAATAATTTTATGCCCCATAACTCGACCCATATTATGACCCATGGAACATAATTCCAGTATTTCTAGAAATTTGTGATTATCTAAGTACTCTCAAACTATGACACACTGTAAAACATATTAGGAAATAGATTGGCATACTATCTAACCTATTTTTTCTTAAATTAAGACTTGATTAAGGCAAAAAATTTGATTCTACGTGGTTCCAATTGGTCCCCACCTTGGAAAATTTCCAATTTCCAACTTTCCCCACTTCTTTAAATTTAATTTTTCTTGCTATTTTGATAGCCTGCATCATTCATATGTTTGATTCTCTTCAGACACTTATCCATTCCCATTTTTACTTGTGACCTATTTGGGAACTTCATGTTTTTATTCTTGCTACTCTATTGCAAGCCTCCAGGCATGCGTATCAATTGCCTTCAATATCGAGGAGAGGAGAATGTGAGTGCCTGAGGCATGAAATTTGGTTAGGATAAGTTAAATGGAGATCATCTTCAATTTGCATATGATAATATTTACTTCACAAACTGTCATGTTGAGTCTCTACCTCTATAATTCAAATTAGCTGTTCAACTCTTGAATACCTTGGTCTCGCTTAGGCATAATTTAGAGGTGATGGGTTTAGGGGTTGCATAGAGTGAGTGTAGCATGTGAACTCCAGAGTATAAGTCACTATATTTGTATAGACAGCGGCATATACAAATAAAATTCTTTAATATTTTATACTATTCGAAATGAACAATTGACACCATCCTCTAAATAATTGACCCCACCATTCCCTAAATCATTCCCTTCTAGACTGTTTAAAATAAGGGATAAAAAAGAAAAAAAAGTTGTTACTGCCATATTGTGTCTTATGCTACTTGATGATATTTTTCTATTTCTTTTCAACTGAATTTTTTGAAATTTTTGTTGCTTTGTGATTTTGGTTCTTACTGTCATCTTCAACCTGCTTTTGCAACCTTACTGCATGTCACAAATATTTTGTTTTGCACTGCACTATGATAATAAATGGTGCTTCCTATAACTAAGTTATCCTCAAAGATAGCATATTCTTGAATCTTCCTCTAGTCTAATGAGGGATAACTATATTAAGATGCCTTGCATAATTAAAACTGTAATTAGGTTTTAAAATCAAATTCGTGTTATTTTTCAATATTCTTGATTTAGAGTGATAAATTTATATAATTTGGAGGATTAGTGATACATGTGAATATGTAGAGTTACTAACTTATTTTAGGTATATAATTTGTAGGATTAGTGATACATGTGAATATGTAGAGTTACTAACTTATTTTAGGTATCCATCGAGTTGAATATGCTACTCATTTTTTTGATTAGTTTAGTCAATATGGACGAATTTTTGTGAAGAGAATCAACCATAGTGCTATCCCGAAATTTATAGAGAATCGATTGTGTAACTAGATGGGAGATTAGTGAATGAATGACTGTTTGGTGAGTAGTGAAATATATTCAGGACGAATTTGATAGTGTCGATAATGTTCTTATGTGAGCAATTGTGAAAGCTTGTATGTTTACATATTATTTGACCAAAAATAATAGTATCAACATATTAATATTTTTTTTAGTTTATAATTTTAAATTTAATGTTTAAGTCTTTGATTATTCCATCAACAAAAATTCCTGGAGCCACCATTGTTCATCCCTCATGAAATTTTAATTTTTTTTTGAAATATCATCATTTAAGAAACAGTAGACCCTTTATGTTTGCAGATTCTTATGACATGCATCACCTTGCTTTACTTGTTTTAGGGGAATAGTGTTAATTGAGAATTGCGTTTTTTTGGCTGATTTGTGGACCATAAGGTAGGAGAGACCTTGTCATTCACTAGGATATCCACTCTTGCATTACAATTACTTGCGATGATAGATATTGGCTGTTTTGACCTTTCTTTAGAGAAATATGCTTGAATTGCGATGTGACTATAGTGGCAATTCTAATTGATTATTGGGGTGCTGTACCCTCCCGCCCCTGATGGAATGGGTGTGAGGAGACTATAATGGGGTTAGGGTGGGTTTGGTGTAAAAGAAATTAACTTGAGTTGTGTTCCGGCTGGAAACGAGGGTAGGCGATCGATCCATCTTGCCCTGATTAGATACAAAAATCTCTCCATAAATAACTAATATCCCTTGAATAAGCTTATTCAAAATTTTAGGGTTTCATCCAATTAGAGATTGAGATGTCTTCTTATGCCTCCCTCTTAGTTTATCATCTCTTTCTCTAACAGTGGGCGTTTGTTGTTACATTCGTTAGGCTAACAATTGCCATCTCCGTTGTGGACGTCACCATCGATTTCTTATTCCTTTTCAGTTTTCACTTTTCAAGACAATTGTGATCTCAGTTGCCAACATCATTGTCAACTAGCACACCCTTTTACAACGGCAATGAGTTAACCTCCCATGGCCATCTTGGTTGCTGTCATCGTGCAAGATCACTTTTGGTGGTTTTCTTCCAATAATGTTTCTCTTTTTGTCAATTTGAGATTAGAACCGATGAGTTGATCAATTTATTCCTTTAGAATTGTTCTCACTTTCATATACTTTTGTACATACGTAACCGTGCTAATGTGTTTATATCTCGAGATACACATTTGTTTATCTGAACATAATTAGGCAGGGGCAGGCAAAGGATGTGTTCTTAGGATTCAACTGGGGTTGGGGTTGTGGTTGGGATTAGGACGAAACATTGTCTCAAGGCTGTTGTCTTTTTGTGGTAGTTAAGTTAACATGTCAACTAAGAAGCACGACAATTCTAAGGAGGTGTAGTATTCGCTTTGGACACTTATAAATGTCGATACTTGTCAGACACTTTCCGACTTGTGTTGGACACATGTGCAAATGTGTAATATTATTTTTTTGGTTAATTATGAACTGGACATACTTTGAGTACTTAGAGGGACACATGTATCCATCACTTAGATACATAGGAAACACGTCGTAGATTTGAAGACAACAACTGGAGATTCAATGATAAATAAAAAACAATATGGATTTGTCCTCGTTAAATTATACAACTTGTTTTGGACACGTATACATGCCGATACTCGTCAAGAACTTTCTGACTCGTGTTGGACACACATGCAAATGTGTGACATAATTTTTTTATTTTACTATGAACTGGATACACTTTGGACACTTAGAGGGACACATGTATCCCTCATTTAGATGCACAGGAAAAACGTCGTAGATTTGAAGATAACAACTTGAGATTCAATGATAAATAAAGACAGTATGGATTTGTCCTCATTAAATTGTACAACTTGTTTTCATCTTATTTTTAGGTTAAAAGATGTGTGAATTATAGATTGAATGGTGTTTTTCATGTTGAATACTTGAGTTAGTGTTATTTTTTCAATATTTTTGGTGGTTTGTGGATGTTACACTTATAGACATAGCAAATAAAAATATACAACAAATATATTTTTTTGCCGTATCCTTGTTGTGTCGTATTCTCATTTTTTGAAAATTGCTGTGTCCCGTATTCTTATCCATGTTAGTGTCCATGCTTCTTAGCATGTAAGTTTTTCCATTTCAGTCCACTGAGTCGTGTTGAAAGCTTGGTGTAATAAGTTAGATTTACAAAATAAGAATTTAGGAATGCCATGGGCTACAATAAATTGAAGACAAACACGTATTTCAAATTTTTACTTCAATCTAGCATGACTTGACTTTAAAGGAGGTTAACATGTAATTTTTTTTTAAACACAAATAGCCCCCTATAATATAGTTTTTCACACAAATATAAATCCTTAAGGTTAAAATTGTTCGGGCTAGTTACATTGACACTCCTCCATAATTGTGAAATGTCACTACCTTCTCCCTTATTCTTTCAAAAATCATGAGCATAGTTTTAAATTACGGTATTGGTTGGCTTAACAATCGCGGTCACAATGTTACCGTATCAGGAGTATAAGCCAGTGCGTAACGGGAATTAGTAACCGGAGTTATGTATTTTTGTCAAAAACAAGGAAATGCCAAAGACTCAATAATAAGAACATGTTTTGACCTTATTTATCATAGTCTAAAATTTGCAATGATTTATAAACATTATTGTGACACCTAAAAACATGTTTTAGAAGTGATATTGAATTTTAGGTTGGTTTTAAGTCTAAAAAAGTGAAACATTTCATCTAGTAAAGGAATTTCAATATCTAGAACCATTTGAAATGGTAGTAGGATAGATAAAACGGAATAGAATTTTTGTATATGGAAATATTGAATTTGGAGGGAGCAGAATAGGAGGTCTTTTGAGGGTGTTGAGAGTTCTGTAAAGGGGAGGGTGCTTGATACTCTTTATTTTTGGCTAAACGAAGATTTCCCATTTTCCTTGAGTTTTTTGTTGAGTTTTTAGTGGAATTGTATACCCAGTTGACATATGGGCTTTTTGGCTTGTACAACTTGTTTCTTTCCTTTTGGTGTATACCTTGTGTGTACAGGGTTGTGCCCCCTTTTGGCGCTCCGTAATATACTTTTAATTATCTAAGAATAATATTGTATCATTGCAGCAAGCCTCTTTTGCAATACGTGTTGCTCAGGTTACTATGGCAATGATATACGACTATATGCATATGTTGTTTGAAGAGTGGTGCTTCTGGTCCATACTATATATTGATTGTGTATTGCTTGTTCTGATTATGCCCTACTGCCCTGTTGCTGGCTATACATGATTCCACTTCCTCATTTGTTCACCTGCTTGTGATTCTTTGCTTCTTGTTTTCCACTATTGCTTTCATGTGGATGTTGTCTAAGAATTTGGCTGCTATTAATTGTAGTGGTCATTCCATTTGTATTGGTTATTGTATTGTTGCATATTCGTCCAAAGGTCAAATTGGATATGTAATTATTGGAATAATTGTTGGGGACTCAAATCTGTGTCTTCATCGTACCCAACCCTCCCTTTGTTTCTTCAGCAAATCCAACACCACTGTTGGTGCCTAGAGGCTGCCAGATGCAACTACCGCTTTCACCACCCAAAATAGTGTTATTTTAGAAGGCCAAATTTACCTGCAACCACCATCAGCACCACCCAACTTTCCCTCTTCCGGAGCCACTGTCACTACCACTAGACTTTAACCACTATTCACTACCACTCAACCACATTGCACGACACTCATGTTGAAACCCACCACCACACCCACATCGAAACCCTCACTGCACCACCCAAGACCAAGACTGATTATATTTCCTCTTCCTGCCCTCACTTGTTACCCACCCCATTACCCACCACCCCTCACTACCCATCGTTACGGCTACCACCTACCATCATAACTATTGTGACCACCCGTCACATACCTGGCCCACCATGCCCACTGTCCGCCTCTATTCATTGCTTCTAAGCAACACCACCAGTTGGTCACCATGAGAGAGAGAGAGACAATGTCTATCACTCAATAATAATTCTCCTTCACCGCTTCTATTTTAGTGGGAGAGACGATGGCTTGTGATAGGGTTTTGGAGAATCAATCAAGGTTTTAACCCATGATAATGATGGCGACAATGGTGGCTTGTGGGTGATTGAAGGAAACCAAGGTTTACTCTTCAGGGGTAGGTCCAATGTGACCTTGCCTTGTAGAAGAAGATGGCATTAGTGGTGGGCATTTGTAGTTGGGTTGTGGGGGTTATAGTGAGCACTGTTATTGTGGTGGGTCTGCCAACTCCGTAGCTGGGGAGTGTGGCTAGGTGGATGCAGCCACCGCAAATGGTCATTGAGAATTGCTTAGACGGCGATGGTGACCACGAAACCAAAGGGATTGTGAATTTTAAGAGGGTTTGGTTTTTTTTTTACCCCGGGCGCCGGGGGGGGGGGGGGGGGGGGGAGGAATTTAGATGGTCATTGGTTTGTTGGGGTTGTTAGATAATTCCGTCCATGGTGATGGCGGATTTGGGTGTTGTAGCCATGGTGGTGTTAGTGGAGAAAGAGACTTGTGGGAGTATTCTTATGTTTACGGATTTGTGTTTGACTCACATAAGGGGGAATTTGTTAACCAGAAATCAAAAGGGTATGCAATGATATCTATATACTATATATAAAAAGAGATCATTGCTGCTGTAGTTGAGTATAAAAATATAATAAAATTTATTTTATGTGTAAAATCACTACAATAAAACAATAAATATTAAAAAAAAAATTCTGTGCATTGCACGGGCCTCAAAATACTTTAAAGAATAAGGGGGAGGGCACTGATATTATGGAGGTGGTGTCAAAGTAATTTACCTAAATCATTATTAGATTTGGTTTACATATCATGAAAAAATCAATATGGTTTAGTTGTATTTGTTAGCAACATGACTACCTTTTTTTTTTTATGACCATGGCTATCCTCACCTTTGGTGGTACTAATCCCCTGAGACAACGATATAGCTACGTTAGCTGTTGATGTCATGAATTTAAGTCCTTTCAAGGTGGTACACTCCATCGCTAGAATATGCTCGGTTTCTTGATTTAAAAGGAGATGATTTTCTTTACTTAAGATGATTCCCATATTATAATGCTATATCTGTTTCATTGTGAAAAAAAATAATTTGTTTTACCTATAAATTAAAGTTTACATTCAGTAATCACAGTAACATATAGCTGTACCCCGACATAGCATACTTTTAGAAGTTTAATACGTTAAGTCATCATCGTTTTAAATTAAGATTGGCAATTACAAGAATAATTTGTAATTTAATTTAATTTGCATTATAATTGTTATTTTTGGTTTGTCAAAAATATTTCTTTCATCTGTGCATCACCAATTTTGTCTCTTCCCTAGGTGGCATTTATATAGAGTTCTTTACTCTTATATTCTTATGGTGCCACCTTATAAGAGTAACTAAGATTGGCTCATTCTCCTTTATTAGTTTGTAAGTATATTAACTTTTCTATTTACGAAGAGATCATATTTTAGGAAAATTTATATTAGATTCAAACTATATGTATATATATATAATTCTATAAAACGTGGACTCTATTGGGAAAAAAGTATCTTAATCATTCACTGTACTATTTTTTTTTTTTTTTTAAAAGAAAACGAAGCACCAAGGCTCAAGAAACTACACAAGGTCCAGCTGGACCAGATTACAGAGCTTGTCCATGAGGGGCGACAAGAGAAAACAACCAATGGGTGCATCTGTTTCCTTGCCGACGGCACCATCCAAATGACCAAGGGGCCTGACTAGCCATATCCAGAACATCCTCTAAAATAGGCTTGATTTCCCATCTATCTGAAGATTTAGCTGTTCCTAAGAGAGCGATAAGATAAGCTGAATCAGAGTCAAACATGGTAGTTAAACTTCCTAGCCATATCACAAGCAATTCTTGTGGCCCATGCCTCTGCTGCCAGAACCGAGGAAACCTAGATTCTGCCAAAGTTTATATCAACCACCTTCCCTTTGGAATCCCTGGGCAAAACAGGATAAGCACCTACCTTTCTAGACATAAGGAAATCATCACCACAATTGAGTTTAATAGTAGTTGGGTTGTTTTTGTGTGTGTGTGTGTGTGTGTTGGAAGAGGGGGAGGGCGGGGGCCCGGGGGGTGGGGGACAATTTAACCAGAGCACTTGCAGGACCACCAATCTTAGGTTCCATGGAGGATTAAAGGCTACTTCAAGAAAGTCCCGAGAAGCCACTTAAGCTTTATGGATAGTTGAATTGGGATCAACCGAAACTTCATGAAAAATGAAATCATTTTTAGCTTGCCAAAAGCCCAAGAAACTTCAGCGATCATGACCAGAGAATATACATCAAAGGAATGGTCCAGGAATGTAGATTGAAACTACTCATTAACAGTCACAATCTCCTCCTGTTTAACTTTATAGGATAGCCTGCTGCCGAACCAAACCGGGTTTGTCCAGCTACATCTGAAAAGCATATGTTCCACAATTTCCTCCTCCTCGCAAATAGCACACATAGGGTCTTTGGAACATTTGTGGAGAGCCAAGTTTTCTTTAGTGGCCAAAGCATTATGTAACACCCTTCAGAGGAATTGCCTCACTTTCGGGAGAACCTGGAGATGCCATATTTTTTTCCAAAGGCCATCTGGAACTTGGCGAGATGGACCTGGACTGAGCTTCTTAGCTTGTAGATAATTGGAATAGGCTAGAGTAACCAAATATGACAGAATATAGGTCCGAGGGATTAGGATCCAAGACTAGGGAATCAACCTTTCTGATAAACTGAGAGGGGTCCTCAAAATAGCTTCTGAACATCAGCTAGAAACAAACTATGAATTGAGTCTTTTCTCCAGTTTTCAAAGACGGGGTAAATGAGATCGTTGAGCCACTGCAGTTGGCAATTTGAGGGCTTGGGCATGCTAATATTGAAGTCTTTGACTCACCCAGCCATCCTCCCAAATTCTAATTTTTGAGCCTGAGGCAGCATTCCATCTTAGACCTTGCTTTAGTAGGTCCCTTTTGAAAACCAACTCGACCACAACCACGAAGGGAACCCTCCCATTTTAGCCTCCATTTGTGTGTGTGTTGGGGGGGGGGGGGGGGGGGGGGGGGGGGGGGGGGTTGCGCGCGGGGGGCTGTGTGGTTTGAGTTGAAGTAAATGCCTTCTAAAAATTTTTGCCCACGGCTGGTTTGGGCTCCGTAAAACTCTCTAGAATTGTTTTGCTAATAAAGTTCTATTGAAGCATGAGAGATTTCTAAAGCCCATACCTCCTTACCCTTTTGGAGCTGAAATAGAATCTCATTTTTGCTAGTGGATGACCACCTTCATCTTCTCCCCACCAAAAGTGACTAATCAGGGAATTAAATCATTTGCATAGTGTTTTGGGGACTTTAAAGCACATCATTGTATAGGTGGCAATAGTGGTTCTCAAAATTTAGATAATTATCACCCCCTCACTTATCCAACCATCCAAACCTCTGTGTCATTCCTTTTTTTTTTTTTCTCGTTTAACTTTTGCTTTTCCTTTCTAGGGATACTCTTTTACTGTTCTGGACATCGCTCCCCCACCTCCCCCCCCCCCCCCCCCCCCCCCCCCCCCCCCACCACCCCCCCCCCCCCCCCCCCCCCCCCCCCCCCCCCCCCCCCCCCCCCCCCCCCAAAAAAAAAAAAAAAAAAAAAAAAAAATTCCTATTTTTATCATCACAAGTGTAATGGACCAGAATGGATTATGGACAAGTATTTTTTAAAAAATTTACCTTAACCTAGCATGACTTAAAGATTTGATGATGTATTTTTCTAATATAAATGGCCTCATCTCTATGACATGGTTTTCTACACCAATGTAAACCCGTAAAATTGGAATTATTTTCTAATTTCATCTATATATCAAATAGGCTAGGTTATGTAAGTACAATGACTATGAGTATAAAACAGTGATCCCACCTAACACTGCTAAGAAGCTTAATACATTAAAATTGTAGTTTAAGCCAAGTCTTATGATATATCTTGCGTGTTAGGTAAAAGTTATGGTTGTAAGAATAATTATTAATTTCATTAATTCACACATAAAATAATAGCTCATACATATAGACGTGTGATATTCCAACCTAATATCTATTAAAGTTTGGTTTATTAGAAATATTTCATTTATCCATTGCATCACACGGAGCAATTGCTAGTGTCCAATGGAAAATGGTATTTGAAGATTTGACCAAAGTAAGAGGAATGAGGGTGCAAAATATGTTACTTGAATAGTTTGAATGAAACAAAGAAATGGCTACTTTTTGATGATTCCTGTTTCATGCTTGACCTTTATTGTTAATTTATTCTAAAAATATGTGTCAATGTTATGGCATGTTGCAAGTGACAGAGATACCTATGTTAATAGCCTGTGCATATTTAGGCATCAAGGTATTTCGCTGGAAATGCTTCTCAAGCTTGTCAGGGTATTTGGTTCAGTGATCTATTCAACTTTATCAGCATCATCCTCTGTTGGTGTAGATATCGAGGCAGAACAAAGGTATGATTGGATCTTTTTCAACTTAATCATCAGCCCTTTTTATTTTTAACTTTGTACTCTTTGCAATACTAATCAGAAGTGCCTCTGCTTCTTACTGGGCATTAAAGGTTAGAACGTTGTAATCTCTGCTTTATTGAGCTTGAAAAGGTTAAATGCTGTCTGCCTATGCTTACCAGGTGTGTTTTCGTTACTTGGCTGCTTGTTTATTTGCGGATTTTCTAACAAGTTCACCTAGTTTTACCTCTGAAATTGATTCTTCATTCTTTTTGCTTTTTCTTTTTTTTTTCTTTTCCTTTATCTTTTAGAAGAGGGGGGTCGATGGCTAAGTCTGCACAAGAGCTGAATCTAGCCCTTCAAGATGTTTCATGAGCATAATTGATTAAAATTAGCATAACCACAAGTGGAAGAACTCTTAACCGTACAGGAATTAAATTTGATGTTTCTTTTATGGGAGTATCTATTTTCAAGACTTGAACTCCGTTGAGATGGAGAACCCAATTGTGACATGCTGTCTTCTCTTGCCTTGTCCCTGCTCCTGGTCCTTTTATGTACATTCATGCTAAGCGGAACAATTAACTACTACTACTACTACTGATCCGGCTGTTTTAACTGAAACATGAAGGCTGGTGAGAATAGACAGCCCTCTGTAACTGCTGTTGGTTGCTGCACAGTTTTGGCAACTGCCAATTGATCTCTTCGTGCCTGGGTTAATGAGAAGGATGATCCATTCACGCCTATCATTTTCTTCTGGCACATAGGGTTGTAACTTTTGGCATCTTGTGTGAAATTATGTATCAATTTGATCATTATATGTTAATACAAACATGTCTTGGAGTTAATAGAAGGAACTAGAAACATTGGAGAGCAAGTTGTGTATTTTCGGTCTCGTGTTTTATTATGGTGATTTTTGTGATTTAATTAGAGGAGTGATCTGCTATTATTCCAATTGCAAGCTTGCAATGAAGAAAAAATTAATAAAAAATAAGTGGTCTCAGTGAAGGGAAAAAAGTAACACAATAATAGAAGTCAATTAGAGCAGGTGAAAAATGGTACTTATAATGGAGCATGACAAAAGTGGGAGACTGCCTGCCCACATGCGCGCGATGGTCAAATCAAAACTTCTAAATCTCTTTTCAAAGCTAGTTTTAGGTTGTGTTTGGAATAATAATTTGATGATAGGAGAGAAAAAGAAAAAAGAAAAGGTAAAAGAAAAGAAAATAAAAAAAGAGGATTTTTATTTGCTTTTGTCACTTTTTTTTTTCTTTTATTTTTCTAATAAATTGGGTTCTAAACATAGTATAAAGGTTTTTCTTTTAATCTCATTTGAACCTTTTATTTTCAAAATATTTTTGAAATATGCATCATGCATATCTATAGTGATAATAAAATCTTGTTTTTTAAAATATGACAGGATATTATTAACTCGAGATTTGTGAGTAGACTAAGGGCGAATAGACATGTAGATAATAATTTTTATCATGTAGGGTAGAGTTATAATTTTTTGATAACTTTCTTACACGTAACTATCTCTTGGAGACCTGTTTTCTAAAGTGCTTTAAAATGTTTTCAAAGGTTGCTAAGAATATTATTTCTCAAACCTTCTCTAGAAGGTATTTCAAAAATCTGTTTTCAAAAATTTAAGTGTGATTTTAGGGTTAGAATAATGTTTAGGTAATCTAACATATCTTTATTTATATTAAGTGGCAACTCTAAAATTTTTTCAAAAATTTTTTATAAAAATTAAAATTTAAATATTAAATTCTCGTTGCACTTGTCCTTTTTTAAAAATAGGGTAATTTCTATCATAGAGATTGTTGGATTTTTTTGAATAAAGAAGGCTCGGTAAAAACGAGGGTGTGACACATCTCCCAAATGTCAAAGCCCACAAATGAGCACTGTAGCCTCGCCAACCAATGCTCTGGCATCACCTCAGCATATCTGATATCATCCAAGTACGGTTGCTGTCGCTGGACCAAAGTATCCCCAGTTAGCGGCAAATTTCACTGACAAAGGGAAATTTTTAACTTATTTTCCAGTCTAGGTGCGGTTTTAACTTTATTTCGCAACCTAGGTTTGGCGCCTTTAGAATTGACATTTTTATTAAAAATACCTTTCTAAAAAGCGTTTTTACGCTATATTTTCACGACCCAAAATTAGAAATATACAAACGTATATACACTTCGGCCAAAAATTATACAAAGTATAAACGCTTTTCAAAAAAACGTTTTTTAGTTGAAAAAATACCTTTAGAAAAAGCATTTTTTACAGTTAAAAAACGCCTTTAAGAATGACGTTTTTTTGTTTCATAAATATGCCCTAACCTCCTCGCATCTCCCTCTCTCTCGGACACACAGAAACACCTCTCTCTCTCTCTCTCTCTCTCGCTCGCCTCTCTCTCTCTCTCGGACACAGATCTCTCTGGCATCTCTGTTTCCCAGATCTCTCTTGCTCAGCTCTCGGGTCTCTCTCACATCTTACAGGTATGTATATATACATATATATAAATAGTAGATTTGTATGTATATATATTTAGGGCAGACATTATACTACCTATTGTCATTTGTATATATATTTATATGTATAAATATAGTTGTATACATTTGTACTCAGACATATTATCATTTGTATATATACATTTATTATTATATGTCATCAGTAAGTACTCCGTAATAATGTTCATTCATTGTGTTCTAGTAGCTCCTGAAATGGGTGTACAAAAAATGAATCTAATCAACTTAAGTTCTAAAATGTGCAATGGTAGTGCTTTGTAAATGAACATCATCTGTAGAAGCCCTTCATCAATTACTATCCGTCAGAGTTGTTATGAAAATTTTCTCCCCCTTTTTGGTAAGTTCTTTCTTGAGTAGTTGATTTCCACTTGTGGGAAAAGTAATTATGTTAGTGATGCTAGCTTGTATTGATCTCTTTCTCTACCTTCCTATTCCTCCAAACCCAGCAAGCTTTGGCCCTTAATCATATTTTCAGATTTTGAGTTTTGTTCATTCGCTTTCTCGTGGATCGGCAAACCGAAGAGAAAAGCATTATCGGATTTGAACGGACAAGAAGCATGAGTTATTTTGACACCTATTAGGAATATTTGTTAAGTTATTTATGAATAGAGCAGAATCTTGAGCAGAACCTAAAAATTGTTGTTTAAGTACTGTGTTGTCGGTTCAACAAGGTTCATTTTGAAATTATCGATAGCATGAGGACAACGGTAATGTTTTATTTGGGGGGGGGGGGAGGGGGGAAGATAATACGAGATCACAGAAAATGTATAACCTATGATAGAGAGGGTAGTGCATGTTATGATGTGGAACTAGAAACCTCACTTGGTGGGTTGCGGGACATGATCGTTCCTATGATGGATGAGTATGGAGAACATGCAAATATAAAATTCATATGTAGATACCCTTTGAGACG